>CM070615.1:33286014-33671846 GCA_036346395.1 Hsuehochloa calcarea
GTTGAACCATTTCAACACCTTGTCTATGTGTATATCCTGGCATAATCCAATTAGTCTTTTAGATCTATCTCTATATATCCTTATACAAGAGTATATGTTGCATCTCCTAAATCTTTCATTGAGAAACTATTTCTTAATGAAGTTTTAATAGATTGAAGCATTGAAATATCATTTCCAACCAGTAGTACGTCATTCACATATAAGATCAGAAACACAAGTTTACTCCCACTAAGCTTATTGTAAACACAAGGTTCTTCTCATGGATTCTGGCCATGACTTAGAGTCTGGGTCCACCATCGCTTCCGCATAAGTTTTAGGCTCATCATTATTCAATAATAAAACATTATGCCCATACCTTATAGACAATTGATGTGACCTTTTTATCTACGTGGGGCTGATGCCTCATCTACAGGTTCAATAACATTTTGTTTATCCTGTAGAGGTTTAGTAGGAGTTGAAACATTTTCAGATGGTTCCCGAATTTCTTAGAGTTGCACCTTGCTCCCACTAACTCCTTTGGAAAGAAACTCTTTCTCCAAGAAGACACCACTACAGGCAACAAACGCTTTGTTATCGACCCGATTATAAAAATAATATCTTTTAGTTTCTTATGATACTCCATAAAGAAGAACTTATCGGACATGGGTGTGAGTTTATCAAATGTCAAACGTTTGACATATAACTCACAATAGAATATTTATCGTGCACAAATAAAAACCAAATTAAGTTGAAATTATTTTGATTAAGCTCTACATACCCTATTTAGATACTCTGTAACTTTTATAGATTTTTTATAGGTATCTTGCTACTTTTCTTGTTTGGAAAGTGTATCGAGTATTTACAAAATATTTACTGTATACAATTGGAAATAAAAATTAGATTCACAATGTTTAAATTCAACTCTACATGCCCTATGTAGCAAGTCTGGTTTTTTAAATAATTTTTAGAGGTGTCTTGCTATTTTCCTAGTTTAAAAAGTATTTTCGGCATTAACAGAATATTTACCGTTCACAAATGGAAAATAAAATTAAGTTGGAATTATTTTGATTAAGCTCTACATACCCTATTTAGCTACACTGCAATTTTATAGATTTTTAATGGGTATCTTGCTATTTTCCTTGTTTAAAAAAGTGTATCCAGCATTTATAAAAAAATTATCGTGTTCTACTGGAAATAAAACTTAAGTCCAAAATATTTTCATTCAGATCTACATACCCTATGTACCCACTCTTTATTTTTATAGAATTTTTGGAGGTGTCTTTCTATTTTTATAGTTTTAAAAGTATTTTTGGCATTAAGAAAATATTTACCGTGTAAAAAGAAAAACATAAAAAGTTTTTTTTTAGTATTTTGTGGATTTATTCTAAATTTAGTACTGCAATATAAATAATATCCATACGATAAACTAAACTATACACAACTAAAATAATGTACTATATCAAACATCAATACAATTAAAATTATCTAATCCGTTGAATGCTATGTCGCTATTTTTATTTGCTAACTAACAAGGTTTTGAATTTATGTACAAAGTGGTAAGAATATTTACCTGCAAAATAGGCTACCAGATATGTTGCTCTATCTCTCTCCTCCGCTAGGAACCGACAGAGTTTCGCTACGTCTCTTCTCCCCTCTCCTCCTCTCTCTTCTCTCTCTCTTCTCTTTTTTTTCTGAAATTGAAATGACTTTTCCATCAAATTTTAGGGTGTTGCCATTTTGTCGACGATCAAATCGCTAATCTTATGATTGTATGAAGAAACAGAGAAAAATGGCACGTATCTCCTAGAAAGTAATGAGACTGTTCTTTACTGCTATGAACCGGCTATTACAATAGGTGTATGTAACCTAGACTGAAGACTAACTCGGGAATACAATGCTTCTTCTGAGAGTGTTTTCCAAATGATCTTCATTGTTCCCCTGGCCTCCTCCACTTCGGTTCGTAGTGCACCTTATATAGTTGATGAAGCATTGGCAATTGTCTCTGGGAGAGATGCCTGTTGGAGAAGCAGCGCGTCTGGTCGGAGAGAGGCGTCAGTTGACAATGTGTCAACCGCTGTACTGTACTGTTATATGTCAGTGAGCCACTTAACCACATTCCTGTGTCTTAGAGTTACGTATCGTCGCGTGGTATGGAATATACGGCACATGTTCCATTCTTCACACGGTAGAGGATATATCTGGCGCTAGATCCAGATATCAGTTCAAGGCTTTGTGAGCTTTTGACTGATCGGAGACAAGGTTGGGAACCTTCTCCGACCAGGTTAGATATTGTGTAACCTCTGGAATCCTCACGACCAGTGAGGTCGTTAGCCTTAGGGGTTACGACCACGAAGATGTATGGTTCTTTATCTATTAAATAATAAGTAGAGGTTTTAATCCTCGTCAGTTAGCCCCCGAACTTTAAAATGAATTGGTTGTATAGACGCTTACTCCCGATGCAATCGTATCGGGCAGACCCCTCACTAAATGGCAGGGTATTCGAAGTGGTCCGTATTCATTTTTAAAGTTGATAAATTGCCTTGGAAGTTGAAAAGAACTATTTGTCCGTTGGTTAAAAGAGATTTTTGTCCATTGGATTTTTCCCGAAACGGTTATAGTGTTGCGGCTATAAAAGGTCCCTTAGCACTGGGTGTTATGGTTTCTACGCCTTTTTACTTTTCTCTTCATCTTTCAGTAAACCATCTCCGATCACCTTTGAATTCTTCACCCGAAAGAAATCACCACGTCGGATCTTATCACCAACTGGTCGATCTCCGATCTGAGTGAGAATAAACTTGAAGGTTTGGAAAAGGTTGGGCTACTACCCGACAGAAGTCTGATCTTATGGAGATCAGCATTTGGGGAACATTCTCCAAGTGGTGAAGATGGAGAAATTCTGGTATTTCTCGCATATATCGAATGCGGCTTCAGACTTCCAGTTCACTCCTTTCTTTCCTAAGTTTTGGAGAATTATGGAGTAGAACTGATCAATCTGCCCCTCAACGCCATAGCCAACCTCAGCATCTTCGTCTACCTCTGCGAAGCGTACCTGAGAATTCCAGCAACCCTGGATCTCTTCTGGTACTACTACAGTTTGGTAAATGCGAAGAAGACGACTGGTGCGCCTGGAGAGTGTACTCTGCGTCTCCATGACGGGAAGGCTGATGAGTACATTCCCATGTACTCCAAATCTTCGTGGTCGTCCTGGAAGAAGAGTTGGTTTTACATGAAGATTACGCAGGGTGATGGCCTTTATTACAGCGGTAAGAAGGCTATCGAGAACCCGCAATGGCGTTCCTCCTCGAAGAAAGAGGGGAGAATTGGGAGATGGGTTGAAGCCATCCATCTCCTTTAGTGTCAGGGGTTTAACCTCCTGGCACGTGGTGAGGGACTTCTCCATGAAGAGAATCAGTCCTTTGAAGGCCAGAGCTCATTCGATGCTCTGGTATACTGGTTGTGATGATGCGACCAAGGACTCTACGGAAGGTAAGTTCCAGTAAGAATCCGACCAGCATACCTTTCTAGTTAAATGCTTTTATAATCCTAAGACCTCTCTTTTTATTACAGTCTTGTCTTCTGATGAGATCAGAAGCCGGATCAGAATGATCTGTGCTGGAGAGCCTAATGAGAAGGCTGGGTTCCCTTTGATCTTAGCAGTTACTACTGCTGAAGAGAGGGTTGAGAGACTTCGGGTAAGCATGATAATTATTTTTCACCTTTACAATCTTTTCAGATGACGTCGCGAGTCGTACGATGAAGTTCCTTCAAAGATTATGTCGAATGTGTGCTGAGGTTCTAGGTACTCCATCTCCTCGTCGCCATCTTTGTTCTTTTTGGAGCTTACTTCCCCTAACTCTTGTATTGAGGGAAGGGGGCCTTTACCTGCATAATAATCTTCCAACTTCTTTTGCCAGACATGGCAAGTGCGCAAATTGTGCCCTGCCTGTTGGTGAAGCGGGCACCACTTCTTATTCTTTTTATACCCGTCGGTCGGAATTTTTTGCTTTTCCTCGACCGGTATAGTCCCTCTTACCTTTGGTAAGCTTTTCTGGGATCGCTAAGACCTCCTTACCATCCATCTTGTGATGCTTCTTCTTCTTGAGAACTTTCTTATGCTTCTTTTCTGGCTTTTCTAAGCCAGATTGAGGAGTTTTATCTTTTTAATCTATAGTTTCGCTCCATTCGACCGCTTCACTAGCGGCTGCATATTTATCCGCCATATCGAATAGTTCGGCGGTTGTTCGTGGGGGATTCATAACTATATCCTCCGTAAACCTCCGGTTCCTCAATCATGCCTTGAATGCCTGAATTTCAGAAGACTCTGCAATCTCGGGTATGGAATTACGAACCTGTCTAAACCTCTTGATGTACTGGCGAAGAGTTTCTTTTGGGTTCTGCCGGATCCGATGTAGATTATCTTCTTTCCCTGGGCGGTCGTACGTACCCTGGAAATTCACGATTAAGAGACCCCAGAGATGTTCCCAAGTGTAGATTGATCCGACCGGCTAGTTAAGCAACCATGACCGGGCATATCCTTCTAACACCGTAGGTAGGTAATTGGCCATCACGTTTTCATCACCCCCGGCCGCTCTGATGGCGGTGGTATAAATCTAGAGAAATTCTAACGGGTTCTGAGACCCATTGAACTTGTCCATGTTGGCCGGTCGAAATCGGTTAGACCAACGCACAGCCTGTAGCCCTGCAGAGAAAGCTTGACAGCCTGTGATTGATTCATGGCGCCTTCTTTGAGAAGGTGTCGTATTGTGATCGATCGGAGACCGGTTCCTTTGATTAGAGAACTGGGGCTCCGGCGTTCCGACCTGATCACGAGCATTATGACGCCCTTGATCACCTGCCTGGTTCAAACGATGCCGAAGATCGTTAGGACCAAGCGAATAACCCTCTCGACGAGAAGAAGGTGTATTTGTTCGGAACAATCTCTTTCCCTCATGACTCATTGGTCGGAATCGTTGAGGAGGTTGTGGTATCGCTTGATTCCCAACATACGCATGTTGCCCTCTGCTGAGGGAAGAATGCTGGGACGAAGTCATGGTTTGACTTTGTGGTGCCCTCCGTTCTCGGTATTCTTCTGTACGTTGTACGGTTTGCTGGAGAATCACCGACACCTGTCTTACCAATTGGACAAAATCTGGGGCTTCTGTTAAAGCAGGGTCAGTTTTATTTAAAATACTACGAATGCGCTGCAGGTTTTGTATCATTACTGAAGGTCTCGGAGGATTCATCGAGGTTGTTGGCATTCGCAGATCCGAACCTTCTCTTAACCTCGTGCCTGGCCGCCCTTGACTTGTCATCCTTGGTGGGGCTGAACCAGGCGAATTAACTGATGGACGTCCATCAGTTCTGTTGCCTCTGGTAGCTGGTGCTTGATTGCCCGCGCCATCTCCATTAGTATGTGGTGGTGAGGCAGCGGGTGCAGATCAGACAGGTATTGCGATCGAGATTTCGATCGCATTGACCTCGTGTTTCCAAAGCATCGATCCTCCGAAGAGTTTCCACTGTACTCAGTGGAGAGCTTCCCAGTGCTTCTACCAGACATTTCCACGACGGAGACCGGTCGGAGATGAGCACCTCTTGAGGCCTCCGAGGCGGACTCAGCCTGATACGGCGAACTGCCGATCGTATGCTGAGCTTTATCATCCCCACTCGGCCCTTGGCTGGTGAGGGTTTCATCGACACCGTTACCAGATGTCGGTTGGTTCCTGGAATTTTCAGAAGCCGTGGGCGAATACCTGTCAGCCATGATGGTGTCGAGAGTGTATTGACTCTCGAATTGTAGTGCTGAAGTTTGTCACTTTTTTTGCCGATCGGAAAGACCAGGCTTGGAGAGGTTCTTGGACGCTCCGAACTGGTCGGAGTGACTTGTCCCTCGGGAAGCACCACTTGTTGCAGTGGTGCATCCTCATCCATCTGCTCGACTTCAGCGTCGTTAGCGACTTGCGAACCGGCAGAGGAAGAAGAGGACGACGTCCAATCACCCTGGATGCCCTGGATACAGGTGTCCATGTCGAGGTTGGAGTAGTCGTCCAGATCGAACAAATTCTCCTCGTCCCAAGTTCATGCCATGATCTCATAAACAGAAGGATGAGCGAGGATTTGGTGAGCAAAGAATTCCTTCAGAAGATTTGCGCCTTCTACCCCACGGACGGCGCCAGCTGTCGACGATCAAATCGCTGATCTTATAAATGTATGAAGAAAAAGAGAAAAATAGCACATATCTCCTAGAAAGTAATGAGACTGCTCTTTACTGCTATGAACTGTCTATTACAATGGGTATATGTAACCTAGACTGAAGACTAACTCGGGAATACAATGCTTCTTCTAATAGTGTTTTCCAAATGATCTTCACTGTTCCTCCGGCCTCCTCCACTTCGGTTCGCAGTCCTCCTTATATAGTTGATAAAGCGTTGGCAGTTGTCTCTGGGAGAGATGCCCGTTGGAGAAGCAGCGCGTCTGGTCGGAGAGAGGCGTCAGTTGACAATGTGTCAACCGCTGTACGGTTATATGTCAGTGAGCCACTTAACCGCATTCCTGTATCTTAGAGTTACGTATCGTCGCGTGGTATGAAATATACGGCACATGTTCTATTCTTCACATGGTAGAGGATATATCTGGCGCTAGATCCAGATATCAGTTCAAGCCTTTGTGAGCTTTTGACTGATCGGAGACAAGGTTGTGAACCTTCTCCGACTAGGTTAGATATTGTGTAACATCTGGAATCCTCACGACCAGTGAGGTCGTTAGCCTTAGGGGTTACGACCACGAAGATATATAGTCCTTTATCTATTAAATAATAAGTAGAGGTTTTAATCCTCGTCACATTTCAACTAGTTATTTTCACTCTTCATTGCAAATCGTTAGTTGGAACCACGACAGACAGTTGGAACCGCGACTGACAGTAAATAAGGTTCCTATCGGCATTTTAAACGGCGGCAGTGACATATTTTTTAATTATTTTTTATTTTTTTAAAATTAATATTTTTTAAAAAAAATTCCTCAGTTTAGGCCCAAAAGGGTCCTTCCTGTTGTACTACTGCAGGAGTATCATTCTGCTTTCAGATGTAAGACAAGGACACTTGCCAAAGCTGTTCTAGAAAGCTGATGCTGTCGATCGCTCAGAGTTTCGTGCCTGATCGTCACTACTCACAAAAGTGGCCATGGATGCATGATCGATGTCTCACTTGCCTTTCATTCAGTCCTAATCCTGGGTCTTATCCCAGAATCCAGATGGCACCATTCAACCTTGTCGAAGGAGTCATCACCCGTATCATAATTTCATGGTTCTTTCCCTTTTCCCTTCTTCCTTCTTTGATGGCTCACCACCATACATTTTTCTGAGAATTTGCTCGATCATTGAGTCATTAGTACGAGTTTTTATTTATTTATATCTCTGGATTTTTTTGCTGTTTTGTTATCTACTCATTTTTATCGAAGGAGACAGTCGCTAGAGTTTTTGCTTTCTCGTGTAAATCCTCTTTCTTATTGGCATGTTTATTCATATACAAATCAAAAGGATTGATTTTGAATAGCAGCAGCAGTGCGGTTTGTAAATAGAAGCTGTACATGTGTACTTTCTCTCTCGTTTCGTGGTGTCACGGTCAGATTGTCAATATGGAAAACCGTGTGTAAATTGCATTGCAAGACCCCTATGGTATTTTTGGTTTGATGTGATGTGTGGTGTACGACGCGTCCTTAATTAAACTCACTCATAGATTCCAAAAAAAAATCATTAATCCCAAGAAAATTAATTTTAATTAATTGCTCTTCTTAGCAAAATACTAGTACAGTAAACTAGTAAATTAATTGCCCGGAGCCGTCCGATATACATGTACATTCGATAATTCCTACCACAACTTTTTGGGCTACTTCGAGTCATACAAGACAGGAATCCCGACACTCATGTCGATATTCAAGATACCACACATCTGAAGTAGGCCAATAAGTGGGTACTGCAGCGAGCATTCTCCGCCTTGGTTCATACATTAATGTATTACAGCACCGCCGTCCAATCTTGTGCGTAGATGGTACATTCCTGAATGGAAAGTACAAATGTCAGATACTGACCGCAGTAGCGACGGACGACAACAATTAAGTTCTTCCTGTGGCATTCGCTTTCATTGAAAGTGAGAACACGGACAGCTGGTTGTGGTTACTGAAGAATGCGAGAATTTCTGTTGTACAAGGCCGTCCAAACATAAGCATCATTCATGACCGTCATGCCGGGCTGCTGAGTGCAATAACCCAACTACAACAAGGAGATAACGAACAACTTGCATGGGCGGATCTACAGAGCAGGTGGTGCATGAGACACTTGGGGGGCAAACTTCTACAAGCAGTTCCACAACAAGGGCCTGATGAATCTGTTCAAACGGCTGTGCAACAATAACCAGCAACGAAAGTTTGAAGCACTCTGAAAGATTCTGGATTAGCGGACTCGGACGCACAGAAGGGATGCAGTGAAAAGGGTCAGCCAAACGCTGATCAGGCCCTCGAAGTATTGCCACAGCTACCCACAGATGGAAAGCCCCCACAGAGGTCTGGTCATGGGGGAAGTAGAAGTCCTCGGCAAATATCTCGTCGCATGACAAATTCGCTTCGTCCCAACGCGGTGCACGACCTGTGAAACATTATGTTACGCATGAAATAATGGCAAAATCATGAAATATGATGTTATGAAATCAAGCAAGGTAGTCATACTTGGGGGCACGAAGGCCGCTGCGGACGACTCCGCCACTCCTGCCCCGTGTATTGGTGGAACTGAGGACCTGCAAGAGAAGATTGTCATTAGTAACTAGTGGGGTTCGACCGTGTATCTGGATTCTGGCCTGGCCAGCACAAGGTTAGGTTTCCCCAATCAAAAGAGTAACAGAATTTAAACCACTTCATAAGTTAATGATTTGTGAGCAGTCCAGTGCCAGCATCATGGGATCCTGATCACTTCTCCTTTAAATTACTCTAATACAATTTGTTTGTCAAGCAAACCCTTTTGAATAATTAAGGTAATTTATAATGGATTTACATCAGCTGTTTATGGTCTCTGTCATGTAGAATTTAAACTGATGTGAATAAAATAGAATAAAGAGAGATAAATATATTGCCTACAATACTGTAGCCGACCGTATCACTAAAACTAACGAGAAAATATCTTAAATCCATAAAAGTATTAAAAATTGTGTCATCCAAACACAAATGAAAAAATAACTCATTATATAAACTATTTAGATATGTACCATTGTACGTTGTACAAGTCCTTAACCGTTTTAATTAGACCAAACACGCTAAAGAAATGAGCAGTGGGTTAAGAATAAGCTGTCAGAATAGTTTCTGCATGATGTTATGACGTTCTTTAAAGATGTGGCATACATGGAGATTCTTCAATTCAGTAAAGGCGGCAGTTTTTGCTTTTCAAGCAATAAGTTGTCAAATGAAATGTACCTTCCCTTCGAGCCAAATCGACAAGCAAGACAAAAATATATGCTTGAGTAGGCTAGGGTTATGTTCGGCACGGTTGTAGTTTTTTTAAAAGCAATTTTCGACTAGGCTGCACGATTGTATGGATAAATAATTGAGCTAAAAAGGTTTGATATTTGTCTGTTAAAGAGAAATATCTGAAATGCCCATAAGACAAGAATGACTTGTTTAATGTCGTTTAACGGCAGTTAACAACAACTAACGACAATTACAAATTTATGATAATTAACAACAACAAACACAATTGATGATAATTAACACAATTGACGACAGCTACCGTAATTAACGAGAATTACCTCAATTAATGACACCTACCGCATTAACGATAATTAACTGCAATTAACAATGACAACCACAATTGGCGACGATTATCTGCAATTAACGATAACTACCGCAATTAACTGCAATTAACAACGACTACCGTAATTCATCGCAAATTAACGACAACCAACGCAATTAACCACAATTAATGTAATTAACGACAATTATCACAATAAACAAATATTATATAAATAAATACAATAACTAATTATTACAATGAATAATTATTACAATAATTAATTATTAAACTAAAAAATTATTACAAAATAATTAATTTACGACAAAATAAAGGATATGAAAAAACGGAGGCGGCGGCTAGAGTAGACCAAAGAAAGTCGATTTTTTAAAATAATATTATTTTAAAAAAATTACAAAAATAAATAACCGACCCAGAAAATTACAAAAAATGGGTTCCTGTCGCCGGTTGAACTGACTATAGGCTCCTGTCTCAGTTCAACTGGTGACAGGTACCCTATTCCCCCGTCGCCGATCCAACTCCCTGTCACTAGTTGAACTGGTGTCAGGCAAGGAGCAGTGTGCAAATGCAAGGAGGTCGTGCAGGAGGTGGTCAAATTATGGGGCTTATCGGTGCAGCGCACATTCACTGTCGTCAAGTCTAACCCAAGATGCCACAACGTGAAGTGCGAAATAGAGGGATGCCCTTAGCGAGTGTACGCATTTCAGCCTAAGTGGGAAACCTATTGGAAGTGCTCTATAGTGGTCCCGCACACATGCGTCGTCGCTGAGTCAGTGCAGTCACACAAGAACTTATCATCAGGCTTCATCGCTAACCTCATGTACAGTGAGATCATGGATAATCTTGATTTTGAGCCATGATCCATCATTCGTGCGATTGAGGCAAGGTTCCAGTACACAATCAGCTATGCCAATGCTTGAAGGGCAAAACAAAAGGTAGTAGAATCAAGGTTCGGCATGTTCGAGGATTTCTACCACAACCTCCCCAGGCTATCCCGAGTTATACAAGATAGGAATTCCGGCACTCATGTGAACATTCAAGATGCCACATATCCGAAGTGGGCCAATAAGAGGGTACTGTAGTGAGCATTCTTCGCCTTTAGTCCATGCATCAATGCATTTCGACACTGCTGTCCAATCTTGTGTGTAGATGGTACATTCCTGATTGAAAAATACAAGGGCCAGATACTTACCGCAATAGCAATGGACGACAACAATCAAGTTCTTCCCATGGCATTCGCTTTCGTTGAAAGCGAGAACACAAACAAACTGGTTGTGGCTCCTGAAGAATGTGAGGATTTCTGCTGTACAGGGCCGTCCAAACGTATGCATCATTCAGAATGGGCATGCTGGCCTGCCGAGTGCAATAACCCAGCTACAACAAGGAGATAACGAACCACTTACATGGGCGGATCTGTAGAGCAGGTGGCGAATGAGGCACTTGGGGGGGCAAACTTCTATAAGCAGTTCCACAACAAGGACCCGATGAACCTATTCAAGTGACTGTGCAATCAGAACCACCAGCGGAAGTTTGAAGCACTCTAGGAAATTCTGGATGAGTGGACTCGGACGCACAGACGGGAGGCAGCGAAATAGGCCGCCCCAAGCGGTGGTCAGCCCCCGAAGCATTGTCACAGCTACCCACAGATAGGAAGCCCCTGCGGAGTCCTGGTCCTGGGGGAAGTAGAAGTCCTCGGCGAATATCTCGTCAAACGACAAGTCCGCTTCATCCCAACACGGTGCACGACCTGTGAAATATTACGTTACACATGCAATCATGGGAAAACCACGAAATAGGATGTTACAAAATCAAGCAAGGTAGTCATACCTGGGGGCACGAAGGCAGCCGTGGACGACTCCGTGTACTTCTGCCCTGTGTATTGGTGGAACTGAGAACCTGTAAAAGAATATTATCGTTAGTAACTAGTGGGGTTCGAAATAAAGAAGTAGAAGTGAATGTGTCATGCTCACCTGCAAACTATCCTAAGGTGTTCCCACCACGGTGCCACGAGGACCCGCCCGCAACGTTCGAGGGAGGAGCCTGTGGCCATGAGCCACAATGGCTGACCCCTCGTCCACGCACTGGTGGGTCCATCGGGTCCCTTTGCGTGTGACAAGTCGTGATCTGAATCCCTCGCCTCGCCTTCTATGCACTGTAAGATCCCTCTGATGTCCCACCCTCGAGCGACATCTGCTGCGTGGAGGCTGTCAACTCGAGGACCTCCTGGTGTAGATCCACCTGCACACGTAATAAATAAGTTGGAAACCTAAATCTAGTGAATTAAATATGAAGTACCAACTGTTGAATACGTTCCACGCGGTGGAATACTGAGTCTGGCTGTGTGGGGTACGTGTTGGACGTCGCAGCCTCGTGTTGTGGTGGGTCGACTACGACCCGCACGTAGTGAAGCCTCATCCGACTGGCGTACCACTCCATGTACCTCTCGTTCAACTCTGAAGAAATTTGAGATGCTTGTTGGTGAATCTCTAAATGTGATTTGGCCGAAATCCACTCGGTATTGTAGTGAGCATCCTCCAAGACGATGTCGGAACATCAATGCCGGAAACATGGCCGATGTTGAGGCAAATGCTAAGGCTTAGGTGCGATGCATACCATGAGGGCACCACCAGATTAAGACGGTTCGACAAGACCGCTCAGCGTGAATACAAGAATTTGAGATGCTTGTCGGTGAACCTAAAGGAACATCTTTCTTGATCTTCGTGTTTGGGAGATGAAAGTGACTACCATCAAAGATAGCACGGTCGGTACTCAAGACGATTGACATTGTCTCGAAGGTTCGATGGCGTTAGTGTACAGTGTGGTTCTCCTAGCTTCTCTCTGTGGTGAAGACAATTATCCTTGGTATGTGATTTGTTTGAGTGTGTGGCCCCAACCACATCCGAGCAAACCGTCCCAAGCTTGGGAAGGGCAAAGGATTCGACAAGTACTAAAGAATTAAAGCACGCTTACTTTACTTACAACTTACCCATGTTACTTGGTAATAATCTGTGATCACAAGAATAAATTGGCTCAAGATGCTTCTAAGGACCTTGTTAGCTCACCATGCAATCATTGTTATAAACTAAAATGTGATTTGGTTGCCTTGGATGAAAAATGTGAAGCTAACTAAGGACCTTCTAGAGACACAATCATCTCGCTTGTATTGTGTGTTTGGGAAGAAGTCTAAGGGTTTGGTAGAGACGCCTAGCAACGTGCACGCACAAGCCGGACACTCTCGAGAGGTTTGTAGGAGGCAAGAAGAAGCTCAATCTCATTCTAGACAAATCTAAAATTTGCAGATTTAATCGTGGTCCTATGGACATTTAGTTGATCATTGCTTCAGCGCGCCAAGATCGCGTAGAGACCGTGTTGAGTCTCTAAGTGCACCTAAGTAGATTTGTTCCATCCGATGATTTTGGGCAAGATCGAGGACTTGGTTTTTCCGAGTTTTCGAGTTTCGTCCTCATGATCTCCATTAATGATTCTTTTATTTTAAAAGATGTTGCCTTAGTAAGTAAGTCGCAGATAATCGCTTTCGGCCTCTCACCTTCCGATGACTGGTTTCGAGGTGAGCTTTAAGGATCCTCTCCGATGTTTAATTGCTTCAATCCGTGATTTGACTTTCTCGCATAGGAGACTTGGTCATATAGGATTTGATCATCGACCCGAAAGTTAGCGCCACGATCTCATTCGATGATGAGTACTCTACACCTAGGAAGTTTTAATGAGGCAATTGCTACCGCTTGTCATGTTTCTAATGTAGTTTTCTTGGGCACTCTTGCATCGCACTTCTTATGAGTTGAGATATGGGCGAAACCCAGCGCCTCGCATTTTCGTGTGTTTGGTTGCAAGTGTTTTATTCTCAAGTCCGGGAACCTAGATAAGTTCGAGTCGGCTACTCGACTTCTTCTCGTGCCTATAGAGTCCGGAATCGCGAGTCTAGTAAATTGTTAGAGACTCGTGAGGTGACTTCGATGAGGCCACCGGGGACTAGGCCTCGATATCTCGTGTTCTTTAGAGCGATCTCGAGTCCATCTTTGTGGACGAAGAGGAAGACGGAGATGAAGGTTGTCTACCGATCCAGCTTCTTCCTCCTCCTCTTGAGGTGCCTTCTTCCACCGCACTCGAGGAGATCACCTTACCTTCGCTTCTTCCAAGCTAGTGGCTCTGCTCCTATCTCATCCGATCATGAGGTAGAGGCCACTTCTTCATCTCATCCCGACCTCCAAGACACCAAAGGACCATCCTTCAGTGAGATCATTGGAGACCTCTTCGAGCGTCACATCAAAAGTCGGCTTATCTCTCTTCGTCTCCATTCGCCTTCGCCGCCTCATTTGAGCCTAAAGATGTTTGTCATGCTCTATCCGACGAGTCTTGGACAAACGCTATGCATGAGGAGTTGGAAAACTTTGAAAGGAACAAGGTCTCGTCCCTTGTTGAGCCCCTCAAGGTCACAATATCATTGGGACCAAATGGGTGTTCAAAACAAACAAAGTGAAGATGGGTTAGTCATTCAAACAAGGTTAGGCCGGTAGCTCTGGGGTACTCTCAAGTTGAGGGTCTAGATTTCAAGAGACTTTTGCCCTGTAGCTAGACTTGAAGCCATTAGAATCCGCTTGCCTTTGCGACTTCTAAGGGTTTCAAGCTTTTCCAGATGGATGTCAAGAGTGCCTTTCTCAATGGCCTTATTGAGGAAGAAGTCTATGTCGACACCTCCCGGTTCGAGAACCCCAAATACCCTAACCATGTCTACAAAGCTTTCCAAAGCTTTGTATGGACTCAAGCAGCTCCCCGAGCTTGGTATGAAAGGCTTAAGTCCTATCTCACGAGCCATGGTTTTGAGATGGGTAAAATTGACAAAACCTTGTTCATCCGCCGCCTTGGCACCGATCTTCCGTCGCCCGGATCTATGTGGATGACATTATCTTTAGCGGCTCCTCGCGTGCTCTCGCTTCCCAGCTTTTCCGATGTCATGAGCTCTGAGTTTGAAATGAGCATGATGGGCGAGTTGAGCTTCTTCCTTGGCTTCCAAATCAAACAGACTCGGAGGGTACCTTTCTTCATCAAGGCAAATACACTCGAGACCTCCCAAGCGCTTCGACATGAATGATGGAAAGCCGAGATCAACTCCAATGGCATCTACACCGCCTCGATCCGGATGAAGACGGCGAACTGCTGACCAAAAGGAGTTCAGAGCATGATTGGCTCTCTCTTGTACCTCACACCGAGACTAGACATACACTTCTCTCGTGTGTCTTTGTGCTCGCTTTCGAGCTTCTCCTCGCAGATCTCACCGTCAAAGGGTGAAGCGCATCTTCGTACCTTCGAGCTACCATTGACTATGGTATCCGTACTCCTCCTCTTCTTGTCTATCTCTTAGAGCTTTCTCCGATGCGACTTTTCTTGGTCAGGATAGATAGGAAGAGCACTTCTCGCACTTGCCAATTCATTGGCACTTCTTGTCTCCTCGGTCGCCGAGGAAGCAATCCGGTGTTGCGCAATCCACCGCAGAGGCCGAGCACGTTGTCGCAGCCTGGCTGTCAGAGCCAAGTGCTTTGGATGGTCTCGACCGCAGATTTCGGCTATCTATCGATTGCTGCTCCACTCTTTTGTGATAACACGCTGCGATTTGCATTGCCAAGAACCAGTGCAACATTCTCTGACCAAGCATATTGATATCGATATCACTTTCTTAGAGACCATGTAGAGAAGGGTGACATTGTGCTCCGGCCAGGAGAGTGAGCACCAGCTGGTCGATATCTTCACTAAGCCTCCGGACGCCTTTGGTTTTCACCATGGGAGAGCTTGGGGTGGTTTGTCCCACTGATCATTGTGAGGGGAGCGTTGTGCTACTATCAGATTATACTATATTATATTATATTATACGCTTATCTCTTTCTCGGTTTCATTTCTTTTAATATTTCGGTCAAGTCCTTCCAAAGATAGGTTAGAGTGTTTCTCTGCCACGTTACTTTGATCACTACTTCTTGTCTTGTGCTTCTAGGATGTCGCTTATTAGTCGCTCTCTTCCTCTCTAAGTAGAGCTTACTCACTTCTTATAGGTTCTAGCAGAGGTCGGGCCACCCTTGGGTAGACAGGATAGTGTTTGCTCCTTAGTGTTTGTGTAGATCACCTAATAGTCCTAGAATCATATGGGGTAGATAAGAATCGCTCGAGCGATAGTTTTTCTATATCTTTCTATGCTCTAAAGGACCGCTTTTCGCTTTACTTATCGATTCTCCAAGACGATGTCGGCTTAGGCGCTGAGCCATGAAACTTCATATCTAGAATCGAACCTAAAGGAACATCTTCTTCGCCGCTTTTGGTTTGATTAGTGGTGGTACCACGTACATTCTTGGGCCCCGAGAGGTGTACATGTGGACGGTAAGACAATTATTTGGTATGTATGTAACGTAGATTGTACTAAAGAATTAAAGCACGAACTTACCCATGGATGTGGGACGGCAGGCACGCGGACACCCTATCCTAAGTGTATGATCTCCAGATGACGCATTCATCCGTCAGCTGGTCGATCATCGTGACGAAGTCCAGGTACGACCCCTGCGTGGTGATCGATGTGTAGGTCACCTGTGGAATAGACCAAAGGAAAACTTAGCACACAAAATTGTGATTGCATTACGAGAAAATAATAAATGTTCACGAAACTAATCTGTTGGTGGCACCGCACTGTGCCCATGGTCGGTCGATCCACGTCGTCGTCCTCGGTGTACAGGCTGACCGTGTACGCTCCCAAATCCAGATATGGACATCCGATCTGGAAGCGCTCGAATGACCACAACTGCAGAATTTGCGGGCATCCAGAGAGGATGGAGTTGTCCTGGGCCAGGCGGCACGCGTCGCATAGTGCGTGGTACGTCGCGCACAGCACAGTCGGACCCCAAGCGTAAGGCTGGATCTCCTCCACCGGCCAGTGTGTGAGCTCACGTGCATACCGGATGTAGTTCTTGTCGATGCTGTTGCCATGGGACCCCAGGAACATGATGCACCTGAATAGCTACAACAGATAGGCCTCGAAGTGTCTCCTCACCATCTCGTTAGGTGCGTTCTCCGCCATATGCTCGAGTTGCAAGAAGACATATACACGTCAGCAAGGTTCACAAATGAATTGATGCGAGAGGACAATAGTTACGAAGACTTACATAGAACTGACAGATCCACCTCAGTGTCGGCATGTGCGGGCTGCTGAACTCGTGGTAATCGCTACCCGGCGGCAGCACATCCTAGAACCTCGCTAGGAACTCTGTGCGCCATGTGGCCAAGATCTCATATGCCACCATGGGGACGACTGTGCAGGGCAACCCAGTTAGGAAACTCACGTCCTGCAGCGTCGGCGCCATCTCCCCGCACAAAAGGTAAAACGTGTGCATCTCCGGCCTCCGCCGGTCGACCAACGCCGTCAGTAGGGCCCGGTCATATGGAAAACGCCTGGTCGTCCTCCCACGTCGCCTCCACCATTTGTGCCAGCGGGAGGAGGCCTGCTGCCCTCAACCTGCGTCGGATCAGGTTACGAACGAACATTAGTCCACACGTAGTAGTTAGGCCATAAATGAGTACACGAAGATCGCAACGGCACGTATCTTGGCACCTAGCTTGGGTACAACCTCCATGCCCTGATGGCCTATGCATAGCCGCAACGCACCAAGCTCAATCGCTGCCTCGCTCTCTTAGGGGGAGGATGGTACTGAGGTGACCACGGTGATGTAGGCTAATCACTGGGTCAAGCACCTCGTATGGCCACTCGGCAGCGTGGCCTGGGTCCGCCATACCTAAAAATTCAGTGCATACATTGTAAAGACTACGAAATATGTAATAAGGTAATAGGAAGCGGCATTAGCAAAATAATTACCAACCACAAATAGAAACCAAATTTATGCGGCAAGTCATAAAACTAGGATTACGCTGCACCTACCATACGGAGCTAAATAAAGCTGGAATTATTTTGATTAGGCTCTACCTACCCTAATTTGCTGCTCTTGATTTTCTTTACAAATTTAAAACATGTCATGCTATTTTTCTAGATATAAATTAATTCCTGATATTAAAAATATAATTACCGTGCACAAATGGGGAGCTAAATAAAGTTGCAATTATTTCGATTAGGGTCTACCTACCCTAATTAGCTGCTTCAGATTTTTCTTGCAATTTTAAAATATATCATACTATTTTCCTAGGTAAAACTTAATTTCCGGTATTAAGAATATAATTACCGCGAAGAAATGAGGAGCTAAATGAAAATGGTATTATTTAGATTACACTCTACATAATTGGAATACATTTATCTAATCTACTAAATTCTATGTCGCTATTTTTGTTTGCTGACCGACAATGTTTTGACATAATGTACAAAGTTTCAAAAAAAATATCTGCAAGATGGTCGATCGGATCCAATGCTCTGTCTATCTCTCCTCCGCGACGAACTGGCAGAGCTTCGCTACCTTTCTTCTTTTACTCTCCTCCCCTTTTTCTATTTTTTTATATTTAAAATGAGCTTTGGAGTGAATTTTTGGAGTTTTTATAGCTAGATTGCTGTCGCCAGTTGAACTGGCAACATGAACACTGTTCAACTTCATGTCGTCAGTTCAACTGGTGACAGAAAGTTGGACGGCGACAGGGGGACATGGTACCTGTTGCCAGTTGAACCGACGATAGAAACTCATTTTGTAAAAATTTTTGGGGTTGATTATTTTATTATTTTAATTTTTTTAAATAATTTTTTTTAAAAAAAATTTCAAAGGAAGTCATGGCTTCAGCCATGATTTTTCAGATCTATATCATGTAACTAATACTAGTCTTGTAGCATACTCATCTCATTAAGTGTTAATAAATTATCAAATTTAATGCTAAGATAACCGAGGAAGCTGCGTGGAGCCGAAGGCGCAGAAGAACCTCGCCAGTGAGTCACCACCCTGCCTACAGAGAAATTTTAATGCGAAGACACTCTTCCCATCCTCGGAATCTGTTGCATTCAATACAACTTTCGATTTTTTTAAATAATAATAATGCACTCCTGGCTAGGTAGATGAAGATCCTTCCAAAGCTCTCCAAGCCCCAGCAACAAACACTGTTTGCCTCCAATAGTGGAGCACCCTTCATTTTCACACGTCTAGTACCGCTAATCCTCCCAGGCTCACAGCTTACAAGTTTTTGGCTTGCTTGTGTTATTAGTGGAGTTCTCTGAAAGAAATAGGCAAAAAAAAGTGGAGATAAGTGTGGCAATAAAGGTGAAGTCTTCAAGTTTGCAATCTTTTCTTTGTTCCCACAAGATTACAATCTTCTGTTTGTCCTGTTGCCACTGCCGCTGGTTATCCAGAGAGGGCCATAGAAAGGAGATAAGAAGAAACAAAGAAAAAGAAAATAAAGGTGAAGACTTTTACTGATTGTTTGCATAATATATTTTTCCTCTCTCTGCATTTCCTGGAAATTTTTGTGCTTTGTGAGAGGTGGGAAAGAGATCAGGAGCTTGAGCTTCTGAATTTTGTAAGTTTTTTTGCTCTCTATCTACGGCTATTGATTCGTTTTATGTTACTGGCAGTAGCCAATTTCCCCTTATTTTATTGTGTTGGTGTGAAGTCTTTGGTTTTCTAATTCTTGCATCCTTTTCACTGCATTTGGTTAGAGATTGTTCTTTGAACAAGCATGCAGCGATCTCTGAAGTGGAGCCCTCCACTACCATTTCCTAGTGTTTCTTTCCTGTCCCTTTCTTGCCAATTGTAGGATAAATAATAGAGATGAATCAACAAAGGTCTAGTCTTTTATTCCCCAAGATTTGCATCTTCACTATGAATCTTCCGAGAAATCTGTATCTTCTTCCATGGAGTCCCTTACTACTTGTCACTCTAGTCGAGTCTAGGTCTATTCTTGCAAAATAGGTGAAGTCTTGTGTTCTTTTCTCCGTGTAATCTTCTGAAAAGTTGCCATTTTTTCCATTCTGAAGAAGAAGAAAACTGCAACCTTTGGAGTGTTACTCTCATCGGCGGTTTCTTTGCTCCTTCCCTTCTCATTAATTGCTTTAAATTCCATCTTTTTTCATTGATGTAAAACACACCCAAATCTGTGTAATCAATGTGAAGCTTCCTGTGGCATAAAAAGGGGGAAAAGGTGAAGCCTTTAAGCTTCTAATTGTTTCTTGTGTGCAGCAGTCTGGTCCAAGGAGTGAGCGTTCTTGAGTTGCTGGTCCAATGGGGGAGACGAACCAGCCTCCGCCACCGCCGGTGGCTGTGCCTCCGCCGATGATGATGCAGCCCATGATGAACCCGCCCGTCGGCGTCGGCGCCATCCACCCGCCACACGAGCAGTTCCACCATCTCGCCTACTGTGTCCACTCGAATCCTTCTTGGCGTAAGGAAACCTTTGGCTCCTTTTACCCCCTTTGCATGTTTGTGTGTCCCCGAAGAAGTAATTTTTGTGAACTCCCCCGGTTATAGTTGAGTTTATGTTTGAAGAGATTATGGCGTTTATGGGAGCATGCTTTATTAACTTGTAAATTTGTAAAGAGTATATGAAGCTGCGTGACTTGAGCCGTCCTATCTAGTGCAATAAACCTTGTTATTTGCCACCTTGACCAAGTATTGAAAAAAAAACTGCATGGATCCTAAATTCCTAATTCTTAAAGAAATTGAGGAGCTAGTTTGTACCTAGCAGTTAAAAGCTGCATCTGCTGTAGTATTTGCTTAGTTCTCTTTTTTAAATCATAGACACTATCTTGGATATTTAGGTATAAAACATACTGCTGAGATGATCCTAGATATGACTAGGATATGTAAAGCTTGTGCTTACTAAGTTAATATTGTTTCCTTCATCTTCAGTTCAGGTGGCAGCGCTTGCATTCCTTCACTATCTTGTGATGTTGGGTTCTACCGTCATGCTTGCATCAACTATTGTTCCTGTAATGGGTGGTACTGCTGTAAGTATATCAATTTTTTTTTGTTATGAATAACATCTTATCACACATAAGGTATAGTTTCCCTTTGAAGATTTAGTGTTGATTTTTTTTCCCGCTTTTGTTCTTGTTGCTAACAGGGGGATAAGGCTCGTGTTATCCAATCATTCCTGTTTATGAGTGGCATTAATACACTTCTCCAAACACTTATTGGAACACGGCTTCCAACAATTATGAATGCCTCCTTTGCATTTGTTGTCCCAGTGCTGTCAATAGCGAGAGACTTCGATCCAAATAACTTTGCAAGTACTCACCAGGTAGAGTGGCACTCATTTGCTCAATCCTTCCACTTTTTTGGTTGGAAGTGGATGGTTATCCATGATCCTTGTTGCGTTTTGGAAAATTTTGTTTAAAGCATGATCAATTTTGTTAGCATTGATAGATAAAATATTTTTGACATTGTAATACACAAATACGTATAACCTATTAGGGCTTTTGCAGAGATTTGTTCACACGATGAGAGCAACTCAAGGGGCCCTGATTGTTGCTTCTATCCTCAACATGATTCTTGGATACAGCACAATATGGGGGGCATATGCTAAGTACACATCTTATAGTACTTGTTCTTAGACTGCAATGATAGTCCTTTCATGCTAGATTTTTCAAGGTATTAACATTCACATTATTTTATTTGCAGGAAATTCAGTCCAGTAATAATGACCCCTGTTGTTTGCGTCGTTGGTCTTGGACTATTTGGACTTGGCTTTCCCCAGGTACCATTCCTATATTTTTACAGCAAGACTTGGCAGCTCAGAAGAAAAAAAAAAGGAATCCTGTAATGTTTGATTTGTCATTATAGGTTGGAAAATGTGTGGAGATTGGGCTGCCAATGCTAATTTTGGCGGTTGTTGTGCAACAGGTAACAACTTAATCTCTGTTAATATATTTTGAGGGAAATATACGTCAATTGCCCTCCTATGAATGTTATGTCACGAATCCAGCTAGGAACCAACTATTTAATATGCTGTATGCAGTATGTGCCACATTACTTCAGGCATTTCCATGAGCGAGTCACCTTCTTATTTGAGAGGTATTCGTTGCTTCTTTGTATCGGCATTGTGTGGGCCTTTGCAGCTATCCTTACTGCTGCTGGTGCGTACAACCATGTTTCACTCAAGACGCAGCAGCACTGCCGCACTGATAAGTCTTACCTCATGTCATCTGCACCATGGTATGGTTCTAAATGATGTTTCTTATGAACAGATTTTAAGAACTGTAAATGTTTCAAGACGCCATTTTTATCTACTCATTGCATGCATGTTCTTTTAGGATCAAAATACCATACCCCTTCCAATGGGGTACACCAATCTTCACTGCAGGTCATTCATTTGGAATGATGGGTGCTGTACTTGTTTCAGCTTTTGAGGTCAAGACTAAGGCCCGATGCTATTATCAGATGGCTTTTTCTTTGTTATTTCTTATTGTGTGTATTCTTGTTTGTAGCGTCTAATTTTTGTTATCTCATGTAGTCAACTGGTGCTCATTTTGCAACCGCACGTCTAGCCGGTGCTACACCACCTCCAGGTCATGTCCTTAGTCGAAGTATTGGTTTGCAGGTGAGTGTTATTCCAGAATATCTCTTACAAGGGCTAGTGTTCTTACTTCTTAGTCCTTACACCATGTTATTCTAGTGTACATTGCTGACATAAATGAAAAAACTGGTTTGTATCTAAAATGGATTTAGAAACAACTCTTATGCTAATTAATCTTTACAAGTAATAAATGAGACATGAAATATGGTTCTTCGTAAATATTCTGAATTATTTCCATTTATTACTTGCCAAAATGCTTTGACTGGATGGATCTGTTGGAGGGCTCCTAGTTTAAGTCCTTGCATTCTAATGTGATTATTTGAAATTTTCTGGGATGCTATTAATACAGGGCATTGGGATGTTCCTGGAAGGCATCGTTGGTGCTCCAGCAGGTTCATCTGTATCAGTGTAAGGGAATATCAGCATTTGTCCCCTATCGATGGGGTGATTATTCTAGAACAGTTTCATGGACTTGCTATTTCCTCTTTCCTTCCTGAAATTTTGTGTTAAATATGTATTCTTGGAACGTCACAGCATGGTTCATCAGAAGTTATACTAGTGTTGACCAGAGTTTGTATTCCTACATTCTAACTAAGGGGGTCAAACATTCTAGCTAGGTGCATCAACAAACTTTATTGTCATATACTTTCCTGCGGCTGGTCAGTAACCATGGTGTTATAAAACTTGTGAAATTTTGTTTCCATGACAGAGAGCGACCCGTCACAGAATTAATGGAATGTAAAATTCACCCATTCACTTTAGGACTTGTGCAGCTTTCTTTCTTTCACTTATGAATGAATTTTGATTTCCAGAAAGAAATGATGATAATGTAATGCTAATTTTTTCCTTCTAATCGTGGAACCTGCAATTGCATGGCCATTACTTTTTTTTAAAAAAAAATGGTGTAGCATAAGCTGCAGTACTAGAGACAAACAGTGTCCACCAATCGATGGCTAACCCAACGGTATAGTACCCATGTCTTGTGGCTAACGGCCATGGTTATAGTCCCACTAACTACATGTTAGGTGGGTTTATTTCTAGTTTTTTGGGGATTTGATCCCATCCCGTGGCCTCTTGGTTGTTGAGCCTTAACGATGACTACAAAACAAATTGAACCCCTTCGCAAAAATAATAATAATAAAAAATAAACGAAGAGTGTCCTCTTGTGGCAGGTATGGACATAGTGACATACGGTAGATATGCATGCTGGTTTTTTTTGTTAGAACTTACCAAACAAAACTAAAGGCTTGAAGCTGTGGTTAAGATTTTCCACTATAGGTCTGCCCCAAGATTAGTGAAGATAAGGGGCAATGGTGCTGAAGGAGGCTACGTATTGGGCACCTAGTGTACAAACTGTGGGGCAGCCCTCGCCGTTGCAGTCTTCCGGCTCCCTACCCATGCCCTCACCGTGTTACCCATGTCCTGGTGCGCCCTTGCGGCACCGGCCTGCTCCCTCGAAACCGCACCACTGCCTGCTCTCAGCTCCTTGGCTGTGCCCTCGGCGGCCCATGTGATTGCAGCCTGCTCCATGGCTGCACCCTTGACACGGCCTCATCGGACTAGCGGTGTGCTGCACCACAGTGGACCTTACTTGGATCATTGGATGCTATTGCTAGCCAGTCAGCCCAAGTTCCTTCGCTCCTGCTCACCATCTTTGATTGCCTATTGCTTCTTGCCATGGCTGCTGGGTGCTTGGGGCAAATGCTGAGGCACCTAGGAGTAGATCCCTAGTTGCCTCTGGCCTACCCGGGGCAGCTGCCTTGGTGCTGGCTCCTCCCCTGATCCTGAGTACACAAATGGACTTGGGAGACTCAGCTAACCCAATGTTTTGGTCCAGCCACCCAAGTTAGGCTGGCATTAGCATGATATTGGCTTGAATATGGGTTTACCTGAAAAGGTAGAACTGACCGAGCTGGCGCCGACCAAGTGCTTAGGGGGTGGTGAGGGGGGCAGAACCACCCTGGAGAAAGTTCAGTAGCCCAACCTAACCTGGCCTCGGCCTGAGGATTTCTCATGTCTAGGGAGAGAGAAAAGATGTGTGTGGAATTAGAGAGGGAGAGTTTTTTTTAATGGGTAGTGGGCCCTGTATGAATTAATCAGTTCGAGCTGGACCATAGTCAACTTGATAGTTCCTGCTTAAGCACTGACAAGAAATTTGCGTAGAAAGCAAAATAGCCAGTCTCTTATTGACAACCTCCATGGTTGGTGATACTATACTGGTGCACTTTTATCATATTGCATCCAAATAAGATTCAGTTGATTGTTTCTTAAGACAAATGTTTCTGCAGAATTGCTTATGCTATGCCCTTGTGAACTGAAAGTACTCCTTGTCATTCTATTTAATGCAGTGAAAACATTGGCCTTCTTGGGCTAACAAAAGTTGGAAGTAGGAGAGTGATCCAGATATCAACTGGATTTATGATATTCTTCTCCATATTTGGTAGTCTTACTGTTCTCATCTTTGGTTGCCAAAGGGAAAACAAGGGAAATGATTTTATGGCTCAAATTTGGGAACTTTTATTCTTGTAGGGAAGTTTGGCGCCTTCTTTGCGTCAATTCCATTGCCAATATTCGCAGCAATTTACTGCATCTTATTTGGCATCGTAGGTGAGTCAACTTTCTTTTTGGGCCCTTTTATAGTCAAGAGTCAAAACCTGGTATGGTTTTGTTATTTTATAGCCTAATCAGTGTATTTTGTTGGTAACAGCTGCTGTGGGAGTCTCGTACATGCAATTTGTGAACAAGAACTCGATGAGGAATATCTACATCATTGGACTAGCATTGTTCCTTGGCATCTCGATCCCTCAATATTTCAACGAGTATACTTCTTCTGCTGGCAGTGGACCTGCCCGAACAAATGCAGGATGGGTATATTCTGCAACCCTTTTACATGGCATGCTACTATATGTGCAATCCTTTATAGCAAACTTACAATGCCTTTCTACCAGCTGTATATGTTGTTATATTTTGAGCCTTGTACTGTTATTAGATGCCTTCGGTTATCTCAGGTCGTGTCTTGAACTCTTGCTACATGCATTCCGACTTCTATTGTTTCTGTTTTCGTTATTGCAGTTCAATGACATCATAAACACAGTGTTCGCTTCTGGCCCAACGGTGGCATTGATCGTCGCATCTGTTCTGGATAACACATTGGAGGCCAGGGGCCACGAGTCCGACCGAGGGCTCTCATGGTTCATGCCATTCCTGCGCCGTCGGAAAGGTTACTCGGATCCTAGAAACGAGGAGTTCTACAGCTATCCGATCAGGGTCCATGACTTCATCCCGAGTCGGTTTCTCTGACTCTGGAGCAGTGCTGTTACCTGTGCTACTGTTTATGTAAATCTCTTTGTTCTCGTTAGTCCTCCTTACTCAACTGTGACCTGTAGTGATTGGCGCTGTCACAGCTTCTACTTAGTGGGATATGGTACAAGAATGCCTAGGACTTTTGCTTTCCTTTTTCCCCGTTTTGGCCAAGGATTTGGTTATATGGTGATGTATAGTTTTATGTCCGGGTGTATGTTTTTGGGGAAATATTGGTAAAGAATAGTACCTTATTTGTTAATTACTGGGCCAGGGATGTTGATGAACATTCAGTGCATGCATTGGTTTATTATAACTTAGTAAGTACACCGGATGGCTTTTTGTCTGAATTTTATTAGAAGGTGCTCAAAATCGAGGCAGGGGTAACATTTGGCACGAAAATTTCTTAATATGTGTTAAAAACCGTCACCTTGTTTGATGCCTTCTACGGTTCTATCTGATGGCTCGAAAGATGCGGAATGGCATGGCCATTGGCCATCTCCTTCCTGGTCTGAAATGATGAACTGAACAGCAGGGTAGGCGCGTATCGAACTGGAGTACTGGACTGCAGGTGTTGAATAATTGCATGAGATCAGATAGTACAGTATCGTGTGATATTTGTGATCTCTTTCGGTCTATAAAAGAGCAGATGCAAGTGCTACAAGCTTGGCGGTGTAGCTGAGTAGCGGAGCGGTGGAGCCCACCAGCGGCTGTGCGATCCTCTCTCAATGTGAGGCGGTGACCGAGCCTGGCGGTAGTGTCGGCGTCTGCGCGCCCTGGAGACGTTGGCAAGTGGCGACAGCAGCCGAGTAGCCGGCGGAGGAGATGATGCGTCTAGAGACCGGAGGTAGCGCGATCCGATCGGCAGTCGTCGGGCGACGACGACAAGAGACGATGCCGTCAGAGCGGCGGTGGCGGGGCGACAAGCGAAGCGAAACCCTAGGTACGCTTTGATACCATGTTAGGAATAGTGCTTGTATTATCAGAGGGGCAATGGGCCAGTATATATACACAAGAACATGTTACAGATAAGGAAATCAAATTATATCTAGAGTCCTACTCTAATACATATATATCTCTATATATATATATATATATATATATATATATATAACAAGATGAACACTCCCTATTTTTTGTTGACAAAAATAAAGATGTACAGTTCATGGAGGCCACTCCATAGGTTCGCTATGGTAAGCTTGGAAGGCATCGGGAGTTTTCGTGCTGCTTCCTTGTGGACACATACAGTCAGGGTTTTGTATTGTACTGGACTACTGTCAGGGTTTTGTATTGTACTGGACTACTTGTAACTGAGAATTGCAGAGACATCAAATAGTCCTTGAGTTAGCTGTTTACTTTTGTGGGAGAAGCTGCTGCCAACCGCAGACTAAGGATGGCTGGAAGAGATGTGGGCAGGTTGCAGGACAAGCTGCAACCTGATTGTAACAAGTACTTCTGATAGAGATGAAGAAACAGAAGAAATTAAGAGAAGACCACCTTTCTTTCAGTGGAAGCTCTCTCCACTGTAAAACTTACACTGCTTATGCAATGTGCAGTGTTCTTTTGATGGTAGCTAGTATCTAGCGGTTGCTGGTTTGGTCCTGGCATTCTGCAATATCAAATACCCTGCTTTTGCTACAAAAATACTGGTTTTAACTATATTTCTTTGAAGAGTTGCCTGGTGGACTTTGGGGTCGTCAGAAATCTACTGAACGTTGTTGTTTTAGTTCAGTAATCTATATAGTTTTCTCTCTTTTGTCGCTTCTTTATAACGCCTATGCTCTTTTTAGTTCTTTGGTTGTCATTTTGCCTCCCTGAATTTCAATCGAAAAACATGGACACAAATGACATGGATGCAACTGGTTACTGCACAGGTGAGCGTTTCTTTCGGTTGAATTGCTGGAGATCTAAAGCTTTCAAGGCTAGATATTGTTTCCGGTGAAGTCATAAAAATAATTAAGATTCAACTCGTAAAAGAATTCACCATACTAGCTATGCCAAACAAAGAACTCCACTCCATAATGAACTGACTTGTAGTTGGCTGCTCAACGAATAATTTTGGAGATACTCCCCCGATGCTTTACACATCACTCTACAGCACGTCTAAATCCTGTGACCTCGTAACACTCTAAAAATGTCTGAATGTAAAAATATGAGATTTTTAAAACTTTTCATGTGTAATCTGTTTTCATGCTTTTGACTAGCTTTGTGAGATTTATTTGATTTGCATTTCTTTTCTTGCCGACACAAGAGAACCTTAAACCACATATCCTAGAATCAGAATAATGCTCCAAAAATTAGTTAGAGTTGTTTAGCAAAAAACCAGATTGGGATCTATCATCTCTAGGGAAATTCTTTAAAGCAAAGTTCCTCTTCTTGTCTCCAGCCCTTTCCCTAATCTCCCCCTTGCCTCCATTGTCAACCAGCCTGATGTCGTAAGCCACCGAGCCCCCCTTGTCTAGTCATGGGCAAGGGAAGGCCTCCAAAATGATGAAAGATGATCAGGGCATCTTGTGGTATGGAAAGCGCATTTTCGTACCCCACCAGTAGGGTCTGAAAGATTTGATCCTCAAGGAGGCCCACGAATCAGCTTATTCTATCCATCCGAGTGGTATCGAGATGTACCAAGATTTGAAGCAACGTTACTGGTGGCCCCGCATGAAAAGGGACATTGCAGTATACGTGGCCTGCTGCGATGTGTGCCAGCGGATCAAAGCTGAGCATCAGAAGCCAGCCGGTCTTTTGCAGCCATTACAGATCCCCGAATGGAAATGGGAAGAAGTCAGCATGGACTTCATCACCGGTCTACCAAAGACACGGGCTGGTTATTATTCTATCTAGGTCATAGTAGATCGATTGACCAAGACAACCTATTTTATTCGTGCAAACCAACTACAAGGGCGATCGATTAGCATAATTATACATGTCCCGGATAGTAAGTCTGCATAGTGTGCCCAAGCGAATCATCTCAGATAGGGGATCCCAATTTACCTCCCATTTCTAGGAAAGTCTTCATGAGGCCTTAGGCACCTATCTAGCATTTAGCACGACATACTACCCACAGACCGATGGTCAGACTAGAAGGGTGAATCAAATGCTAGAATACATGCTTCGGCCTTGTGCGATAGAATTCGCTGCCGATTGGGAGAAGTGTCTGCCTATGCCGAATTCTCGTATAATAATAGCTACCAGGTTAGTATGAAGATGTCACCCTTTGAAGCCCTCTACGGACGGCAGTGCCAAACACCGTTACTATGGTCAGAAACCGGAGAGGGATATCTCTTTGGGCCAGACATCTTAAAGGAGGCGAAAGACAAGGTTTGTCTCATCCGAGACCGACTACAGGTAGCACAATAAAGGCAAAAGAGATATGCTGACAATCGTCGTAAGGAGCTAGAGTTCAAAATAGGAGACTTAGTCTACCTAAAAGTTTCTCCCCTCAGAGGAACCAGAAGATTCAAGGTTAAAGGGAAGCTCGCGCCAAGATAAGTAGGACCTTATCGAATCATCGTCAAGATGGGAAGAGTAGCTTACCAGCTAGAACTCCCGAACAGTTGTCTGGCATACACAACGTGTTTCACGTGTCACAACTCAAGAAATGCATCTAAGTGCCTGCCAAACAAGCTCAACTAGAAGACATCGAACTCGGCAAAGATTTGACCTACATCGAGCACCCGGTAGAAATCCTAGATGTAATAGAGAAGCAAACCAGAAACAATGTGTACCGCCTATGTAAGGTTAGATGGAGCAACCACATAGTAGAAGAAACTACGTGGGAGCAGGAAACTTGTTGAAATCGAATATCCCCAGTTGTTCGATAACACTGGTTGAATCTCGGGGTCGAGATTCTTTCCAAGCGGGGGTAGGGTTTGTAACACCCAAAAAATGTATGAATGCAAAAATACAAGATTTTTAAAAATTTCATGTGTCATCTGTTGTCATACTTTTGACTAGCTTTCTGAGATTTATTTGATCTGCATTTCTTTTCTTGCCGACACAAGATAACCTTAAACCACATATCCTAGAATCAGAATAATGCTCCAAAAACTAGTTAGAGCTATTTAGCAAAATACCAGATTGAGATATATCATCTCTAGGGAAATACTTAAAAGCAAAGCTCCTCTTCTTGTCTCCACCCTTTCCCTAATCTCTCCCTTGCCTCCATTGTAAGTCATCCTGATATCGTAAGCCACCAAGCCCCCTTGTCAAGTCGTGGCAGCTATCTCCCCTCGCCCGTGCACCGCAGTACCTCCTTGGTGCGTCCCGGTGCACTGTTCCTCCGACCAGTGACCCAGCCGAACCAGCGCAGTCAAGACCGCACCCTGGTCATGCAAGTCTGAACAGACCTAGGTCGGGTGCCAGTCAAGCTGGTACGACCAGAGACAACCCCTAGTCGTGGTCTTCTATGTAGGCCGAGGTCAGTGCGTCCTCTTCCCCTACGGCATCGACACTGCCGAGTCCAGACGTCCCGATGCGACTTGGTGCGTGCGCTAGCAGCCGCCGACACTCAGCCATTAAGCGCCATCGCTCAGCATGTCATGTCGATGTACTGTGATGTTGACTTCGTCGCTATCGCCATCCACCCCGTGATACTGCACAGCGCCAGATGCAGTGTATGCCCGGTCGACCTCCACCCCCTACGCCTATAAATAGCAACCCTAGGTCCTCCCGCCGTCGTTCCGCACCACGAGAGATAGTTCTCCCCTTCTTTCCTTGCTCCATTTTGCAAGAGCTCGAGCTCAGGTAAGGCTTGAGTGCTCGAGCCTCTACGAAGTCGCCAGCAGCATTAGTGCCATCAGTCAAGCCCTCTTCTTCTGGAATGCCTTAGCTCGTATTCCTTGACTCAAAGGCAGCTCCCCTCATTGATTCCACTCTGTATTTGTAGGAGCTACTGACTTCATTCTTCCTCCCTCCGCCAAGAGTGGCCCTGGCAGTCGGATCAACCTCGACTGCCATCATCGCCCCTCTAAGCCTCTCCCGCCGTCACTGACATTCGTCGCCAGACCATCTCCGCTAACTCATTTCTTCCGCTTCCTACCGATACGTTCCTAGTGGCCATTAGAGGCTCCTTTCTACTCTTAAAGTATGAAAGCTTTGCCAGAGCGAAGAATGTACTGTAGACCCAAGCTGTAGTCGAACCAGACCAGGTGGTCGCACCCCCACCCCCAACTTGAAGTATAGACAAAACCGAAGATTATCGAACTCCGCCCCGCCTAATGCTATGGTCGGACCTATACTTTGACCAGATAGTCGAAACTCCTATTCAACTAGATGGTCAAAGCTCTCTTCAACTGGATGGTCGAATCTCCTCCCGACCAGACGGATGAAACTCCTTTGGAGTGAATGGACGAAACCCCCTTGGACCCAATGGTCGAAACTTTCTTCGACCGGGTGGTCGAAACTCTCTTCGTCTGGATGGTCGAAACTCTTTTCGACTGGATAGTCGAAACCCCCTCCGATCCTGTAGTCGAATCATGTCCCCACTAGTCAGTTGAAACCCCTTTAGACCAGTTGGTCAAAACCTCTTCAACCAGATAGTCAAAATGCTCATTCGACCAGCTCATCGAAACTTCTTAGACCAGTTAGTCGAAACTCACCTTCGACCAGCGAGTCGGAGATTTCTTCGACCAATTAGTCGAAACTATTCTTCGACCAGCTTGTCAAAACTTCTTCGACTAGTTAGTCGAAACGCTCCTTCGACCAACCCGTCGAAGATTTCTTCGACTAGTTAGTCGAAACTCTTCTTCGATCAGCTTGTCGAAACTTCTTTGACCAGTTAGTCAAAACTCTCCTCCGACCAGCTCGTCGAAACTTCTTCGACCAGTTAGTCAAAACCCTTCTTCGACCAGCTTGTCGAAACTTCTTCGACTAGTTAGTCAAAACTCTCCTTCGACCAGCCCGTCGAAGACTTTTTCGACCAGTTATTCAAAACCCTTCTTTGACCAGTTATTCAAAGCCCTTCTTCGACCAACTTGTTGAAATTTCTTCGATTAGTTAGTCAAAAATCCCCAACCAGCTTGTCAAAACTCCTTCGACCAGACAGTCAAGAACTCCTTCGACCAACTAGTCGAAACTTCGTTGACCAGTAGTCGAAACAATGAACAGTAGTCGAAATAGTGAGCAATACTTGAAACCATGAACAATACTCAAAACCCTCTCTACACAATATTTTAAACCCTTCCCGACTAAGTGGTCAAAACTATGAGCAGAAATCGAAAACCTCCTTGACCAAGTGCTCGAAACCCATCTCGACCAAGTGGTCGAAGCTACACACAGAACTCGAAAACTTTCTCGACCAAGTATTCGAGACCCATCCCGACCAAGTGTCGAAACTATGAACAGTACTCAAAAACCCCTTCTCCCGGGAAGACGAAACCCCTCTTACCTGGTGGACGAAACACTGAACAGTACTCGAAGCTAAGAACTCGTACGCAGACTAGATACTATCTCGGAAACAGCCTTCGATACCTGCTCGAATCCTATGTCCAACATCGAACGCGGTAATAGGAACCTGAGACTAGCTAAAACCGCCCAAATAAACCGAGGACACCCTCCCTATTTGGATTTTTTTATTACAAGTTTAATTCATTTGGTCTTATTTGAATTTTGGTTGGATTTTGCGTATAGAACCCGAAGCTCCAGATGACCCGCTACCGGACCATGAGCAGGAGCAGCAGTACCACGACTAAGGCGAGTCAATACTTTGATCATATTGCACCCAATCTTTGCAAATTATATTGCTTTAAATTAAGAAATTGCATTGCTATGATTTAAACAACAATCTTGGTCTAGTTCATAGTTAATGCCTTAATAATAACTTAGTATAACCTTTCACTCCTTGAACTTGGACATTACCGTTTGTCACCCTAGACTTAATGGTTTATATACTAGTTAATAAGTATGTATCTAAGTGTCATGCTTAGTCTTTCTTAGATACGTGGTCGTGCAGACATTAAAGTGCCCAACATCAATCTTTACAAACATGAAAAGATGGATTTGGGTAGTCGAGGCTGGGAGCCTGGCTGGTATTTTGGAATAAAGGTTATTTTCAAAACCAACTAAAACCTTAAAATCTCTACTCGACTTAGGCGGATGGAATGAGTGGCTGGTGCTGGTGATGCACGTCGGTGGGTATGTGGATGCACCGCCCAAGTCAATAAAGGACCGAGTTCTTGTGATGACCTCTCGTGTAAAAATAGTACGACCACAAGTCTATAATGGGTACGACCTGACTAACTAATTTGTTCGCCTCGACGTGGCTTCGCCCCTGGTGGGTGTGTGCGTGGGTATAGGTAGAAGCCACAGGAAAACCACACGGCGCAAGAGGGGGCCTCTTGGGAGTGTGGCTCTGGGCGGTGGAAACCATAGAGGGAGGGGTTGAGTCGAGGTTGAGCATTGTAAAGGCCTTATGGTAATCTTCCCTCGATTCACATGTCTAAGAAAACATGTGTATATACCAGGATGATTACCTCTTGTGGGTAAAGTGTATGAACTCTGCAGAGTAAGAAAACTATCTAGATAGCCGTGCTCACGGTCAAGAGTGGTGCCGGGAACTCACCTGAACTAGCTTTCTTTTTTTCTCTAAAAACCATTTGTGGATGGTCGTGAAATGAAAAGCTAGGGTGGGACCCCAGGGGTTTGTGAAGGGTTGATCGTGGACCAGTGGTAATTACGGGTTAGCCCGAGCATCAAGTGGATAGAGCCACTCGATGGTATAGGAGATAAGATCTTCACTAGTACCTTACAACTAAAAATCAGTTTATAAAACCTATTCTTGAAAATTGTTAGGTCGTAGGATGTTCTACTACTTGATCTCATTCAAACTTTGCTTGATGTAAATAAAAGAACCATGAGCCTTCCCTTGACTAGTCTTGCATCTATGATAACTTGTATTGTGTGTTGGTTCGCGAGTATGGTTGTGTGCTCAGGCTAGTCCAATATAATCTTTCATTACCGTTCGACCAGGACCCCTACGACTACTACTTGGCAGCCGAACCAGTCGGTAGCGATGATGATGAAGCTTAAGCCGAGACCCCCAGTTGCTTGCCTGTGGGCAGAGTGAATGGATCCACCACTACTTCTTTTGCTTCCGCACTTACCCCCTACTCAATGGCCGTATGGCCGGTTATGTAATATATTTGGCTATGAATGCGAGGTATGTGATTGATCCAAAAATATATCTCTGTGTGCTATCTACTGATCCAAAGAATGACATGGTTTGACAAAGACCTATAGTGATTGCACTAGCACAGTTTCTATTTTCTAGTGGGATGATGTTGATGAACTTTCTGTGCATTGCATTGGCTTTCGGTACTTGATCTGCCATTTGATTGGAAATAGACGCTCAAACTCTAGGCCAGGCTTAAATTTTGGCACTAGAATTTCTCAAAAGATGTTCAGAATTGTCACCCGGTTTGATCTTATCATCTTAGCTTCATGTGGCTTGATCAGATGGCTTCAAAGGCACCTAAAGGCATGGGAACTGATGAGCTGAACAGTTGATTAAACATGCAATGGTAGGTGCACATTGAACTCGACTACAGATCTTGAATAACTGATGATGTACTGATATTGTGTTCTCCTTTCTGCTCCATAAAAGAGCATATGTAGGAGCACAATGAACAAGTGCTACAAGCTGAGAGAAAAACCTTTTTTTAAACTGAATGGGAGATTTCATGGAGGGCCAGCCTAGTCGCTTGCTATGGTAGGCCTGGGAGGCATTGGGAGCTCGTGTTACATAATCGTGGTGAAGTAAGATCCCGCATCGTCATTTTTGCCTTTGAAAGCTTCAGCAAAAAGCCGAGCTAAACATGGTGGACGGGTCATTCTTGCGGGATCTTCATGCTCGTCGACAGGAGGTGAGTTTGAGTGCGTCGGCAGTTTGGTCAGTGTAAATGAGTCGAGTCAATCTGCAGTTCTGCACACCCACATGTTGACAGGAGGAAACTGCAAAAATGCACTCTTCCTCCACATAATTTTGAAATTTCCCATACATTCTCTAATAATCCAAACACCATGAACCATTCCTGTATTATGGAATTCGAAATTCACTAGCTGCCAGATGGTTTCTACATTATTCAGTACTAATGTTTCCTGATTTCTTTTCCTTTTTGCAAGAATGTTTCCTGATTTTGGAAGAGGCTTAAGGTTTTCTGTTGCCGTAAGAATGGCTTATGTTATATCTGTGCTGCTGTAACATGTAGTGACCGGCGCTGTCACAGGTTCTAGTTTTGGACAGAGAAATAGTGTAGAGACCTCGTGGTTTGGTCTTACATCTAGTGATGAACAATTTGCATCGTCGTCGAAGAGTTTGGTCAATTAACACTTTGTTTTATAAAAGTTGGACCACATTCAGTAGTGATGTCTGCCTGGAGCCGGCCTGACCGCTGTGCAGAGCCAGTCAAACCTCTGGGCATGAGCAGTCTAACCATTATGCAGGGTCGGTCAGAACGGGCCCTGAGACTTGGGGCTGAAATTCTGAAGGACGATATGACCGCTATATGGCAAGCGGTCAGATAGGTCCTATGGGTTTTCGGAGAATGGACATCAAATAGTTGTATGAGAGTATTTGGGGATGTGTTTGTGTTGGTGATATACCCTAAAGGCAATCATAGATATGATGATATCACATCTATGTTTATGTGTTATTGAATAAGTGTTATTCTGTTCCTTGAATGAATCATTGGTTATAAGATTAACAAGTATGTGACTTGTTGGTGAAACTCTTTAACTTATATGATGTCGTTATAAATGAGTCCCTGATCGGATGTCACTAGCTAGAACACCAGTTACTCTATGACCAACATATGTATTGATTGATGATTATATTTCATCGGTCATGGATATAGGGATATCTAATCAATAATGTGAACACATGTTAGAGAACATGGGGTAGGATAGACCCACCTTGAGACACTATTGAGATTATTATGATTCTATGTGCCATTAGTTGGTCTCAAGCAATGTTGATGTATAATCCTTAGACCTGAGATCAGCATGGTTCCTTACATGTCTAATACCACTCTTAGGGGTTGCCAAACGCTACTCGTAACTGAGTAGTTATAAAGGTAGCTTTCGGGTATGCTATGAAATATGCGGAGGGATGTGACTGGATGGATATGGGATTTGCCCCTCCTAACATAACAGGAGAGATATCCCTGGGCCCCTCGATGTGGTCGAATAAAGAAAGTGCATGGCCATGCCACTGGTGGTCGTAGAGTTCGACCACATAAGCATATCCGACACTCGATCGAGAAAGTATTGAATAATCCATGGATGACATAATATCTCATATGGAGTTCAACTACATATCGTGAGGCAAAGGGAGAATACATGAGTATGTTGCTTAGTTTGATCAGTTACGGACTAGTCGTATGGAGATAGGAGCTGATCGTAGACTAGTCAAACGTAATCACAGAGTGCTCATAACTTGGTCGTAAGGAGTTACGAACTGGTCGTGACCAAATACGAACTGGTCGTATAGAGATAGGACCTGGTCGTAAGTGATGAGGACCTAGTCGTAGATCATATTGCATTAAAGTTCGTCCGATATAATTTCTGTGTGTTCGGGAATCGTTATGTCCTGATAGGAATCGCTAACGACTCGTGGTTGGAAAGGGTTTCGAGTCACAACCGACTACGCATAAACCTAACGGGTCACACACTTAACGGGTTGGAACAAAACGTGTTCGGATAGGATCTGTCATGGGCACTTTATAAGGAGATGCTTGAGGCTATTGGGAGATAGAGGATATACAAGTTGACATGAGTTGCTCCCCTGAAACCCTAGCCGCTATCTTCCTGAGAGCTCTGCCGTGCGACTTGGTGTTAGCACACCGGCGTACGGTTGTTTCTTCCCTGGATGTGTGGATACCATAGAGTCGCTACTGCGGTTGCTGTTGTGCTTAAGGACGATCCGCGGTCTTCATAAGGAACTGTAGAGGTTGTTGGAGGAGACGATCGACTCACGAGGATGCTGACCGATTGACTACGACCACTACATCGACGTGCTCTACGTTAGACCAGGCTACTCCAACTCTTCTTCCGCTGCTCTGCGCGTCTGGTGGTAACGATTAGTGACCATCTTCTTGCTTGGCTTCCTGGTTTACGTGGTAGAATTTTTGAATTATTGCTATCGTACCCTACCGTATCCCTTCAGTTTGCACCATATGTCATTGAAAATAGAAAATCGATGCGAAACTAGATAGAGATTAATTGAAAAGTCCAGAGAAGGGTGTTTCCTGGTTTTGGGAAGAGGTTGGATCAGCCAGTGGTTGGCGGTCAGACTGGCCTGGTGAAGGTGGTCTGACCCGCCGTGGCGATTCAGTGCACAATGAGTTGTGCTGAATTTTGGGAATTGATCTAGGGTCATTGAATTGTTGCATATGTATTGTATGATGCATGTTTTGGCTAACGTGGGTCAGGTTACGAAGAACTTATGCCCGTAATCGATTTATTGGTCTATTGTTGTGCATGGAAGCTTGCAGTCAACTATAGTCAACGGCGAGGGTGGTCGGGACTTGGTTTGGTGAAATCAAAGTCCAGAACGATCAAGGATGTCGGGTGAGGTGTTTGGTCTCAAGCAAGGTGCAAGATGGACATGGGCAGGAAGTTTGGTGCAACGGGTTGCATCAAGTGGCTCGAGCCGATGCAAGTGTTGAGGCGGTCCGATGGGAGCCGGATAGGAGAAACTTGGTGGCACAAGGAAAGCTATTGATGAACCTACATGTGACGAAACATGAGATTACTTCACAAAATTAGACCCGGCCAAGGATGGAAGGATCGAGAAGGGGTATTTTGGTATCTTCACTAAAATTCCGGGTTGGTGACCTTGAAGAAACCGCGGCGCATGACAGCGCAAAGGAAAATCAGTTTAGGTCATGAGGGGCACAATATCACAAAGAGACGGATTTGGGAGCCTAGGAAACCTAATTTAAGATTTGGGGAAAGTGGAGAGAGGAGAGGAGGCTAGGGATTGAGAGATGTATTGGGAAAAAATAGTGGGATTGAGCGCTAATGAGTGAGCTTGTGTCCTCCATGTTAGAGTGGTTGTAAACCCTCAATTCTACATTATCAATCCAATCAAATTCATGAAAAAATGATTCGTCTCTTGTTCTTGCTCTCTTTCTTGAGATTTTGGGTTTTTGTGTTCTATAGGTTTTGCTTTGGTCTTTTGTTGTGATCTAGCGTGCTAGGACTTGTGAAAGTTGATCTAAGGTCATCTTGACCATCTTTAATCCATGAGAAAGTTTTCGGATCAAGTTTAGGTTTTCACCTGGTTTTTAGCCCCGTTGCACTCAAATAAGAAACTCATAGAATCTTGGCTATGATTGCCGAGATCTTTGATTGGAATAGGTTCCTAACATATTAGTGATATGCCCTAAGAGGCAATCATGGAGATCATTGTATCACGTCTATGTTTATGATTTATAGAGTAAAAATTATTATGTTCCTTAGATGAATTATCATTTATAAAGATTAGCAAGTATATGTGATATGTTAGTGAAGCTCTTTATTTGTTGTATGATATTATTTTAAAAGGATCCCTAGTCGGATGTCACTAGTCGGGACACTAGTGACATATAGACCAACACATGTATTGATTGATGACTATATCTCACCGGTCATAGATATAGGGATATCAAATCAATAGTGTGAGCACATGTTAGAGAACATGATGTTTAATTAACCCACCTTGAGACACTATTGAGATTGTTACGCTTCTATGTGTCATCAGTTTTTCTTAAGCAATGGTGATGTATAATCCTTACACTTGAGATCAGCATGATTTCCTATATGTGTAACAGTACAATTAGGGGTTACCAAACGCTACTCCGTAATTGGGTAGTTATAAAGGTAGCTTTTGGGTATGCTATGAAACATACGGAGGGATATGACTATTTCGATATGAGATTTGCCCCTCCTATCATAAATGGAGAGATATATCTGGGCCCCTCGATGTGCTTGGATAAAGAAAGTGCATGCCCGTGCCACAAGTGGTCGAAGAGTCGACAACATGAAATTATCCATCACTAGATCGAGAAAAGATTGAACAGTCCATGGATGGTATATATCTCACCTGAAGTTCGATTAGATATCGCAAGGCAAAAGGAGAATACACAAGCATGTCGCTTAGTCCGACCAGTTACGAATTGGTTGTATGGGGATATAGTCTGGTCATACATAATCACAAACTGGTCGTAGGGTGTTACGAACTGGTCGTTGCCAGATGCAAACTGATCGTTAGTGATAAGGACCTGATCGTATATCATATTGCAAAAGGTTGGTCCGATTTGATCTTTATGTGTGTCCGGGAGTCGTTATGTCTTACTAGGAACCACTACCAACTTGTGTTTTAAAAGGAGTTTTCAGGTCATGGACCATGACGCATGAACCTACAGGGTCACACACTTAATGGGTTGGAACAAGTTAGTTCAAATTGGATCTGTTATGAACTCTTTATAAGGGGAGGCATGGGACTTTTGGGATTAGAGTTGCACCACCTACCGAAACCCTAGCTGCTACCTCCCTGAAGGTCTTGTTGTGAGTGTTAGTGCCAGCACACTGACACACGGTGTTCCACCCATGGACATGTGGATACCGTAGAGACGCTGATATGATCGTTGTTGCACTGATCGAGGATGATCTGCTACATACGGAGGGAACATGTAACAGCCCAAATTTCAAATTTCAGTTGAAAATAAAGTTCTAATTATTTTTGTGGATTTTTTGAAAATTTTAAAAGCTTTACCTTAATTACTTTAAAACTAAAATAATTTATTAGAAAAATCTATAATCTATTGTAAGTTGGTATTATTTTATTTAAATCTAGAATGCCCTTGAGAATTTATGTGAATTTTCTCATAATTTTTGGATTTTATTTGCTATTTTCTAAAGCCTTTTTGAATTTTTGGAATTAATTTAATTAGAAAAGGATTTAAAATTCGCCGCAGAGTAACTGGGCCGAATCCTCCCGACCCAGCACTGTTCTCGGCCTGCTCCGCCGCGCACTCTCGCAGCGGGCCGTCCGAGTTTAATCGAACGACCATCCCTTCTCCATCTCTCGCCCTTCCGCCGACACGTGGGCCCGCCTACGCATCGTCTCCCTTCCCCGCTTTCTTCTCCGCGCGCCTGTACCTCTCCATCGCCATTAACGCTCGCGGGAGCTCCATCTCCGCCGCGATTCCCTCCCAATTCCTTCGCATGACCGCGCACATTAAACCGCCATTCCTTCTCGCGACCGTTACCGGCGTTTCTCCACCTCCGGCTTTAATTCTCCGAATCGCCACCGAAGATGCCGCGTGACCTTCGTGCGCCCCACATCGATTCCTCCTCGCCCTTTCCCTATAAAAGCATGCACCAACACCGCCCTCACCTCCTCAGTCCATTCCCCCAAACCATTGCGCCTCTCGAACTCCCTGTCGCCCGAATTTTGGAATTTCTCCCCGGTAGCCTAAGCTCAGGGATTTTTTGTTTCCGGCGCTGGCAAGACCTCATCGGCGGCATCGACCACCTCCTCAGCATCAACACCTCACCGCCGACCTGGTGCGCACCTCCTCGACAACGAAGTGCCGCTGGAACCGCTTCGCCGCCACAAGCCGAGAATCGCCGCCGCCAAAACTCGTCGACGACCACCATTCCGCCACGCCCTCTCGTTTTCTCGGTGAGCACCAGACTCAGTGAGTCACGCTGAGTATTTTGCGCACCCCCTTGAGCCTCGCCGTGGCGCGTAGCGCCGGCGAGGGCGTCGCCGGAGCACCGCTGGCCTCAGGCTTGAGTGGCGTGCCCAAGTCAGCGCCACATGGCGCCTTGTCAGCACCAGATCAACACCCTCTGTCTCGCATTACCGCCTACGTGGCCGCACGCGTCAGCCCTCTCTCACACCCCGCACAGTAGCATACACCGAGTCCACGGTGGAATCTGACCGGGTCGTGGACCCAGTCCATTGAACCCGGGCCCACATGTGGGTGACTCAAAGCCTTTTTTCTATAGAAAAATAATTCGGTTGAAAATCAGAATTTTTGTACGTCTGACGTGAGCTTGCGCAATATCTCGAATTTCCTTTAGAAAATAATTCGGGAAATTCGGAATTTCTGATTTTAGGATTTAATTTAGGTTTAAAACTTCGAGGGGCTCGTATTTCTTCATGCGAACTCCGATTTAGGTGTTTCAAATTGCTAAATTTGTGTAAAATCAAGATCTAGCTAACTAAACCAAAATTATTTCATTTGGAGTTAATTTGAATGTTCATTTGAATTTATTTGAATTTATTTTGAATTTGGCTTTTTCGGATAGCTCGATCCATAGATTTTATCGACTTTGGGCAAAGTAAGATAGCATTTCGATCCATCTCTAAGAGTTAGATTATCGATGAGACTTTGAGCAAAGTAAGTTACACCATTGATCATTTTGATCCCAGTATTTTAAATTAATTGAATTCCGCACAAGGGTAGCGAGTGTCCGATAATACCGACATTGAGTGTTCTCTCGAGATATCAAATCGAATTAAATATCCGAAAGTCGGTTGTTCGGATATCGGAAGTACCGCAGTTGTTGAGCGCGGAACTTCCGATATTTCGACAAGAAATGCGGATGTTCGAATCGGAACTTCCGCATGGTAAGCTTGAACTTCCGATTGTGTCGAATCGTGCGAGAAGATTATTTTGTGATTTTGATTTTGTATGAGTTTGAGTCTTATACAAATGTTGATGCAATGTTATTGTGCAATGCTATGTGATGTGTTTTTTGTCTGTGTTGATGCGCAGGCATCAAGATGGAGTCGTGGCGAGACACGTGGACCGGACTAAGCGCAGGAGGCGTTGAGGTCGAACGGTCTGGATGTGTCAAGACGGCGTGAATCTTGAAGCGGTTGCGTAGTCGTGTGCAAGAAGATGTACGAGGCTTCCGAAGGTGCGCAAGGGCGAAAGGGTCTTTTCGCAAGCGGCAAAAGTGGAGGCGGTTCCGTTCGGTGTAGCGGGCTTAATGGGTTGGAGGCCCATTAGCAAAGGCTATAAATAGGGAGAACCCCGAGTTAGGGTTAGACTTTTGGAGAGGAAATTAGGTTAGCTCCACCAAAAGGGTGTGTTTTGCTTTTGAGTTTGTGGAGTTGATGAACCAAAGCTATTGTAATCATTCCTCTTTGTGTTACCTCAGTAATCCATATTTCAATCCAATGAAATCGAGGTTTCGATTACTTGATTTTGCAACTCTCTCTCTCTGCTCATGTTGAATATCTAGGGTTTTGTATATCTTTTGTTTCGTTCTATGAAATAGCATGAAACTTCATATCTAGAATCGTTTTGGTATTGCTATTACTTCCTCAAAGTTTCATGCTCTAAGAATCGAGAATCTCGCTTATCATTGGTTTTGGTCTTTCTTGCCCCTTCTTCAAGAAATCCGTTTTTGGTTCGATTATTGAATCCTTCTCCATAAGGTCAAGATGAGGTTTAGATGATGTCCTAAAACTTGACCTCGAGAAGAGCACTCAAGATTAAGTAGTTTGGATTTTGGGCAAAACTCGAGCTCGTTCTTCTACTGATAATCTGAGCTTCCGATTTTATGCAATGGAGTATCATAGTTGAACTTCCGCGATATACATCATGGAACTACCGCAGCGGAACTTCCGCATCCATCGCCTTAACTTCCGATTTCCGTAAGAAAAATGAAACTTATTTTTGTTATTTGATCTTGTTTCATTTACCTTCTTTAGATCTTCAGAGATATTTGTAGGTCGGTTTTGCCATTGGAGTATTATTTTAAAGAACCATTTACATTGAAGGGGAGTATTATTTTTAAAGAACCATTCACCCCCCCCTCTGTTGCCATTTCGGTCCTTCACTATTTTTAAATTACTATTGCATGCATTATTTTATTCAATTATTTTAAACCACTGTTTTAAATTCTTAGTTAATCCAATTCCTTTGTATGGACAATTTTGAATGTTGAACCATCATTCCCTTGTCACCTTAGTCATATAAAAATATGAAAATAAAGCATGATTAGACCACAAATATTTAAGTTTGGGAAATTTTAGCCAAAATAATAAAAATTGATTAAAAGCCTATGACATTGCTTTGTCAGGGTGGACTTTTGCAAATGCCTTTGAAAATGAAAATAAAAAATGGTTTTGTACTTGGGCGAGATGGACCGTTGGTGGGTGCAGGTTTATGCACGGGCTCAATCTGTTAGGATTGGGGCCCGTAGTTTTGATTGAAGTCGCCTAAGCAGCTTAAACCGGTCTTGAGCCGCATCTTGCAAAGCTCCACCGTACTACCACATGTTCTGTATAGGCAGAACTAGGCTTATTTACTTGTCATACCTCACTGTGGTATGTGCCATTTTGTTGTGTGGGTGTTGGTTAAACGTTATTCTCACTTGGCGCAAGAGGGGACTTCCGGCGGGTGGTTAGCCCAATGGAAGTGAAACCTTAGCAGGCATATTAGTAGTGAGGTAGAACATTGGAAACGCCTTGTGATAATTGCCTAGTCACACGCCAAAGGAAGCGTGTATTGGCCGACATAATGCAAATTATCTCATGTGGGTAAAGTTGTACCCTCTCTACAGAGTGTAAAACTATTCAAATAGTCTTGTCCACGGTCATGGATATGCTGAGCAAAGCCACTCTAAGTTAGACTTTGTTTTTGGTTTTAAAAATAATTTTTGTACAGTATTTCAGGATGATTAATCCTTGTGGTAAAATTGGGCGCTTAGCCATGTGATAGGAGGGTATCTATCACCATGTTTCATATAGAGGTTATCCACTATAAAATTGTCAATCTAAAATCTGATTTTAAGTTAAGGAGTTAAAATGTGCCTTGAAACTTAGTATGATTATTTAAACTTGAAAATATTGATTTATACAAATAAACCCTTACAACCTTCCTTTGTTTACTTATGCATGCATTATAAATTCTGTATTGGGTGTAATTTGCGAGCACGGTAGTTGTGCTCATCCTTGCTGAATATTATTATTCAGGAGAAGACTACTATCCGACGGTGAGGATCCGTACATTTAGGCTACGCCCGCATTTACTGCTCGTGTCGCATCGTGTGGCCTACTACCTATTTGCTTCCGCTATGTTTTGCTATTAGGTCTCAGGCCCATTTTGTAATAAACTCTGTTTCTTATTAATAAAGCGCTTGATATGATTGTGATAATACTATTTGTGAGACTGTGTACACTAGAAATCCTGGACTAGTGTGTAAACGCAGTGAATTCGGGATCCTTCGTTCCCGGGTTCGACAGAACACAAGATGCCACTAGAGGAGATGATCGGCGGTCGAAGACGTTGCATGATCGACTACTTCCATCCACTACATCGACGTGCGTAACATTGGACTGGGTTGCTCCAACTCTTCTCCGGTTGTATTGCACGTCTAGTGGTAATGATTTATAATCTCTTATTCGCATGGCTTCTTGGTTTATGTGGTAGATTTTTTAATTACGTGCTGGTGTAGCCTATCTGTATCCCAACATGGGATGTTTCCTGCAGAGAGCATTGATGACATGTTTACTCATTTCAACAAGGTGTTTAATCATCTTGGAGTTGTAGATATTGAGTATTCTCAGTGAGAGAATGCTACTCATCTCCTGCCCTACATAAATTCCAATGAGTGTGAAATGAAAGTTATCGCAATTGGGGAGAATGTGAACTTGAACGATCTCACCTTGGAGTTGCTATATAGCAAGCACAAGACTCGTGAGATTAAAAGAATTGGCAAGACAAATAAGGAAAACACGACATTGGTAGCTGATCTCCTTAGGAAAGCTCACGATGGAGTTTCTCTTGAGTCTTCGAGCTTCTCTTTTGCATGTCTTTCTGCAACCAGTGATCAGCTTGAGTTCATTCCTGAGTTAGCCCTCTTAGCCAGAAAATTCACCCAAGCCTATAACAATGTGAAGAACAAGAAGATGGGTGGTCCGGTGACTTGTTACGAGTGTGGTGAGCTGAACCACATTCGGAAATATTATCCCAAGCTAAGGGGCAAGGGCAACTAGAAGAAGGAGAATGGTTCATGGAAGAAGCCTCATGGACAGAAGGCCAAGCTTGATCCCTCCAAGCTCAGGAATGTTGTTCATCGAGTGCTTGCTGCTTTAGGAGATCATTCCTTGAGTGACGTAGACTCCATGAGCGAGAAAGACAAAGAGGTGGAAATCCCTCAAGAAAAGAGTAGGGGCAAGACCAAGGACCTCATCGGCATGTGCTTCATGGCACAAAACAAGGATGATCTTGTCGACAAGTTAGATGAGGTGCAACTCTCTTATGATGAGTTCTCCATGTGATGTGTTGTATGATCATTTTCGTAGTCAAGATAAAACTCTTAAGATACCCATGGCTAGGGCTAAGGACTTAGATTCTTAGGTTGAGAATTTGACTCTTGAACTTGTTAATACTAAGGACCTTGATAGTGATGAATGTGTTTCTTACCAAGTTTTACATGCTGAGCTTGACAAATTGAAAAATGCTCATGACATTGATTTGAACCAACTTGAAAATGCTAGGAATGATATGCTTGAGTTTAAATCCAATCTTTGTGAAAAATTCTTGGAAACTAGCAAGGTGGTAGCTCTTGAAAAGGATGATAGCTCTTGAAAAGGATGACAAGAAAATTAATTCTATTACTTGTGCATTTTGTGTTGAATGTATGCACTACATTGATAATATGCAAGAAGCATTTAGAGTCAAATTTGAGAAACAAAAGAGCAAAATTTATAATGCATCTTGTACTTCATGTGAAGCTTTAAAACTTGAAGTTGTTGTGCATAAGGGAAAATATGCTAGAGTTGTCAAGTGTAAAAGTCGTGAATGAAATTCTAAGCTTATAATTGAGAATATCTATCTTAAGGACACTCTTGAAATTCTCCAAGGTAAAAAGCAAGTTAACATGACTCTAGACAAGTCCAAGACTCCTATTGGAAAGCAAGTATTAGGGTATAATCTTGGTAAGGATAAAACTAAGCCAATGTCATTCAAGTGCTTGAAAATAGGCTAGTTGAATTTAAAACCCAACTTGCTAAGATGTTGTTCAAGTTTGAAGGCTTTGCTCAAATGAACTCAGATTCACACTATGCTTATCCCAGTGGTACCAAGTACCATTGCACCTATTGCAAAAGGGATGGATATTTGATTGAGTTTTGTTGGCACAGACTTAAGCATGCTAGGAAGAACCTGGCTAGAATCCCTATGGCTCAGTCTAGGGCTTTTAGGAGACATCATTTTCATGTTGAGATGAAACAACCTGGACTAGGATTTCAGTCTTATCCAATATATGGTCAATGTCATGCTCCTAGACAGGTCTCAACTGATACTTTCATGAATGTCTATCATGCTAGACTGGCAAATAGGTTCAAGGCTAACAACCATGATTCCTATGCTCATGAACGACGTGTGTCTCAGTACTAGATTTCCAAGTCTTTTATCACTAATCCTAGTATTGAGACACATACATATTTTGTGCCTTTATTTCAGGATTGTCGTGGGAGGAGGAGGAATACATGGCCCGTTGACTCTGGGTGTTCACGCCACATAACCGGAGACTCAAGATGGTTCACCTCCTTCACGCGAGCTTCTGGTGATGACTACATCACCTTTGGGGATGACACTCAAGGACAGATTGAAGGAATTGGCTCAATCAGGGTGAATGACAACTTTATCCTGAAGGACATTGCTCTTCTGGACAAGCTAACACGTGATATGCTCTCAATCTCTCATCTTATTGATGATGATTATGAGACTAGATTTAAGAAGAACGCTTGTAGAGTGTTTAATTCTGTTGGTGAGCTAGTGTTTAGCATTTCTTGAGTTGGTAGAGCCTTTAGGGCTAACTTTTCTAAGCCTCTTGCTGGTTTCTGATATGTTTACTTGCTTCTTATTCCGAGTTCTGGTAGTGGCATATGCGTTTAGGACACATTGGGTTTAATCATTTAACACGAGGTAGCAACCTTGTTCTCATGGGAGGTTTGCCAAAACTCAAGATTGTCAAAGACATTGTGTGTGCCTCCTATAGACATGGCAAGCAAGTGGCCACATCTCACCCATCATTGACTACAGTGATGGCTGAAGGACATGTACAATTATTGCGTATGGACACTGTTGGTCCTTCCAAAGCACATTATAATTATAGTCGGTGATTTCTCGAGGTACTCTTGGGTGTTTTTCTTGGCTTCTAAGGATGAGGCATTTGCCCATTTTTGCGATTTGGTTCTGGAGAAATTTTGTTGGCTCCTTGTTGGGACCCAAAAATGCAATTCTGGACCCTCTGTGTATTCTGCACTAGTTCAGATCACGCTAGTGCACACAGTGTCAACATATATAAATATCGATCCACACAAGACGGTTAATAGAATAAATGGCTAATTTGATTAGCAAATAATGGTTTTGACCTTATGGTCGAGTTTACATTTATTAAGCCACGCAGGGCTGATAATAAATAAATAGCAACAGAACAAAAGCAAACTCCAGCAGAATCCCATCAATTCACCACAGGCACCTGACTGGGATCGAGACCCTAACGATCGACGCCTTCGTAGAACACCTCTTTAAATGCAGGCGAAGGCTCCTCCACTTCTGTTGATTGGCCATAGCAAGTATGAGTACACAACAGTACTCGCAAGTCATACCACAGAACGCAATTTATAGATGCTGGCTTATTCCAAAAGCAAGGCTTCTGTGGTTCTTTTGCAGAAATACAATATTTACAATTGAATACAAATAATATATTGAAAACATAATTCAAAATAAATAAATAATATTAATTTATCATTTAATTTCACAAAAACACACAGTCTAAACAACTTATTCACACAACCACATGACTTAGATCACACAACTCCCTTCCCAAATGTTTTATGAAAATCCACCCTTCGTGTGAAATCACCGAGCATATCCGTGACAGCAGGCGCGGCTATTCGAATAGATTGATTAAATACTCTGCAGAGGTTGTACACTTTACCCACAAGATACAATCAGTGTAGCTAGCACTGACCATAACAAAACCTTTCATAAACTTCATCTCAAACATTGACACTTCCGATGTGCTTTACTGTCGCTCAACCGATACATACAATATTTGGATACGACACACACTGTTGGACATGGATGCAATGAACCGTCCCGCAATATGATAAACACACCTCCAGCCCATCACACAACTTAACCTACAACCTGAGTTGTCAATGGTAAGATTCCATAACCTACTAAGTTATGCATGTCCCATACCAAGCATGTGGTTGTACAACAAGGCTCAGTTCAATGGCGCACAAAGTTAAGTCCTTAATTGACCAAGGCACAAAGTTAAGTCACACAATTTATCATTCCCAGCACACAGCTCTACCATATCACACAGAATCCACCACTTGCCCCAGTCTAAATCTTTTCACACCCTGTTGGTTAAGTGCAACACATGCCATTTGTAACACCCTAGCTATGCGAAAGCCAAAATGTTACCTAAAGCCTCTACCACAATTCAATAATATGAACAATTTGCAACACACTAACAGTAGAGATCAAACTAGGATTCAACTGTAAGAGTTCCATCATGCTAAACATACTAAATTCCAGCATTAACCATTAACACCATTATTCAACCATGATTATCCACTCGAAAGAAACATTATTAAGAGTTTAACTGAAGGGCATGAATCCATAACTAGTTTAACCGAGGCATAACATTAACCATTAATAATCATCAGCAAGACCATTTTTATTACAGTCCAAAACTCCTAAGTGCAATGAACCGATAAGTTTATTATTTCTAAGATGAAATGAGTGAGTGCAACCATGTGCCTACTCCCTCCCACACATGCTGTCTTTAGAGTTCACCTAAAACAAGTAAAAACAGCGAGGGCGAGTCCACAACTCAGCAAGTACAGAATAATACTAAGACCAATGACAAGTGGAACTTAACAATCACACAATGGAACAGAAAGCGAAGTAGTTGAAAACATATGAATGAGTGAGTATACATGTCCTTCTCTTTTGCTTATACCGGTATAGCTGGTGAACACCACACCCGTCGGTGTTCACTCATGCCCGCATTATCCAAAATGCGGGGATCCAAGGCCCGTTTGAAGAATGTTTCAAAGCGGGGATCCAAATTGCCCACATTGGAATGGTGGGTCTTACATGCCCATGTTGGAATTATGGGACTTCACAACCCACTCCCGTGGGTGTAATATGAACAATACTTGCATGCATGAATGAATCCGAAGAACAAAGACATATCATCAGCAGAACCATGGTAGTCAGTTATGACTATAAGCAACTACTTATCAAACATTAATCATCTTACAATCACCGAACAAGGAAAAACACATATCAAATATAACCAAACAAATGTACTTACCTTTTTCGCTACAACATGCGGGGAGCCAAGGACGATGCCCCTAACTCCGGAACCCCTTCTCCTACACAAGAGAATCAGTAACATAAGAACGCTGTGAAAGTAGACTCTACTCACACCACCTAACTCGTCTTCCCAAAACGCAGGATTTGAATATTAGTTCTACTCAAATTACCCGACAGTCTAGTAGAAGGTCACACTGGACAGTAGTACTAAAACCTTCATATCTTTTATTACGAAGCTCGGAAAGAAGTGATCTCAGACTCTCTGGAAACATGGCAAAATCATCTACGATAACCTAGTTGGCAAGATTTTTCTGATTCGGCCATCTATTATATCTAATGATTAGATGAAGTCTCTGCACCTATAATCGACAATCGAACCGATCATGTAGAAGAAAATTGTGATATTTTGATTGGCTCAACCAAAAATCAAATTATTTACCAATATGAAAATTTTAATGAATTTCCCACAACATTCATGTTGGGTGAACTCTCTGCTCGCCTCTAACTAAATCATATTGGCTACACAAAGTAATCGCTAACCTCACAACCCTTCCGGACAATGCAAAGAAACTATCATATCTCCTGCACTATAAATCCAAATTGAGTGATCTTTACGCCTATAGAAAGCTAAGAACGCAGTACTACAACTCTATAGAATACCCTATCTCCTGATTCGACTTTAACTCTACGAAATCTGGTGATCAAACCAAGGGTAAAAATCGACTGATTGACGCCCGACAAAAATGACGAGGATGCTCCAATGGGAGGATATCTCACCAGAAAATTGCCGACCAGTGGGGAAGACGACCTTGGGAAGGGCCGAGCCATGGGAGGAAGAGGAGAGGAGGCTACGCCGTGGGGAAGGGAGGAGGCGCCAAGGGGCAAGGTGCAAGGGCGGTCAAGGAAGGGGAAGGGTGGTTAGGGTTTAGGGGCGTGAAACCCCTTATGGCTGCCCCTCTTGGGCATCCCGGCCGAGGCCCAGAGCCCAAAGCTGCCTAAAAACATTGAAAACCCCCGCTAAAAATATAATTTCCGATTTCGCTTAGCCCTCTCTCGAGACTTCTTCTAAAACCCGATTCGCTTCTCGGGATATTACACCATCAACGAGTAATAGCAAACAACATGCATAGCTTCATCACACGCCCATAATCACTTAGTCAAATTTATATTTGTAACTCAATTGAAATGATGACTCGTGGCATGGCTAAGCAATCTACTCAGATATAAACAACCCACGCTGGTGCTACGATAATACTAATAAATAATGAACCAATCTAGGTGACAAAAGATCATGGCATATAATAGACAAGATGGAAATAACAATTTGGATTAATAACTAAACCCAAAAGCATTTAAATAAAATACTTGAAATAGAATGCAATACATTGAAACAAAGTAATTTTGATAACTGGGTTCAATATAATCAAAGGTATAACTTGACTTAAAATAAATTCGAGTACTGGTCTTGGTCTTGGTGAACTCCTTCTTCAAAAGTTCCCGAAGAATTAACGTCTACTCGCAAATGAAATAAATAAATAAAATAAACAAATAACAGATGTAAAACAAACTCCAAAAAATAAATAAAGATCATACATAAATAGATCTTGAATTTATATGAATTTAGAAATTTAAACGTGCTCAATCGGAGTTCGGATGCAAAAGATATAGGCTTCTGGAAGTTCTAAATCTAAAGAAAATACTCAAAAAGAAATTCAAGTATTGTTCATCGAAAGCATCAGACATTGAGTATCGTGATACACCGAGCATCTATACATCGAGTATCGTACACCACTTTCGACCACGCGTACTGAAGGACTTTCACCGTATGGCTCGGAAGGTTTCACCGCATGGTTGTAGGAGGCTACAACCACCGGCCGTGGAAGGCTACGACCACCGGTCATGGAGAGGTTATGACTATCCGGCATAGAGGGATTACGACTATTTGGTCGTGGAAGACTACGACTATCCGGTCGAGAAGATTACGACTATCCGGTCGTGGAAAGGTCCTACGGCTCACCGGTTCACTAAGAGATATTTGGCTTGTGGACCCTATATGGCATAGACACTGAGTATGGTGGACTAGGTTTACAACATATCTGATCCGGTTTAGAGTTGCGATTTTTGCCGGGCCGATCGAAAGCAGACGAGACGGCTTGAGCAGATGTATGTGAGGTGGCTACACGCAGCTCATGAGTATATGTGGCACTAAACATGTGCTCACGAGTATACATTGCATAACACAAAGGCACAACACAACGACAAGATGGCGATGACTTGGGTTAAACCCGCAACGGATTTACGGCTGCAAGCCATGGCGGCGGATGCGCCGCACTAGGTAGAAGAGGCTATTGCGCATATACCTGCATCGATATTGGCACGGAAGGTCACGAGTTATTTAATCGGTGACGGCTACGAAAAAGTGCGTTGTTTCGGGACAAACACAAAGTGACGCCTTGTGGTCGGAAGGGGCGCCGAGAGAGCTCGTGAAGGCGAAGATGACAAGGTGGTCGATTTAGGATGAGGCGATGAAGACGATGGCACAATCTAAAGAAATGAGCTGGCGCGCAAAACGCTAAATTTTTCGCTACAACATGCGGGGAGCCAAGGACGATGCCACTAACTCCGGAACCCCTTCTCCTACACAAGAGAATCAGTAACATAAGAACGCTGTGAAAGTAGACTCTACTCACACCACCTAACTCGTCTTCCCAAAACGCAGGATTTGAATATTAGTTCTACTCAAATTACCCGACAGTCTAGTAGAAGGTCACACTGGACAGTAGTACTAAAACCTTCATATCTTTTATTACGAAGCTCGGAAAGAAGTGATCTCAGACTCTCTGGAAACATGGCAAAATCATCTACGATAACCTAGTTGGCAAGATTTTTCTGATTCGACCATCTATTATATCTAATGATTAGATGAAGTCTCTGCACCTATAATCTGACAATCAGAACCGACTGCGGTAGAAGAAAATTCGTATATTTTGATTGGCTCAACCAAAAATCAAATTATTTACCAATATGAAAATTTTAATGAATTTCCCACAACATTCATGTTGGGTGAACTCTCTGTTCGGCCTCTAACTAAATCATATTGGCTACACAAAGTAACTGCTAACCCTCGTCAACCCTTCTGGACAGTCGCAAAGAAACTATCATATCTCCCAGACCATAAATCCAAATTGAGTGATCTTTACGCCTATAGAAAGCTAAGAACGAGTACTACAACTCTATAGAATACCCTATCTCCTGATTCGGACTTTAACTCTACGAAATCTGGTGATCAAACCAAGGGTAAAAATCTGACCTGATTGACGCTCTGGACAGCAGCGACGAGGATGCTCCAATGGGAGGATATCTCACCAGGAAAATTGCCGGACCAGTGGGGAAGACGACCTTGGGGAAGGGCTGAGCCATGGGAGGAAGAGGAGAGGAGGGGCGGCTGCTGTGGGGAAGGGAGGAGGCGCCCAAGGGGGCGGGGTGCAAGTGGCGGCTGGGTGGGAGAGGGGGAAGGGTGGCTAGGGTTTAGGGGGCAGGAAACCCCCCCTTATGGCCGGCCCCCTCTTGGGCATCCTGGGCTGAGGCCCAGAGCCCAGGTTGCCGGAAAAACGTTGAAAACCCCCCGCTAAAAATATAATTTCCGCATTTCCGTTTAGCTCCCTCTCTCGAGACTTCTTCTAAAAACCCGATTCGTTTCTGGGATATTACACCATCAACGAGTAATAGCAAACAACACAGACAGTTTCATCACACAGTTCCATAATCACTTAGTCAAATTTATATTTGTAACTCACATGAAATGATGACTCGTGGCATGGCTAAGCAATCTACTCGTATATAAACAACCCACGTTGGTGCTACGATAATACTAATAAATAATGAACCAATCTAGGGTGACAAAAGATCATGGCATATAATAGACAAGATGGAAATAACAATTTGGATTAATAACTAAACCCAAAAGCATTTAAATAAAATACTTGAAATAGAATGCAATACATTGAAACAAAGTAATTTTGATAACTGGGTTCAATATAATCAAAGGTATAACTTGACTTAAAATAAATTCGAGTACTGGTCTTGGTCTTGGTGAACTCCTTCTTCAAAAGTTCCCGAAGAATTAACGTCTACTCGCAAATGAAATAAATAAATAAAATAAATAAATAACAGATGTAAAACAAACTCCAAAAAATAAATAAAGATCATACATAAATAGATCTTGAATTTATATGAATTTAGAAATTTGAACGTGCTCAATCGGAGTTCGGATGCAAAAGATATAGGCTTCTGGAAGTTCTAAATCTAAAGAAAATACTCAAAAAGAAATTCAAGTATTGTTCACCGAGCACTGTACATTGAGTACTGTACACCGAGCACTATACATCGAGTACTGTACACCACTTTCGACTACGTGTACTCGAAAGGACTTTCGACCGTATGGTCGGAAGGTTTCGACTGCATGGTTGTAGGAGGCTACAACTACCTGGCCGTGGAAGGCTACGACTACCTGGTCATGGAGAGGTTATGACTATCTGGGCATAGAGGGATTACGACTATTTGGTCGTGGAAGGCTACGACTATCTGGTCGTAGAAGATTACGACTATCTGGTCGTGGAAAGGTCCTACGGTTCACGGGTTCACGGAAGAGATATTTGGCTTGTGGACCCCATATGGCATAGACACGGAGTATGGTGGACTAGGTTTACAACATATCGGATCTGGTTTAGAGTTGCGATTTTTGCCGCGGCTGATCGAGCAGACACGTAGACGGTTTGAGCAGATGTGGCGGGTGAGGTGGCGGACACGTGTGCCTGCGAGTATATGTGGCACGAAACATGTGCTCACGAGTATACATTGCATAACACAGTGGCACAACACAACGACAAGATGGCGATGAGACTTGGGTTAAACCGGCAACGACGAACGGCGGTGCTTCGCCGGCGGCGGATGCGCGCACTAGGTAGAAGAGGCTATTGCGCATATACCGGTACTGATATTGGCACGGAAGGTCGCCGGAGTTGGCCGGAATCGGTGACGAAGCGGCGGAGCAGGTGCGGCTGTTGTCGGGGACAAACACGGTGACGTCTTGTGGTCGTGAAGGGGTGCTGGAGAGAGCTCTGGTGAAGGCAAAGATGACAGTGTGGTCGACGAGGATGAGGCGATGAAGACGATGGCACAATCTAAAGAAATGAGCGGTGGCGGCGAAAACGCTAAAACTTCCAATGCGACGGTGCCAAAGCTCGAGGGGTGCAGCGGCTTGGCTTCGGGATCAGGGCAAGAAGGTGAACCCAGAGGGTCCTATTTATAGGCCTCGAGTGTACCGGATTTGGAAATCCCCAAATTGAGTCCGAAATGAACACGATGTAATCCCAGAGATAGCGAGGGATACGGGATACGATTTTAACTGAAATGGGTGCAGGAGCGATAGAGATAAGATCCTATGCATTTTCTAGATAGGGTTTAGCTAGAGATTCAAACTTGTCATTATGAGCTTGAAGCTCCGACAATGGCGGACGCGGCGCGAGGAAGATGACAGGAAGGGGCTACGACCACCTGATAGGCGGGGCCACTACTAGAAATCCATGTTTTCCCTACAGTTTAAAATGTTCCCTAGTAGTAGAATTTCAGTCCAACGGAAAGTATCTATCCTTGGGGTGAGGTAAAAAAACCTAGGGAACAAAATCGTTCCTTACTATTTACATAAATTACTAGGGAAAGACTATGGAGAGAGAAATTGACTATACCATGTCAGCGCCATGGTGGCAACTTTCCCTACTCGAATGGGCAAAACCGTAGGGAATGTATTTTTGGTTTTTGCCTCCAGTTTTTTTTACCAACCCGTCTTTTATTTGTTGCGCGCTATTTTTTTAGGCACTATTTTTTACTGTGCACTATTTTTGAGGCGCCATTTTTTTGGCCGCACGCTACTTCTTTTTTTAGGCACCATTTTTTTTGGTCGCGCGCTACTTTTTTTAATGCGTCGCGCCAGTTGATTTTCTAGCCTCACGCGGCTGCCCTACCCAACCTAATTCCCCAAACCAGCCACCTCTCCCCTTCTTCAAGTTGCCACCGCCGCCTGCTCCCCTTCTTCTCCGCCTGTCCCGAGCCGATTTTGTCGCCGCCGGCCTCTACTACGTCTCGCCACCAGCCGCCGCTGCCTCTCCCGAAAGGTGCCGCCTCCCCTCCCCTCCTCCCCCGAGCCGCCCGCCCCTCCTCCTCTTCGTCCTCCATCAAGTCGTCACCACCGCCCTGCTTCCCTTCTTCTCCTCCTGTCCTGAGCCGTCGCCGTCGGCCTCTACTGCGTCTCGCCACCCGCCGCCGCCGCCTCTCCCGAAAGGTGCCGCCTCCCCTCCCCTCCCCTCCCCTCCTTCTCCCTCGAGCCGCCCACCCCTCCTCCTCTTCGTCCTCCTTCAAGTCATCACCGCCGCCCTGCTCCCCTTCTTCTCCTCCTATACCAAGCTGTCGCCGCCAGCCTCTCCTGCGTCTCGCCACTACCGACCGATCCCTCCCGCCGCTGCTCCTCACTCCCGGCGCTTCTCGCTGTCGCCGCAACTCTGCCTCCTCACTCCGGCCCGGTGCCGTCGGTCCTCTCCTTACTCTGGTGCCACTGTCGCTAGCAACTGGTAACTTGCTTGGGTGCTGCCGGCCGCCACCGCTCCCCAGTCCGTATGTCACTTTCTTCTGGATAGGTCTATGTATGTTTTTGTTTGTGTTCTCCAACACTCCTCTCACATGTGTTCTTTCGGGTTGGGGCTTCCAGAGAAGCATATTACTGTGATATTGATTAATTAGGTGTTCTGATCATAGCACCCTCGACTTCATGTGATTATTCTATCTAGAGACTGACAAAACAGAATGAGGATATCGATGTGATCCCCTTGCAAAAGTAGTACTTAGAAAATGCAATGTTCTACTGTCTCTCTGTCTCTGCTACATTATATTGCAAGTATTTATTTAGCATAGTATCTGGATCTCTTCTTGTGTACAATCTCTTCGTGGGTTATACATGCTTCATCAAGAAAGGTGTCGTGTGTTATAGAGTTTATTGTGGAGGGTAAACAATAATTTTTTGCTATGTTACATTGATGGAGCGGGGTGTCATTGTTTCTTGACTTGAGAAGAACCGAAGACACATAGGAGAGGACATTGTTATTTTGTGTGTCATACTTACATGCAGTTGCACTACTTTTCATTGCCCTTCTCTTTGGGTGATTTTGTTAATAATACTTAGCCAAAAGTGAGTGATTTTGAACAATATTAGTCACACTTGACAGTCTTGTTAATTAATATATACATTGACATGAAATTTTTTGTTTTCAGTTTGTTGGCGTGACGTTAGTCATGTCGATATCCATGGACATGAACGATATCTGGATTTAAATCATCTGCATATGCACTATATCCATGGATAATTATTTCTGCATATACACTAGATGTATTTCCTGTTCATGAACAAACACTTCACTCCAGATTAAGGCTCCCTGATTCTGTAATGGATGGGTAAATGTTGTGATGTATCCATCACTGTGCAGTCACTACACCAATTGTGCATCAGATCATAGAATAACTGCAAACCCCACAAGCCACAGGTTATGTTTCATCACTGTTATTTCAATTCAATATTAAGCACATAATTGTAGATGTGTTTGTCTAGAGATCTTTTAGTAACTAATCTTAGCGTTGAATATTCAAAGAAGAATGCTTCAATTTTCTTGACTCTAAAGACTAAAACTTGATAATGGACTGCTTATGTTATCCCATGCACATAATAGACTACTTATGTTATCCCATGAATAACCATACTTTATGTTTGACACATCTAATGTTCAGATATGAACCTGAGCATGAAAATGCTGCAAGATTGCATGTTGGTGAATGTTGCAAACAGGTCCTAACGGGGCTCAAGTATTATGCTCGAATTCATGCCATAGTGGATCATTATCGGGTTATCAAAGGAGTAAAAATATGTGACAAGATGGCTGGGCAGAAGTATTTGACAAGGGCTGAATACCATGCACGAAGACCTATCTGGTGCTACGAAGTGACTTGGAATGCTATGATTGATGAATGGTGCAATCCAAATTGGATTAGGAAATCTGAAACAAATTGTGCAAATCGATACACCACTAGATTTAAGCCTCACAAAGGTGGATCCAACTCCATTGCAACAATACGCCAAAAGCTGGTGAGTTATTAAGCTTTTTTCATTATGTGATGGACACTCCTTGTGTATGCTTTTAATTTGGGATCCTTTTGTATGCCAAAAGTCTGAGAAAGAAAGGTGAGAAGTATCATCGATCGAGGCATGGGTTCATACACATAGAGGGCCAAATCCGCAAGATTCTAATTCACTAAACACTGAAGAAGCCACTACCTAGGTAATTTTATTTTGTTAGCTTACTGTGCATTTATTTTTCTGACTTTTTGTACTTCCTCTACAATATTCCTTATGCAGTTTGCTTTATTGGACAGGAGAGGTATAAGAGAAAGTCTGTTGACCTAAATGGAGAGGGATTTGATTGGCTACGCTCTCTTGTGGATACAAGAGCCTTGTATGACTGCTCTTATGGTAGGCCACATGGTAAATGAGCTACATTCAATGGGATCATTGATGATAGAGAGGCCCTCATCGAGTTGAAGAGTAGTGATGCCTCCTCGCTAGCTTCTAAGCTTCAACGTCGAGAAGAAGAGGAACGTGAGAGGAGAAGGGAAACTCATAATGCTCGTTTAGCAAAGGATTATGCACAGACCTTGTTAGACTGGAGTAGTAGTGTGCACAACCACAATACCAACATCCAGAGGTTCATAGAGGTGCAATATGTCATTCAACATATTCATTTTTACTTTGAATAATAGATGTTGAACTACATTTAACCTTTTTGCATTAAATCTTATGATTGCAGAATGTGGCTGAGCATACTGGAATGCCTTCTACTGCAGTACCACCTCCCCCACCTCCACCTCCTACATATGAAGTTTCAACATCTCCAAATCTATCTCTTGAGGTATATAATGGATATTTCTTGCTAATTTTGGCTTATGGCTCCACCATTGCCTTAGTGCACACTAATGACAATATTCTGTGCAATTACGAATGATGATCACCTCTAGTTTACCAATGCCCTGAAGGTTGTGGTTCCACTGCTACAATAGCTTTAGAGCAAGTCCTCCTGGTTGCCAGTAATGACACCTATGACACAAGGAAGGAGTAAAGTTTGTCGTGATTTGGGTTTAGATATGGTTGTTTTTTTTAACTATATATGGGTGATCAGCATGTGGATATCCAGTCAAAAAAACCCCAGTAATTTAACATCCATATAGACTTCTTCAGCACTTAATCCTCAATAACTACATTTGATTAAAATATGTGATTTTGTTTACTTCTCAAGATCATATTAATTTTTGAATCAGTACACACCTTAATATGCTCCCAGTCCATATTAACAACAACAAGCTTGTGAGTTTCCTTGTCAATCATAGGTGTATCATCATGCCTGCCCATCAAGTATTGAGCAATGTCACTGCCGATAGAGTAGTTTTGCTTTGTTTTGTTTTCAATGAATCGTCTTCTTGTTTGCTTTGTTTTCGTTGTCTTTTACCCTCTTATCTTTTTTACCTGATATCTAGCAAACATAGGATTATGCTTTTCATTATGATAGGCTATTGTCTTTCACTGTACAGCCTAAAAGATGCCCAACCTTTTCATCATAACGGGCTATTTATTGTCTTTCACTATCCTGAGATATTATCACAAACTGATCAAGACTAAACTAATGTATATGCTAGTTAGCTAACTTACTTTCTATGGGCTATATTATGCACAATAAGCTTCTCTATGATATTTGAACTAGTTTCAGTGTCCCAACACTTGTTTACTTGTTTGTCTTTTGATAATGTCCCTTTGATATATTATGCTTATAGTTATATGCATGCTGTCAAGTTTCAAGTTTCCGAAGTAAAATGGAAAAGGCTTCTTCTAATTCAAGTATCTAGGAAGCGTACGTGATGCCTACTTTATAAGAGCTTCTTTGAATATTGTGTAGATGTTCTTTGCATGTATATTGTAGTACCCTGAATATCGATTAGAGAGAATTTTTATCGGGCGAGGGAATTAATTAAAAATTCAAGGTTTTTGGGGGAAATCTGGAACATGGGCTTCCGACCCAGGCTAGGGCTGCCCTTTGGCCGGCCAAGTGTGGGCCAAGAAGGGGGGAGGTGCCCAAGGGGCCCAAGCCCATGCCGGCCACCCCCCTCCTCAACCCTAGGCCAAAACCCCCTTCTCCCTTCTCCCTCCCCACTCCCTCCCTTGAGCCGCCACCCCCTCTTTCCCCGAACCAGCACCTCCCCTGCTCCTTGGTGCCACCTCCTTCCCTTGGTGTTGGCCCCCGGTGATCCCCGGCGCTGCCCCCAAGGTTCTCCCCGAAGACACCCCTCCAGCCGATTCTCTAGGTGCCGCTTTCGTGGTCGGCCAAAGAAGAGGAGAAAAGGGGAGTTCTTCGGGAGGGTGATCTTCGTCGTCCAGCGGGTCTTCAAGGGTAACGAAGGATCTAACTTGCTATTTGATATTGTTTGGAGGAGGAAGTGATGATTTGGATTGAACCGGCGTGCTGTAATACAAATTCCAGAAAATGTCCAGTTTGTTGCGCAGTCTGTTTCGACCTGTTAGAGGCCGTTCTGGAGGTTCTTCTAAAGATAATTTTGTAATCTTTCCAGATTGATAAAGAACACCTCCATTGGATCAGTAGAACAAAAGTTATGCCATGTTCTTCGTCACTGATCTGCTGTCTGGACAGATGTCTGTCAGGCATTTTCAACTACTGTTTAGTTAAATGTGTTGGCATAATTAGGAGATTTTGTCAACTAGATTTTCGTAGGTTTACTCGTTAAGTTTCATTGGGCACTGGATTCATGTCATTCCGAGTTCTATATCTTTAATTATGAATTTTTCCGTGTCGCTGTCCAGATTTGTTTAGTTGGGTGAATTGTATATTTTCAATTCGAGTCTATCCGTTGTATTGGGTAGTCAAGGGGGTTTTGTAGATCGTCAATAGCATAGTTAGATCTTGTGTTCTTATGTTTGAATACGCATTCGTGTAGGCGGTGAGGCGGCGAGTGCAGGAGCACTTTCGTTGCCTCCTAGTACGTCACATCGCGGAAGGCAAGTACAATGTGTTAAGGCATGTTGATTTCTATTGAATGTTGTTAATGCGATGTTACTTCTATGATCCATGTTCATACTTCATGTTATACAGTTGAATGTTGTTGATGCGATGCTATTTCAATGATCCTTGATTCATACTTCATGACATATATTCGTTCTTAGTTGATAATCTCTGTGAATGAAAAAGGTGACACCCATTGCATATATTCATTCCATTCTTGCATTGTTCGTGTTCCGTCCACTGGAGTGGAATTGTTAAGACCCATCAATTCCAGTATGGGCACGTAAGACCCACCATTATAATGTGGGTAATTTCGGACACCCGTATAAAACGTTCTTCATACGGTGATTAGATCCCCGGACTTTGTTAACTACGAGCTTAAGTGAGCACCAACGGGTGTGTCACTCGCTATACCGGTATGAGCATGTGTGAGTCCTTTCCTTTCAATGCATCCATTCATTCCATTCATACTCATAAGTGTTCAGAGATAAGTTCATAATTCGTATTGAGATAGACCTATTCATAACCTTGTATGTTCAATTGTTTATTGTACTTACTGAGTTTCGACTCATTCTTGTTTTCTGTATTTATTTAGGTGATCGTTGATGATGACTATGTTGGGAGGGAGTAGACCAGCACGTTTCACATAGTTCACTATAATTTACTCTCATTAGTAATGTAGTTTATGTCTTTCATTTGTTAACCGAGGAACTGTAATAAATAAGTTCACTATTGCATGATATTTCCCTTTCTGTTAGGTTTTTCTTGTTAAATGATGCTAGTGGTTCACTTTAATTATTTCTTGATTATGTTTGATGAATTTAGTCTTTATTCCTGCCATGTTGCTATTAAAGTGGTCCCTACATATGCTTAGAAGAGATTTAGTTTAAATTCTTCCGCAATTTGGTTGTATGTTAGTTCATTAGGTAGTATCTTGGCTTCCGAATAGCCAGGGTGTTACATATATATTCTGGATATGCCAATACTGGTTACACAAACCTCAATATGCTCCCAGTCCATATTTTTTTTACTGATCTTCGAACTATTTTTTGTTTTATAGCCTCGTACCAGCGGTTCAGCTATTGGAGTAGAGAAACCGAATGATACATTGAATAGGATTGCTCGAGGAATGTTTGGAGGTTATGTTAACGCATCTGTCAGTGCTGATGGGAACTACTCTTCTCCGCTGGATGATGATCTTGCACTATTTTAATGTCAGACATGGTCTGATTACATGTGGAAGCATATTTTTGTTGCAAGTGGTGCATGTTGCCTTCTTTTATGGAATGACTAACATGTAAGGGTTACATTTTGATGTCTGAAACCTTGATGGTCATTTGTACTTCAGTTTGCATGTGTGTTGTGCACTTGTGGTGCAAGTTTGGGGGTTGTTTTTTGGACTTTTTGGTAGTGTGATGTTTACACTTGTATATGTTGGTGCAAATGTGCCTCAAATAGTACTTGATGGTCCATTAGAAATACATGATATTGTTATGTTTATCTCTTGCATAACCTTTGTTTTGAGTGATAATGTGAATTTAGCATCTTTGAATATAAATAAGTATTTGAATAATGTATGTATATTAAAAAAATAATAAATTCAGTACCCCTAGTGTTCATGCTAAACAGTAGGGGATGAATTTTGAATTAGCAATAGGAAAATAATGTTTATATAAAAATGTTCCCTAGGGCATACGAGAAATAACGTAGGGAGTTTCTTGGATTCTTTCCCTAGGTTGGCAAAAAGGGAACGTAGGGAAATAAACTTTCCACGTCAGATGACAATGCCATGTGGACGAGATTTCCCTACCGTTTAAAATCCTAGGGAATTATTCTTTCCCTAGGTTTTTAAAAAAACCGTATGGAACGTTTTCTTTCCCCCACATTCTTTCCCCTAGTAGTCGTTCCCTATGAATGTCACTAGGGAAACTAATTCCCTACAGTTTTGTGCATGTTCCCTAGTATATTACTTGCTGGGGAAAATGGAGATTTATAGTAGTGGGCCCACCTGGTAAAGGGACAAGGGAGCGGCGTGCGGTGCATGAGCGGGCTGGCATGAAGAGAAGGGCTGGAAAATACTGGGCTTCGGCCCAACACTGTTATGAGATTTTAAATAGATTTTCCTTTTTAGAAATTACAGAAAAGACAAATAGCAAATGGAAAATAGCAAATGAACTCAGAAAATTTCTAGAAAAATCTAGAAAATATATCTAAGCACATATAATCCAAATAACATAGTTTTGACAATTATTGATGTTGGGATTAATCACATTAAATCATTTTGACATGAAAGTCTATATTAAGCTTTAAATAAAATTTAATAAAACTTCCAATAAGTAATTATTCAAAAGATTTTTAGAGATCAGAAAATTAGGATGTTACACTCCTATGCCCCTAGTTGCCGAGCACGATCCTACAATATAATGGCATGAAGTCAAATAGTGCATCCTTGTATGATATCGTGATCTCTTGTGGTATAAAAGAAGAGGTGAAGGAGCAAGAGTACTACAACTTGAGATATGAACAGTTCGTGGATGCTGCCCTAGTAGCTTTGCTATGGTAGGCCTAGGAGGCATTGGGAACTCTTGTGTTACACCCGTGGCAAGTAGTGAGTTCATTCTGTGCCATTTTGCCTTTCAAAGTTTCTGCTAAAAGTCCACTTAATATTGCAAATGTGTTAACAGTAACCAATTGCATCTTGAAGCTTCATCAATGCATGCCAGTAAAGCTGAATTTGGATTATTATTTTTTGCTAATATAACATTGTTTGTGCGTGAAATAGTAAACCTAGCCCCATCCGAAATCAAAACCAAAAAATGGCACCGTGACCCAGGGAAGGAGACTTTCCTCGTCCACACGATTTAGCTAGCGGGCGACATGTGTCAAGTCCGTGCCCCAGGGGAGGGGACTTCCCAAGTTCGTGCCCCAGGAGAGGTGACTTCCCAAGTACGTGACCCAGGGAAGGAGACTTTACTCGTCCACACGATTTAGTTGTAACCCCTAGCCCGGACCCCTGATGTAATTAATGAGAAAAACTAAAAATTGTTATACCGTTGAACCCAATCTCGACAATATACATTTCAGTCGTTAGATTTTTTTGAGTCGGTGCTTTCGATCCTCTCCACATACACCCACAAGAGTCAAGTGGACTCCTTTGTTTCCAACTTTTCCAATCAAAGCTGTTGCCCACGTTCTCTCTCTCTCTCTCTCAATCCCTATTTCCTCCCCAAAATTCAACAACGCAGAGTCGATTAGGCCTAATCCGCTGGTAGGCCTAATCCGCACCACAACCTCACTGTTGTTCATGTCCCTTTGGTTTTCTCACCTGATTTGGTTGCTCGATGATGTTGATGGTATGCATGCGCATAGCTCACCGTGAAGGTGAGGCGTGGGAGCAAATAGGAAGGGGCTAGCTTGGCGTGCGTAGTGGCAACAATGTAGGTTCTCACCACCGCGCAACTACCAGCGTCCTCGTCGTGGCTGAGCTACCAATGACTCCAGACTGCTTCCCATGGAAGTTGGCAAGATGTTAGCAGTCTCACCGAATTTTATGATTTTTTTGCTGATTTTTTTTTTGTGAAACTTCATTGAAACTTGTCTGTTTTGTTGTGAAACTTTGGTGAAATTATCTCGAAACTCACTTGAATTTTCTAGCTTTTGGTGAAACTCTTTGAAACTTAAAGTTTGTTTTTGAAACTCATTGCAAAATTTTCTAAAACTTGAATTTTTTTTACTATCTGAAACACACCGAAATTCTACGAAACATGGTGTAACTCTCTAAAACGTGAGTGTAACTTGCTGAAACTCTTTTGTATGAACTTGTTAAAACTTGAGTTACAAAATCTGAAACTTGTTAAAACTTAGGCTTGAAACTTTCTTGGAATCTTCTGAAAACTTCTAGAAATATGCAAAACTCACGAAAACCTGAAACTTTTAAAATGTTTTCATGCTTGAAACTCGGAAGTTTCATCCTATGTTGTTCATAATTGAAACTTCCTTGAAACCTTTTTTTCAAACTTCTTGAAACTTGCAAATTTTTTATGAAACTCACTTGAAACTTTTCTCAAACTTCACGAAAAGCGTCGAAATCATTTTGAAACTTTCACAAAACACACTCAAACATGCTTGAAAAATCAAACTCGTAACCTGAAATGTTTTTAAACTTTTCACAAAATACGTTGAAACCTAGTCGAAACTTTAAACTCAAAATCTAAAACTTTTAAGCAACAGAAACTTCATGAAACTGCATGAAATTGCTATACTGTTAGAAATACATTCCAACGGTATAGCGTGGGCTAGTAGCTCCCATAATTAATTAATTCATAATTATTTAGTCGTAATTATTTATTCTTAATTTTTATAGTTAATTAGTCATAATTAATTTAGTTTTAATTAATTAGTCGTAGTTAGTTAGTCCAAATAAATTAGTCGCAGTTAGTTAGTCTAAATAAATTAGTCGTAATTATTAATTCATAATTAATAAATAATTATGATTAAATTAATTATGACTCGATTAATAGGTTTCACGTGCCTTGATTTTAGTGCCTAACTAAGTGGTTGAAACCTAGTCGTAAGGAGTTACGAACCGGTCGAGACTTAATATGATTTGGTCATATAGAGATACGAGTTATTCATTAGTGACAAGGACATGGTCGTGGATCATATTGCATTAAGGTTCGTCCGATATAATTTGTGTGTATTCGAGAATCATTATGTCCTGCTAGGAGCCACTGACGACTCATGATCGGAAAGGAGTTTTCGAGTCACAACCGATTACGCATGAACCTAATGGGTCACACACTTAACGGGTTGGAACAAAAGTGTTCGAATAGGATCTGTCATAAGCTCTATATAAGGAGATGCATGAGGCTATTTGGAGAGACACACGATAGATATGACGTGAGTTTCTCTACCGAAACCCTAGCCACCATATTCCTGATAGCCCTGCCGTGCGAGTTGGTGCTAGCATACTGGCGTACAATGTTCCTTCCCTGGACGTGTGGATACCGTAGAAGCACTACTGCAGTTGCTGTTGTGCTTGAGGATGATCCGCGACTTTGGCAAAGAATTCGATTGGTTGCTCGAGGATACGATCACTGCTGAGGACGATTGACTGTGCTGGACGATCGACTAAGACCACTTCACCGACGCGCTCTTCGTTCCATCAAGCTTCTCCAACTCTTCTTCTGCTGCACTACGCGTCTGGTGGTAACGATCTATGATCTCTTACTTGTATGGCATCTTGGTTTACATGGTAGAATTTTTTAATTATCAGCTATCGTAGCCTACTCGTATCCCTTCAAATAGATCATATCTTGTAAGGATAAGCTTAATATTCTTTCATGTAATATCTATTATAAAGCTTATTGAACCTTGCATGGCTCTTGGACTTTTGGATATTTTTTATGACAGTTGGCCTATTCTATCTATTTGTATGTTTGTCCAAAAATATGTTTATTATGGATTTATATCTTGATGCATGCAAAATTAATCCTTGATTATAATTGTTGTGTCATGCTTCCATGGATCCAATATATAGAGAAAACTCCGCCAAAATGAACAGATCCAATCTTTAACAAACTGGAGTGAAACTGACATATTCAAAGTAAACTACTAGAGTACACTATCTTTCTCTAACTATTTGTGAGACTCGTGGTTCATACATCTTTTCACGAGACTTTCTTCGGTGTAATACAAACACCCCTTTAATGAAACTTTCTTATATTTTGTAATATGGATTTTGTTAAAGTGTGATTCAAATTCATCACCATGTTCATGCCTGACACTGCGTCAGACATGGCATCGAGCGGTGCATGCACCAAGCCATGTCAGACTTGGCAACGGTGGCGCATCCGACACTGATTCCATTTCATTCTCTGTTAGGACCCTTATTATCTAGTTTATATATGTACCATGCAGTTGCACGATTGACATACACCGAAAATTTCTGCGCTTGTAATTTTTCCCTACATGATAAATTTTGCCTTCACGTGTTCTTGATTTATTTTTTACTGTAGTTTTTAACGTAAAATATGTGCCTTTCATTTTATTTTATTTTGTTCGTGCTATTTTACCGTGTATTTTATAACAAGTGATAGTTTAAGATGTAAGCCGTTTGCCCCGGGAGGAGACGACACGCGCGCGGGAGCAGCCATCGCACGATTCCAACGCCTACTGACTGCTGCCTCCACAATTTCGTCGAGGCATCGGCGCATTGCCTGATTTTCTCTCCTGCTCGTACTGGAAGCCGTGTGTTCCGGAGAGGACGTGTGGAATCCGAGACGAGATTCCGTGTGCTGCTACCTGCAGGCTAAGTGTCCGTGTAAGAGTCAAAGACGTTTTTCACCTTTTGCACCCACGAAATCGTCCCACGAAAAAGGCTCCCTGTCAAGTTCGACGGTCAAGAAGAAGAAAAAAAAAAGGCTTTCTACGCTACGTGCACCCGAAGAAAGCTACCAGGAAGCTTCTAAAGTTTTTTTTTTTTGCAAGGATTTCACAAGCCCTTCCAGAGTACTCGGCAACTTTCAGCAGCCTCAACTTAGCGATTTCAATATGCCTCGACTCCGTTCCGCACCTCAACTCTGTTCCGACCTCGATCTGTATTCTACCTTGGCGACTGCTCTAGTATGGGTTCTACGGGTTATTGCGGCAAGGTCTGCACATGTTGGGTCCAAGATGAAGGTTTGCAGGTATCTAGATTTTGAGGTATTGAAAAAAAAATCTATGTCACTTGTGGGGACAACTGAATTTGGTGTTTTGTTCCCCGTTTTGATATGTTGCAATATGGATCACTTGCGCGACCATTACGAGGTTTTAGCAACATTGGTTCTCAGGAATTTGATGACTCCCTGGTGGTAGCTAGAATGATACTCCTCGGGGTTTTGCCCCTTTGAAAGTGAAGGTTCTAGCTAGCATGATAGTCTTCGAAGTTTTGCCCCTTTGAAAGCGAAGGTTCTGCTCCAAATTCAGTTCGAGATGAAGAATTTAAGTGTAAGAAGGAGTTTGTTTTTACGTGGATACTACTGTTGGATATTTGAGGGCTATTTGGTATTTTCTCATTTTGAGAAAACAAGAAAAAGAAAATAGGGAGTGGGGTCCACATGTCGGTTGGAGATATGAAGAGATAAGGTTGGAGACTTTGTCTCCAACACGATCTCTCTCTCTCTCTCTCTCGGCGCATTCAGCTGGAGCTCTTGCGAGCATGCGCAACGTAGGAGGCGCGAGCTAGCCTAGGCTCTTCGGAGCCGGCCATTCGCCGCCACCGCGTTGGGCGCACCGGTTCTCCTCTTGATAAGGTCAACCCCTTCTCTTCTTTTTAGCACCCAAAGATCTAGTGACTTTTCACCTTTTGAAACTTCTTCTTCCTCATCGATTTTGGCTTCGGTTTTTGGAGGGATTTGGAGCCCGTGTGCTGTCGTAGTTGATCCTACGTCGTCGGTGGTGAGCTCTTGATCTCCTTTTGTGCGCATCCCGTTGGTTTCCCCTTGTGCCCGATTCTCTGTGAGTGTTTCGGTGGGGAATTTGGTACTTGTGGAGTTCAAGCTCATGGTGGTCGGCTCTAGATTGATCTTGAGAAGGAAGAAGGTTTTGGTTCCTTCGGTTTCTTGTTGCTCTCATGTGCACTCGGCCAATGCACTTTGGTGATCTTGTGCGGCATTCCCTGTACCTCTGTTTCATCTTTCGGTGCGTCCCTGGTAGCAAAGATTGCCATTGTATTTCCATCAACCTTGTCTGGTATTCGCGGCACAGCGAGGCAATTGGTTTTCTGAGACAGTGCTATTTTGCATGCCTTGCCAGGTTCTTCTCGATGGCTTTGATTGCCATCAACTTTGTGAGTATTCTGGTTTCCATATTGCTCATCACTTTTCATATATGTGTTGTACTAGTAAAATTCTAAAATTGGCTTGATACTAGTATTGGGAGATATTGCTTAGTGATTCTGTGAGTTCAGTTTGATAGCTCAATGATGATAATGGTCATATACTGAAATTGAATTGAAAAATTGTTTAGATTTGATCTCTAATGTGTTGCTTATTGTTGTCACTTTGATCTTTAGTATTTCAGTATGTTACTTTCGGTTGTGCTTAGCTGAATTGAACCATCTGGTCCTGTGATCTCTAGTAATTCAGTATGCTTGCTCTTCTATTAGCCAAATGGTCTTATTGTTGAACTTGTGATATGTGATCCTTTTACACTGTGAGTTAATCAAGTTCTGTTGGCTAACTGGAATACTGTTCTGTGGTCATTTTACATTAATGATCTCCTGTTGACCGAAAGTATAAATTATTGTCTTTTGTGTATGAGATCATTTTTGACAGATCAGTAAAGCATTATTTAAAGCTCAAATTTTGAGTTTATATTGTCATATTTAATTAGTGAAGAGTATAGACTAAAGTAGCGAGAAGGCCAATATTACATTTTGTGCAACTCTACATCTGAGAGAAATAATCAAAATATTAAATTTGAGCATTATGCTGATTTTAATTGTCCACATGTTCTATGTCTTGAGCATTTTATCCCGTTTAAATGACATGGAGGATTTACATATTTATATGTTAATTTTGTCATTTAAATGCTGCTCGAAATATGCTTTAATTATGATTAATACTGCTAGAATTAATTTTGAATATTTGCTAAAACTTCCGATTTAACAACAACTATAACGTTTGTCCAGTTGTCATAACTCGATATGAGGGGTTTATTGCAGTTTCCACTCCATTGATAGCACAAGAGTTCATTTCATCCAAACAGTTTTATAGGAGCAGTTTTGACTATGTCATAGATTTTAGTTACCTTTGAAGTTTGTAGTTTGATACGCATGAGGACTGCGTGTGCAAATTGCTCTTTCAGCGAGTTTTTTTGTTTCAGGTGGAGTATATCAAATATCCATGAAATGAGTTATTCAGCTATCTATCCAGCGCCACAAGTGATGTTTTGGCTTATGTCGTTTGATGATTGAGCATTTGTTTCAGGAGGTCAGTTGCACAGACTAAGACTTTGTTGGAGTTATGAATTATTGAAGACCCATATTTGTTCATATGCTTTATTGATAGCTGTGTGTTTGGATCTGCCAGTGGTTTGCTCAATTTGGCTTCATGAGAAGCGTTTGTACAAAACTGTTACAGTCTACTCGCATAATTTAGCTTCATGAGAAGCGTTTGGATAAATATTGTTCCAATCTTACTCGTTGAGATTAATACTATGGACTTTCGAAATACAAGGTCTATTGATGAAGACTTGTTTGAAGGAGATTTGATATTTTGGCTACATAAGCAAAATAGTCTTAAGGTGAAGATTGTTAAAGTGTGATCTAAATTCTTCATCATGTCCGTGGTGGACACTGTGCCAGACGTGGTGCCGAGCCGTGTCAGATGTGACAACGGCTGGCGCATCCGACTCTAATTTGGTTTCCTTCTCCGTTAGGGATTTTTATTCCCTAGCCTATATATGTACCCCTGTAGTCGCATGGTTGACATAAGCCGAAGTTCTTCGTGCTTGTAATTTCTCCTCATATAGTTAATTCCACATCCGTGCACCCATGGTTTTCCCCGCAAATATTTTCCACATAAAATCTATGTCTCCTGTTTTTATTCGTGCACTATTTTTGCAGTGTATTTTATAACATATTTAATTGGGCTTGTCATTCAATTCATATGTTTCTTCCTGATTTCTAATTAGGAGAGAGACCTAAAGTTTTCGATTACCAACTCAAAAGGTTGATGAACTTATATCGATTCCAAAAGAAACTATCATATGACTGATGTACATGCTATGCATCTTCAATTTGTCAGATCTGAATCCAGATATTTATGCAAAACCAGAGCCCTAACTTGACCAGATGAGGTATCATTTGTGCAAAACTTGATGACAATTTGGTTGCCTAATTTGTGGAGAGATACTCAGAATTGTCACGTAATTTGATCTCAGCTTTCCGTGGCTCGATCAGATGGCTTTAATGGTACCGAAAGGCATGGCCATCTACAGCGTACTTCCTGTCTGAACTTCAGACTGACTGAACAATTGATAAACATTTACAGCTTCAATTGAAAGGAGATATATAGTCCCTGCAGTGGTAGGTGCACAATGAACTGCACTGTAGATGCTGAATAATTACATGGAATCAAGTAGTACATCCTTATGCGATATCGTGATCGCTTTTGGTCCACAAAAGAGCAGGTGAAGGATTTGAAATGCTGCAAGCTGAGAGATGAACAGTTCATGGAGGCCACTCCAGTGGCGTTGCTATGGTAGGCTTGGAAGGCATCGAGAGCTCTGGTGTTGCTGCTTTGAATCGACGTAAGTTCTTACCGCACCATTTTGCCTTTGAAAGCTTCAGCTGAAAGTTGGCTTAAACATTGTGGATGTGTTGTAACCAAATCTTTGCATCTTGCAGCAGCTTTCGTTGTATTGCACCAACTACCACTACCACTTTAGTTTACCATCCTAAGTTGCATTCACAACTTGAGATAACAATGTGCTGATTTGATCAAAGAAACAAAAGAAGTGTTATATATGACCAAGAGGGTGGATAGGAAGGCCGGCCAAAGGGAAAGAAGGCGATGCTTGCTTTCGACCGAAAGTAAGGAAAGCATCCGGTGTGTGAGGAAAAGGCACCTGGCCGAAGACTATGCATGGAAGGCCAAGCATGCATGCATGGTGTGCGGTGACAAAGTGGCCGCATGGGGAGCCAACATGGAAGCCAGGCGCACGGCATGAGAAGTTTGGGTGGTTTCCGGCACAAGAAGGCGGATGCAAGGGGCAACGGAAAGAGGGATTCGGTTTCCAAGTGAGACTCCTTTGGATTCCGTTTTGATCTCCATTTTCGGACGGTCATCACTTTTGATCTCGATTCGAGCACTGTTTTATACGTGGTACTGTTCACCGAGATGAAAGGTCTGGATAGGATAGTTTGAGATGGAGTTAGTTTTGGTTATTGAGTTAGTTTCGGTTTTAGCTCATAAATCTAAAATCCCTTTTGCCATTTTTTATTTCCGAAAGTAGGCGAGTTTGAGTTGCGTACATTTAGGAGATTGAGTTGGTTTCAGATAATATTTAGGTACTATTCACACATGATATTATTCATCCGAAGCAATTGTGCTTGTGTGGGGGGGTCTATTTAAGCCACATGGCCGCAACATGTAAAGTGACAGCTATGATTTAGATAATAAAAATCAGAAAAGTCATTTCGGTGCATATCGTGTGTTATTGAGTTGAGATATGTTTTTTAGAGGAATTGATAGGGGGCCGAAGAGAGGAGAAAGCAAGTTATGAGGATATGACCCCTGTGGATACCATTATATTTTCTATGCTTGCTATTCTAATTAAAAGAGTTTGTACGCTTCACTTAAATTATCAGTATTACAACACTTTTTTGTCCAAGCTAAGCAACAGTTCTAGCTGGACATATTTTGGAATCAATTCGGCCTCCGACGACAGCACTGACTTCAAACGTGCATAACATTCACATACGGAGTCTGTTTGAGCTCCACGAGTACTTGATGGAAAGCTTATCTCGTCCTCTTTCCAACGGATCTAGTCTCATCTTTAAATTTCTTCTATGGGCACCGCAATCACCAAAAGAATATACTGCATCACCTGTTTGGGCCAAATTAAGCCTTGTAATGCTTGGGCCCAAGGGAAGACGCCACCTTAGGCGGCCCGTACTGTTTATGGGGTACTATTTATGTATGAACAGTACTATGAATAATACCTCCCCTATTTTGTTAGCTATGTGCGGCTTCCCCTTCCTTATATAAGGAGGTCGCATCCTCTACATTCCTTGGATTTTGTTTAGTTAAAAATTAGCTTCGTTGCAACTTCGTGTATTGGCTTGAATCGATTAGACCAACTATAATACCGCTTAAAAATCCCAACTTTATCAAATATTCCAATATTATTTGCAATTTTATATTACTTATTATTTTGTTCTTGCGTGTTATTCGATTGCATGCAGGAATAGACCTTCGTGGTTAGGTCGATCGTGCTTCTAGCAAGGTCGATAATGATCTCGGAGTCAGTTCAGCGACTGTCGGGCATATTGGTCGTGTGCGATTAGTAGCCGAATCGTGAGAGTTGTCTCCACCCAAATCGAGTTATCCTTCTCACTGAAAGATCGGGACACCCATTGTCGCATTAGCAAGACGAAGTTCTCATCTGGGTTTCAGCTTGGACGCAAAGCAATGACACCTTGTTCTTGACTTCAACCAAGAAGATCTATCTACTACTCAGTCTTTGCAATTCGACCAAATCAGATCGGTTTGTGAAGTTATTCTATGTTGTTTCTTGTTTCTAATCCTCACAGTTTAGCACAACTAGATATTGAAGATTTATGCCTAGGGTTGGGTACTGTTCACCCACCTAGTAATGTTCACACCTGTGTTACTGTTCACCATAAGCAAAAAAATAGGAGACGAAGATCTCTTCGAGTGCATTGTAAAATATTGGGCCAATAAACTAGGTAGATCCTTATCAGGTACCTTAAGCTGAGTTTGAGTACAATGGGGTTCGGTCATTCTCGCTCTATCGGGTCAATCAGAACTAACCTGTGTGACGAAATTAAAGTGCTTCCTCAAGGGTGGATTCAGGGGCTAAAAAGCTACACAAATATGCTTTTTTCCTCCAAATAATTTTGAAATGCCATGTATTTGGTTTTCTCAAATCATCCAAATGCCTTCTTGAGCCATTCCTATATTTTGAAATTTTGGAATAATGTTATCCGATACTCGCTCTCTTTTTTTCCCCTGATTTCTGATGAGTACTCATGTTTTTCTGTATTGAAAATTTTTAAAAGCATTTTTTTAGAGTGCCAACTTAAAAGTTTGGTGAACTTTGATAGGAACAAAAGAAAAAAAAGGAAAAGTAAATGCTAACAACTTGCACTCATGCTGTCATGCATGCACGGCTGCACGCACACAAAGCACATGGCACCACTCCATGTACATGTGGTACAGCTCTCCTTTGTCAGATTAAGATCCAGAGACTTCTCCTACTTGAGAGCCGCAAGTCCTTACCTTATAAGGTGTCATTTGTACACAAGGTGATGACAATTGTGCTACCTAATTTTGGATGCTTATCTCAAGATGATGGATCCATTGAAGCCTATTAAAATAGTACTCCTCCAATGGCTATCACCCTCTTCAACCATTTGAGAGGAGAGGGGGGCCATGGCCATCAACATCAGGAGTGCAAGAAACAACATACTGGTCTTCCAGATAGCCCAAATGGGTGAGAGCAGCATGACTCTTGCAAATTGCAGACCAAGAAATCCTTTTTGTACAAAACCATCTTCCTAACATAAAATTCCGTAATTTTTATTAAAGAAAATGTTCATTAAAACACAAAATTCCGTAACACCCGCTGTCGCTGACAGATGGACCGATGAGCGCGATTCATTAACACTAAGTGTGTACGGGCCCACTTGTCAGCGAGCACCATGGAATTTCAACTACAGAAGCTGTCACTTTGTGATGTGCAGATACACCCATAAACCTGTGAAGAGATCTCTGAAAGGAAGGTTGTCTCGTTTGTGTGCACAACAGTGCTATGCTAGCTAGCTCTCAATTGCAATTGGATGTTTTTGCTTGATGCCATTTGCAGTTGTTGACCATTAGAGCAAAAGTTTAGGGGGGAGGGAAGGAAGGCAAGAGTTTCTATTGGTTGATGTCGCTGACACGAATCTATTGGAGACTTGTGGCCACCTTCTTTTGTGCCTCCTTTTTTTTTCAAGAATTCAGCACGTGAGCTTCTAGATGTTGCTTGACAGATTAGCCCTCTTCTGATGACCACATCATTGCCGGAGCTTCTTATCTGGTTTCTGCATTATTTGCATCCTTACTTTTTTCCATAAATAATGGAAATATCTCTTCTGCAGAACTAAGATCAGATGCAATGAACCACAGTATTCAATACTGATAGGCAACACTTGTCAGAGAGTCCGGTAGATGCATCATGCATGTGAGTAATGAGCATGTAATGGCACAAGTACAACCACTGCTAGATCCAGCATGTGGCTTTTTTTCTTCTGGGTTAAGCTCATCAACTTTTAAGTAAGGTTCAGACTTGCGGCAGTGAGGACTCTGAAAACTAATGGAGGCATATTCAGTAACCTTTGAAATTCTTTCTCATGGTAATGCAAGCTTGTGTGTGTGTGTGTGTGTGTGTGTGTCCACTCTTTAACCACTGACGTGTTATGTACTCCAATTTTCAACGCGGATCACTTGTGGCGGCGTCCAGAAAGATCATCTTGGTCTCATCCTAGACGATATATTCTGCGATACTACATCATCATCTACGATGGTAGGCACTTTGGCACAAAGGCTTAATTGACATTCAGAGTTTTACTCGATAAATTCTAGATCTTTTGATCCATTTTCAGCATGAGCATGAACTTGTTTGGAGAATGCATTGCATAATTGTATGTATAACCATATAGGCGTAATTGTCTGAATTTTTTTTTTTGGAAGACTGATGTCTGAACTTTGAACTGCACCACAGAAAGAGATGAATGCCAACATGAGATGAGACTAGAGACCTTTCTTCCATTCTTTGCATCCCAAGAGACATCACTGGTATAACTCAAGCCGACAAGTCCCAAAAGGATCTTGGCGCTATATTTAACCCAAGTTGCAACACTGTTTTAGTACTACAAATCTCGTACTGGACTACCAGAGATCTTGATTAAGATTTAGCACCCATGAATTGGACCTGAACAAAAGTGAATATATGTGCTTTAGCCAGCCTGATGCGAATGTCAGTGGTTAGTGTGAAACCTCAAGTGCTCGACTTAGAAAGACAAAACAACCTTCAACTGAGGGGAGAACCAGAAAAGGACATGAATCCTGAAGGTGACCCCCTGTTGCTGAAACGACCACAGTAAGTTTCCCCCACATTAAGCCATGAATTCCCCATCACCATCCACCTCAGTAATTCACTGCAGGGTACCCATTGCTTTAGAAAAAGGCTCTAGCTTTCATCGTGAGTTGTTTTCCATCAATATATTTACCGATCGCACGGTGACTTGGACATCGCTCGATGAATAATAAACAGAGTTATTAATTTTGGCCCGATAATGCGGCGCTCTCAGCCATAAAATATTATGCGTCACCCGTCGTAATTGGGACCACGCGAGCAACCAATCACGCCCTAGGCGATGACAACGGATACCATGATCGCACTCTCACAGCAATGTGCGAAAAACCGGACCGATAAGCGAACCGCGGTTCATGGTTCAACAGTCTAACTGTTGGTTTTTCCTGTCGGACCACGGTTCGATAGTAATGCTATTTTAATATTTGCCAGCAAAATCAATTAGAAAATCAATGAGCTAGTGTAATCACCAGACAATGTAACCTAATAAAGATATCTATGACGACTTAGATCAACAACAATCTAGTCCAAACGACTCACTTCATCATCGGGAAGCAAGAGGTCGCCAATTTGAATCATTACGGTGTGATAATTTTTTTAAAAAAAAAAACACCCGGTTTGTTTAGCAAATGATCCAAAGAGTAAACCGGACCGGACACCGATCCCTATTTTTTCCTAACCGTCGGTTCGGTCCGGTTTTTTATACTATGCTCGAGAGTGTATCTCCTCCACCATACGAGGCATACAGAAACAAGCAATCATTTGGGCCAGAAAAGCGACGGATCAAGAAGAACACCAAATCCTATTTGTCATCCGCTTCTGCGTCGCATCTCCTTCATAAAAGCTGCGCGAATCGTTTTTGTGTTCACCGCCGTGCAGGCTCTGCTGCCTCATCATGCCAGGACACAGACAGTTGACAGTGCAGGACGACAGAGGGCACAGTCGAATGGTAACCACATCACTCCGATCGTCTGCTTGTAACGGTGGGATCGATAACCGCTGCAAACCAGCAACCCCTTCTTCTTCTCTTTGACCCCCCCCTCGCTCTCCATTCCGGTCGTGATCGTCATATTCAGATGGAAATTCAGTAACATTTACATCACACAATTTAAATCGCGCTATTCAGAGGTTGCACCATCACCAACTTACCATACTAATTAGATAATACGATAAGCTTAAATTACCTGTTCATGCCGCAATGTCTCTATCCTCGTCCCTGTCGAGATCGATCTAGCTTTCTTGAAATTTACAGATTTCAGCAATGTCTGTATTGCTATTATTACCTGTGTGGTGGCAGATCTTGGAGTCTGCTACATTTTAGTCGGGGTCAAGGACCTGCCGGTCTCCGGTCCAAAACTTTGACCAGGTTCATCGAAACTAATAGATCAATTTACTTATGAGCTGCTAAATTGGAGAAATCAAGTTGGGGACAGGGACGGTTGGATGGATGCTACTGCCTGCCATATTCGAATTGTGAGGCGATAACAACGCACATATTTAGCGTGTGTTCATCAGCTTCTGTTCGGCGCATCGCTGTGCGTGATGGCCACAGCCACTGTGCGTAGAGTATCCGTCCCGTCCCTTCGTTCTGGAAGAAAGGGCGCTTCGTCCCCCCTTTAAATTAAATATAAACTGTTTTAAAATCCAAATTTACAGAAATTATGTACTGCTGAAATATATTTTACGATAGATCTAGCGATACTACTTTTAAGTGGCCGGTTTAGTTTTTTTTTTTTTTTGCGTTGTTTTGCATTTGACCAGAACGATTAGAGACAGATTCATACATGCAAGCAGCGGGAGTATAGTATAATATAGCCACTTTGTGAAAAAAAAAATATGAATGATGTGACTCTTGAAAATTCAAGAATCATTTTGGAGTTCAAACGACTAGACGGTTTCGTGACTTAAAAAAACTAAGGATTGTTTCTACTTAAAATATACACAATGTACAATATCGATCGTACTAGCGGTGAACTTTAGAAGAAGGAACAAATGTTGATCGAATTGAGAAAGATAGTGACGGATTGGAATAAACAGTATCTTGTTTTTGGACATCTCATAAAATAGGAGGCAGTCCGGTCCTTGGGGTCGCCATTGGTACCTTCGATTACTTGGTCAAAGCCCATAGAGAGTTTGTTGGTGCTCATTTAATTGTTGAACTACTGTAGTTTGACCCACCATACCGCTATGTCATGCTATATAAAGCCTAATATTCTCTTCTTTCTTACACCTGGTAGCAAGTTGGTCCAGACCCTAAATTTTGTAACCAAAACCCCCGAGCATCAAAATGTATGATTTTTTGAACTTTTAATACATGTTGGAGTTATTTCAAATTTCTGTGAATTATATGGAGTTTTGTCGCATTTCTGTGAGGGTGCCTTGATCTCCGCTAGCTTGTACTCACCTTGTTCCTCTCCTCTCCTCAGTAGAATCAACGCCACCCACTCTATCTTCTCCTTCACCGGCGACTGCGTCGCCCGTTCTCACCAAGCCGCATCGCCTCTCTGGTAGCTTCGACTGTGACAACCCGCATCATTTGCACATTGGTTAGCATAAAATATTTCCATTTCATTGCATCAAAAATTTTACAATATTTGTTTTACAACTATTTGTAGTGTTTTTGGCAGCAAGTAATTAAAACCCTAGTCCTCTTCTTACCTTCTTGTAGTAGTAGCCTTCCTCGTCGCCGTGTCCTTGGAGCGTCCGCCCGTAGAGCCACCTCGCGATCCGTTTTCCTCGCTCGTCAAGAAATCAGAAAGCGGATAGTAAGCTTAGTTGAGAGCCTTTTCATGTGCAGTAGAGTATAGAAGTTAGAGTATAGAGAGTGGCCATCAGATTTTCCAAAGTGCAGTAGGATATCCGGAGTAACCTGAGTAGTCGGTCCCTTGACTATCAAAATACCAAGACCAACCGGAGTTAGTCGGCCCTTGATCGTCAAGATATCCATACCACCCGAGATCCTTCAGCATATGTCACTTTCGTGGGTCTCCTCATCCGGCCTTGTTAGAATCCAGCACCCACTGTTTGCAATTGCCAAAACCCCAATATAAACCCTCAGTGCTTATCCTAGTTCACCACACCCTCAGTCAAGCATCACCGGGTGCAGCAGTAATTCCAGACCCTTCCACTCGCAGAGTCGCAGTGCATCTCCCCTGGCCGAGCCCCTCTCACAAAGTAGCAAGCAGTCCGAGTTCTTCCCCAAAGTGTGCAGGCAAGAATACATTCCCCGCAAAGCCAAAGAATAAAGCCAACAAATTCATCCCCCAAAGCAAAGAAGATCAGCAATACATTCCCCCTGAAGACAGTTCTCCTTTCCAAATTCACAAAGCAAGCAAGCCATCACCCATTTCAAAGCCAGAAGCCACCACTGCCAAGAGCAGGGCAAGATCAGGAGCTCAAGCAACCACAACCACATCCATTCCATTTCCCAGCTAGCCAGATCAAGAACCGAAGGCAAGCCCTGCTCTGCTCTTCTCAGCCGAAGCCCAGCAGAAGGCAGCAAGGGAGCCAGAGCAAGAAGGCAGCCAAGGAGCCAGGAAGAGAGGAGAGCACTAGCTCAGAGCCAGCACTACCATCCCCTTCTCCCAACCCAAACCCAGCAGAGGTAATCTCAGCCACACCTCTGGAAGCTCTGCACATGCACATCATCCACATCACCACCAGATCTCAATAGCATCAGTAGATAGCCTTTAGTTCATCCCATCGCAGAGCAGTAGGGGGAGGAGTAGAGTAGGAGACCTAGGTGTAGACTTACCCATAGCAACCGAAGCCTTTGAGGAAGAGGGAGGAGAGCGCGGCGGATCTAAGCCAGCGGCCGGCGGCCGGGAGGCAGAGCCGAGCTGGGCCGGGCTGGGGTGCCCTGGGTAGGAGATCGGGCCGGGAGCAGCCCAGGGCACCACGAGTGGAGCGGTGTGCTTGGGCCGAGCGTAGCAAGCCGGAGGCGGAGCTAGAGGAGTAGTGCGCCAGGGCTAGAGCCAAAGCAGGAGGAGCCAGGCGGTGGCGGCGGCCAGCAGAGTCGGCGCCGGGTGAAGAAGGAGGCGGAGCCGAAGCCAAGAGAGGGAGGCGGCGCAAGGACCGGAGGCAGAACCGGAGAAGGCGCAGGGAGTGGAGTTGGAGCAGGGGAGGCGGGGCAACGCCAAGGGGCCGGAGGCGGCAGGCCGGCTGGAGGCGATGGCGGCGGAGAACCCCGAGAGAGAGAGAGAGAGGCGAGAAGAGCCGGCAGGGGGAGATGAGGTGAGAGGGGCGAGTAGTGTCGGCGGGGGAGGCGAGAGAGTGGGGAGGGGAATGGGTTGAGTGTCGGCAGAGCCGAGAGTATCGGCAGAGAGAGGGGAGTAGGATTAGGGGGTAGATGAGTCGGTTAGGGTTAGGTTTAGCCGGCTGGGTGATTAGGGGAAGTAGATTAGCGATAGGGTTAGCTGGTTTAGTAGTGATTAGGGGATTGAGTTAGTAGTTAGGTAGGTGATTAGGTTATGAGGTAGGTAATTAGGGAGAGGGTTTAGTAGTTTAGTAGTTAGGTAATTAGAGATTATAGATTGGAGTTAGAAAATTAGTTGTATGGTTTTTGGGTATAGGAGATTTAGGAATCGGTATAGCTCGAGTAGATTTTTGTACATGTAGCAGAGTGTAAGTCCGAGTGGTAGTGCTTATCAAGTGTTAGAATGTGAGTTAGGCAGTCGCGGCTATAGAGCGAGTTAACCTTAGGACGATTTTTAGCAGGAGAGTGCTAACTGGGTCGGGTTCCGAAAAGTTTTGTTAAATTAAAATTGGCTAACATAGGAGTTGTATTAGCATTTTATGCGCCTACTATCACTCAAACTCAACTAAGTATTTATTTATATATTATCCGTGCTACCGCTTTGCTACAGAGGGCAAACCAGTGCCGACAGGGGAAGCTGATCAGAGACTCGTCATCGCCGACCTTTCCTACAACTCCAAAGGCAAGCTATTCTCTTGAACATAAATATAATTATGTTAAATATAAACCGTATATTGCTCTATCATATATGTATTGCATCAAAACTATTTCTCAAAATTAAATTGGATTGAGATGATGAGAAAAGATAAGATAACAGAGATGATGAGATGAGAATGAGAATTACTAGGTGGGTAAAGGGGGCCCTGGCAGGAGAAACGAGATGATGATGACGATGATGAGGTAAGAGGTGGGACCCCTTTACATATGGTTATAATATAAGGACCAACAAAACTCTTGCTCGGCCTAAGTAGAATTCAGTGCCAACCATTTTCCGCTTTACCGCGAAAATGCTACCTTTTTACGTAATTAAGTTCTCCACAATGGGTTACATTGGAGTATTGGGCACGGAAGAGAGCCGCCCCAAGGTGGAGTGTTAGGCACGGGCGAGAGCCGCCCCAACCAACATTACTGGAACTCAGTGTATGACGAGGTCAGCACCATGACTAAATCAGCACCGACGAAAAGTAATAGGTGGAGACCTAATCATGTAACCTGAAAAATATTCTGTATTCTGAACTCGAAATCGCATCAAAGAAAATGCGATAGACCTACCTCATAGAGAGTTCAGAGTAGCTATGGGTAAAGTGGTACAAGCCTGCGCAGTGCTATATCAAATCATGAATTCATGCCAGTCTCTTGGATTGGAGTCTACGGGAACCGCTAGGGGTCTTTCTTCTCTCCGAGTGACAAGTAGTATTTTCAGAATTAAAATTACCACCTAATGTTTTAATGAGTTATTTTCAGAAAGAGATGATTTAGAAAATGTGATAATAGCAAAGATCGGTCATGTAGTGCATCTTTTGCTATTAATGCTTGCTGAGTACGTTTGTACTCAACCTTGTTAGTATTATCCTTTGTTAGATCCTAGTCCAGCCGGGAGCTATCCCGAGAGGGACGAATGATTTGCAGGTACCGATGCAGCCGCAGGAGGAGAAGGTACCGACTACGAGGACCTGAGCAAGATGGGCGCCATCTTTGACTCGTGGGACGAGTAGGAGGGCGGTACTTCTGAGTAGACTACAGAAGCGGAGAAGCTCTCTTTTGTGTTTATGTAGTATTTGTATTAAGAACTACAGCCTTGCGTGGCTACTGCTGAAATAAAGATGTACAGTTTCTATCTTATTGCTCTGCTGCGCAACTCTGATAAAAAGACTTGCTATTCGTCGGAGCGGTGTTCTACTGGGCAGATGAATAGTAATTCATGTGCCTAAGTGTGATTACCCTAGAGGTAATGACACGAGACGTCACATCGACCTTAGCACTAATGTAATACCGACTCGGTCTCCTCTGTCCGGTTATCACCACCTTCATCCCCCTCTCCCACATGAACCTTGTCGTCCTCTTCCTCTACGACAGTGATCTCGCAGCTGCGCTGCCAGCTCCTTCACCACACAGGCTCGTCGTGTCGGGCGCAAAACAGTAAGTGTTCCCGTCACCTCAGGTCCTAGGGCTAGACAGAGATAGTAGACCAGCGTGGACAGCCGTGCTCAAAACTCCCCGCATCGAGCCGGTGATGCCATTAGAACCCCAACAGGTGTAGATGCTTGTGCGCACGCCGCCAAGCTATATTAGCTGTCGACTCGCCGCTATGCACAGCTACGCCGCCGCTTTGGGCCATCGCTGCTCTCGCCACCGACGTCCTTGGGTCGTTAAGGACGCGGAAACCTATTTTGGCGCTCCGAGTCATCCCCGAGCGCGCGCATGGTGCTCTGCCCCTGTTTCCGGTGCGAATCGGGGGTCCATACGCTGACGTCAGGTCTACTCGTTAAGTGAGGGTTCTGCCGTTCTGGTCTACTTGACCGTCTAACTGTTGCCATCCTTGTGCAGTGTAGTGCAGTGTAGACACGGCGGAGTGGGCCTCTGTCCCCACTTGGCTACTGCCGGTGTCAGTGACTGACCCGAGTTATCGGCGACCCCTCACCGCAAACGGTTGACCCTCCCAAGCTGCCGCCCCGCACTCTCCCGTCTCCTATAATTATTCTCTTCCTCCGCCTCCGCGACCAAGCGCGACGGCCGACTCCTCCTCCTCTTCCATAGCGACGGCGACCTCTCACTTACCTGACTCTGACTCTGACTGAACAACTCAAGCAGGTGCACTAGTAGGCTCACGCAAGCACACACCCACCCCGAGCAAGAAGAAGAGAGAGAAGGCGAGGGAGGAGTGGGCGGCCGCCAAGATCCAAGAAGTGGCGTGAGCGACGACCATGGAGCGGATCCTCTTCGACCAGCTCGCCGGAGAGGCGGTGCGGGAGCTGCTGCAGGCGGTGCGGGGCACGTTCCTGTGCCGCTCCACCGCCGAGCGCCTGCGCCGGAACGTGGAGCCGCTGCTCCCGCTCGTGCAGAACCACCACGCGGGGCACCGGAGCGCGGGGGAGCTCGCGGATCTCGCGGCGCAGCTCAGGGAGGCGCTCGACCTCGCGCGCCGCGCCGCCGCGGCCCCGCGCTGGAACGTGTACCGCACCGCGCAGCTCGCGCGCCGGATGGAGGCGGCCGACCGCGGCATCGCGCGCTGGCTGGCGCGCCACGCACCGGCCCACGTGCTCGACGGCGTGTGCCGGCTCCGCGACGAGGCCGACGCCCGCATGGGGCGACTCGAGCGCCGCGTCGAGGAGGTCGCGGCCGCCGCCGCGGCGCAGACGGCCCCGTTGCCGCCCGCCATGTCCGTCCCCGTCGGGCTGCCGCCGCCGCCCAAGGCCATGGCGATGGCGATGGAGGTGCCGCCCAAGGCCATGGGGATGGCGATGGATGTGGAGCTCCCAGAGGAGGAGGGCGAGGGGGTGGTGGGCGGCGGCGTCAAGGTGGGAAAGGAGAAGGTGAAGGAGATGGTGATGAGCGGCGTCGGCGGGTGGGAGGTGGTCGGCATCTGCGGCATGGGCGGCAGCGGCAAGACCACGCTCGCCATGGAGATCTTCAGGGATCACAAGGTCCGAGGTAAGAACATGGATCAAATCTTAACCATCTCGTCTCATAGGATTCTTTTTGGCATCTTTTTGTTCAGTTCTTCCAATCTTTTGCGCAAAGCTTGCATCTTTGTGCGGAATTATTCGATCCTTTCGTACAAAGATTGCATCTTTTCTGGAATTATTGGGGGTAAAAATTGCAAATTGGAGCTTTTGGTGGTTGATTTGCGTGTCGTCATATAATTAGGTAAAGTTGAGGTTGGTACATTCGTTTTGTTCTTCACCACTTGTTTGGTCAAAATTGGCGCTTTGACCAACTTAGTGCAAAGTGTACGATTGTAATGGGATTAGATTGCTGATGGAGCACACAATTACTCCGAACGGCCTAACTTTAGCAGATACTGTGAAATTTTGATCCAAATTGAGCAACTTCACTATTGTTCATGGTGATATCATTTTATTTGTGTCTTAAATCATTTTTTAAGAAAAAAATAGAAGATGTGCTTGCCACTTAAGCTGCTCATGTAACTAGCCAGATCTACTTAACAAAGGGTAACCCCTAACACCTGAATGCTAGTATGTTCTCTTCAAAATTCAGATCCAATTAACATAATTTAGTATCATTCCGAGAGTACCAATTTCCATTCCATATTTGGTGTCTGTTTAATGCAAATATGATATTACCATCTGTAGTGCAAAAGGGATTTGGAATTAGTGATGGACTGCTGGTTATGAAGCTAATATAGCTCAAGCCCGCAACATGTGTTCATAGTTCCAACACCTTAGTTTTTAATCAAGATCGCAGCAAAAGTTAATGCAATTCTCATGATCTTTGAGAATTAGGAACGCCTATTGCCTGAATTTGAGTGGCTGTTGTCCTAATCCTTTTAGACGTGTTTTAAATCTTAATTGATCTTAACTTCAGCAACTACTATGTGAACGTTGTGCAAATATGTTTGTTTCTCATCAAGATCTGTTCTCAAGATAATGTATCCTCAAAGTCAATATCGTATTAGATTCTTTCCTAATTGGTCTCAAAATTTAGCAAGCTTTCTTGTCTTTGTAGTGCTGACATGTCTGTTTCTTTGTTTAGCCTACTTCAATGAGAGGATCTTCTTTGAGACGGTCTCGCAATCCGCAAATTTGGAGACCATCAAGATGAAACTGTGGGAGCAGATCAGCAGCAACATTGTGCTTGGTGCATACAACCAGATCCCTGAATGGCAGCTCAAGTTAGGGCCAAGGGACCGAGGTCCAGTCCTTGTTATACTTGATGATGTGTGGTCTCTCTCACAGCTCGAGGAGCTCGTCTTCAAGTTCCCTGGGTGCAAGACTCTTGTCGTATCGAGGTTCAAGTTCCCCACGTTAGTCACCCGGACTTATGAAATGCAGTTACTCGGCGAAGAGGAGGCTTTATCTGTCTTCTGCCATTCTGCCTTTGATCAGGAGTGTGTTCCTCGGACTGCTAACAAGAAATTGGTTAAGCAGGTTGCTGCAGAGTGCAGAGGGCTTCCTCTAGCTCTGAAGGTTATCGGTGCATCCTTGCGGGATCAGCCTCCTAAGATATGGTTGAGCGCAAAGAACCGCTTGTCACGAGGAGAGCCTATATCTGACTCTCATGAAACCAAACTCCTGGAGAGAATGGCGGCAAGCATTGAGTGCTTGTCAGGAAAGGTTAGAGAATGTTTCCTTGATCTGGGTTGCTTCCCAGAGGATAAGAAGATCCCTCTTGATGTGTTGATCAACATTTGGATGGAGATACATGATCTTGATGAGCCAGATGCTTTCGCCATCTTAGTTGAGCTATCGAACAAGAACCTTCTTACCCTAGTTAATGATGCACAGTACGTATGCCATATATATTCTTGAAATCTTTTGAGAATTCATATATCACAAGAACAGCTTTGACTCTTTGATTTTCTTTATGCAGGAACAAAGCTGGAGATTTGTACAGTAGCTATCATGACTACTCAGTGACGCAGCATGATGTGTTGAGGGATCTGGCACTTCACATGAGCGGCCGTGGTTCTCTGAACAAATGGAGGCGGTTAGTGATGCCAAGAAGAGAAGAATCACTTCCGAGGGATTGGCAGAGGAATAAGGACATTCCATTTGAAGCTCAGATAGTTTCCATTCATACAGGTGATATATTGGTCACTCACTGTTTCTCACTTCGGTTATTTCTTGCCTGTAATATGCCATATAATATCCTTAGTACACCAATTCTGAAAGTTGCTCTTAATGAAATTTGAGAAGTAATGAAGAAGTGCCATTGTAGGAACAAATACAACATAATGATACTTCCTTGCATGACATTGCAAGGTTTTGACTCGATCTTGCGATCTTTATTTCCTGTAAACCACCTGCTATTGTACTGAACTGTGTTTAGTTCTTCAGCAAACTTGGCATGATCCGCAAAATTCCATTTACCATCAGTATTACAGGAACGTGCATTTATAGTTTTCTTGTCGAATGTTCCCTGACTTATAGTTCTACATGTACTTTGTGATCCGTTCCTTTGGACAAAATGATCTGACCAACTGATTTCAATCTTCAGGTGAGATGAAAGAATCCGAGTGGTTCCAAATGAGCTTCCCCAAGGCAGAAGTGCTCATCCTCAACTTTGCATCAAGTGTATACTACCTCCCACCATTCATCGCAACTATGCAGAACCTGAAAGCTCTGGTGCTGATCAACTATGGCACCACCAGCGCAACCCTTGACAATCTATATGCCTTCAGTACACTCAATGACCTGAGGAGCCTCTGGCTGGAGAAGATTACACTCCCACCACTGCCAAAAACCACAATCCCGCTGAAGAACCTGCGCAAGATCTCCCTTGTCCTTTGTGAGCTGAACAGCAGTCTAAGAGGATCAAAGATGGACCTCTCGATGACGTTCCCGCGCCTATCCAACCTTACCATTGACCATTGCATAGATCTGAAGGAGCTGCCATCTAGTATATGCGAAATCAGCTCCCTGGAAAGCATCTCCATCTCAAACTGCCATGACCTCACAGAGCTGCCATACGAGCTGGGCAAACTGCATTGCCTTAGCATCCTACGGGTGTATGCCTGCCCAGCATTGTGGAGGCTCCCGCCGTCGGTATGCAGCCTGAAGAGACTGAAATACCTTGACATATCTCAGTGCATTAACCTGACAGACCTCCCGGAGGAGCTTGGTCACTTGACAAGCCTGGAGAAGATCGATATGCGGGAATGCTCGCGGTTGAGGAGCCTCCCAAGGTCCTCCTCATCGCTGAAGTCCCTCGGGCACGTTGTGTGTGATGAGGAGACGGCATTGCTATGGAGGGAAGCCGAGCAGGTCATCCCGGACCTTCGGGTGCAGGTAGCAGAAGAGTGTTATAACCTGGACTGGCTTGTAGATTGATCTCCTGGGTGCTTCGACTCGAAACTCGCCATGTACAAATGATGTGTATATTTTTCCCTGTATAATTCAGGATGAGTAATCAATCCACTGCAATTTTGGCATGTTCAATCAATGTTCATGCAACTTTTTTTATAGAAGAGAAATATAACGCCAACCCAAAAAGGGTATTGTCATTACTTAAGCACCGAAAATGTTCATGCAATTGACTTCAGTAACGGCCAAAGCCTTACTCGTGGATCCAAAGTAGAAATGCACCCAAAAATAGAATAATACAGTTAATAGAGTTTCTCTTAACACAAAGCACATTTACATACATAGGATACACAGACAATACAACAAGCAATACATCATTTCTGTCTCTCGGGTTAAGAGAACAGATACCAAGGTTCTAAACAGCAGTTCTCAATAGGAAGAAGAAACAGTTTTACACGGTAACATCCAGCGCTAAATTGTTGCACAACACACATACTACACAATCAGCAGCAGCAGCAGCAGCAGCAGCAGCACTGCCATATGGCACATCAGACATTCAGACTCAGTATTGGCAACAGAACCTGCGCCGCAGCCTGAGCACAAATCTTTTCTGTGTTAGAATAGGTGTTAGAGTAGAAATTCTTTTGTATTTTTTTTATATACCTTTTGTATTGTCTTGTCTGCATATGGTATACATCCTTTGTACTCACTATATATATTGCTCGTTGGCCTTTTCAATACACACACAATATTCAAAACGTGGTATCAGAACAAATGTTCTAAACCATAGCCTCTAGCCTAGCCTAGCTCCATCCTCTCCTCTGTCGCCGTCCCCGCGAGGAGCAATCTCCACTCTTGAGAGCCGACCATCATTTTTTTAGTCGTAGTCCTTCATGCAGTAGTAGGTTTCATCGATCGAAGCCCTGTCCAGATCTGATCTGGATCGGCTCCGTCCCATCTTCGTCGGTCGTCGTCGCCTGCTCGGGTCTGCCTCCTGTGGCGGATCTTCGTCGCGCTGCTCCGGAGTTGCGCCTCCTCCAGATTGTCGCCGCCTCGGATGCATCGCCGCTCCACAACCGATCCGATCGGAGCAGCACCGTCTGCCTTGCCCAACGAGGCGAAGGCCAAGGGTAACGCGGCCTTCTCGGTGGCCGCTTCCACGAGGCTGCGCGGCACTTCATCAACGCCACGAGCCCACGCGCCGACGCGAATCCTCATCGACACCGCCTTGCCATTGCCTCGCCCGCCGCGCCACGACCTCGCCGCGCGTCGAGCCTCCGCGTCGAGCCTCGGCGTCCTGCTGCAGCGGGCGGTGGTTTTCTCCACGAACTTCTTCTCGGTCGACGATATTATCGCATGCTTTCGGTGGAGAGGGAGGTTGAAGGAGAACAGAGAACGGATCTGTGATGATGCTATCGGTGGAACCAAGTCGACGAATGGTTGGTGGTGGTGTTTGTGACTCTGAACAGGGGGAGGAAGATGGAGACTTGAGTTGGAGCTGTGACGTTGTTTGCTTTGTGCTCCGCGAGATGGTCCATGGTCCCATTGTGTGGACTGAGTCCACCCGGTGTCTATTCTATGTCCACGAATTCTATTGCACAACCAGCGTGGCTCCTAAGCTACCACCAGCACATCATACTTCATTCGACACGCATCTCTTGGTCACGGCCCGTTAGGCTTTTCTTCATTTATGATATTTTCTTCTGTTACATCTATACAAGTCTGTATCACTCAATCTTTGAGTTCGTCTAAGTCATTCAAGTCCACAAATTTATTATCAGTTATAGAAACATAGGGATTGCCTTATGCATGACAGCAGCCGCCACTTCCGCTCTTCTTTCTTAGCCGCGTGCAGATCGTAGAAGTCATTATGATGCCACCACCCCGAGCTTCTAAGGCCGCCGCGCTTTTTCGCGCCACCGCCGTCTTAGGCTTCTTTCCTCCACCGCCGTCTTAGGCTTCGATCTGCGTTGTCATGTTTCTATCTATTCCTATTCTGCTTGATTTGACAACTTTCTTTATTATTTATCAGTTTCATCATCTTCTTCGTCTTGTTGTCACGATCGACTTTACTCTCGCTTGCATCTACTTTCTCAGCCCCTGCATCTTGTAATTTATAGGCTGTCACACGACCCCGGATAGGAGATCTTTTGATACTCGACATCTCCAAGAGCTGTATGCTACGACGACATTATCAAGACTTAGACTATGAATTTTTCATATATTTTAGTGTTAACCTTTTCAAATACAATGTTATTGCATACATCTTGCATTTGAGGAAGGTGTTAGAATAAGTGTTAGAATATGAACTCTTTTGTATTTTCTTTATCTGTCTTTTGTATTGTCTTATCTGTATATAGCATATACCTCTTGTACTCACTATATATATATATATATATATATATATATATATATATATTCGTAAGAGTCTGGAGCTCCAGCTGCTCTTGACCATCTGCATCTTGACAGACTGATTCACAAGGTGGAAGACCGCAAATACAGTTTCTGCGCAAATATTCACATGATTATTACATGGCATATACTATCGCTCGGCTGCTCTCGACGTCGAGATCAAGGTCTGAGTCCAGATCCTCCATATCATCGTCAAGGTCAAGGCTGTCGGTCAAGAAGTAGTTGATTCCGCGAGTACCAGCTGCTGGTATGGTTGCCTCTGCCAGTATCTGCATGATCTCGTTCATGTTCTGCATTGGCTGGTCAGGCTCCTCATACTGGTTGCTCATTGTGCCATCATCCATGAGGTCAGCTGGGAGGTTCTTCAGGAACCATCGGTGGTTCTTTATCTCAGGCATTGTGATCCTCTACAAATCCAAATAGCAGATGTTATATCACAGATGAACAAGTGACACCTTGTGACAATAAAACAAATACTCACTGTAGCTGGGTTAGCAACAAAAATCCTTGAGATAAGGTCTCGGCACTCTGGAGAACTGCCAACATAGTCCGGAATTCAGAACGACAATTCAGCTTTTGGTTATCCTGGATGCCTAGTTTAGTTAGCTGGTCTTTCCAGCTTGCAACATCTTTTATTGTTCTGTCTTTGCTGGTAAAACTGTTGATTAGCTTTTTATAAAACCTGGGATTTTCCTTGTTTAAAAAACCTGAATTGTCGTTCTGAAATTCTTAGGATCTTCTGGATCCTCGAAAGGGTAGGCACCAACCAACATCACGTAAAGGGTTACACCACATGACCACACATCAGCAATCTCCATCCAAGGACAAATTATTAGTGATTGATCTAATACATACATTATATAAAGGGTTACTCCACAAGGCCATACACCACTGATGTCATCGAAAGATGGATGACACCTTTACAACATAAACGCAGCTTCTATTGTCGAGCGAAAGGCATGAAGTTAGGCAGCAGATGGTAGCAGAGTATGCAGGAAACAGCTTAAAGCACAAAGGGTATGGATAATACCTTGTCATCGTATTCTTTCTTCAGAAAAAACTTCACGAGCAATATATGCCGGAGTTCCAACAGTTGATTTTGGTTGTGAATGAAGAACTGAAGACTGTAAAAAAAAAATTTAAAAAAAAAACAGAACTGGAAATCACGTAACAATACAGCATCCAGCACAAGTTCTTTTTGTTATCAGTTAGCGCACTACTACAGTAAGGTAAGTCGTATCGTGTTTGTCGAGATTACTAGACCATCCATCACATGATCAAGTAATGAGGCACCAGATTAATAGCATAAGATGATCAACTAGGCAACGTTAATACCTTTGAATAACCAAAGTCACATATCTTCAGACGAGGAGCGGTACTTCCATCCAGCAGAGTGTTCTCGAGCTTTAAGTCGCGATGGCATACTTGCTTGACGAATGGCGCCAACATAAATCATGAAACAGAATAATTTTAGTACACAGAAAACTACTTTAAAAGGGATAATCAACCGGTAATTTGGGAAACAAAAGGATACCATGGAATGGCAGTAGCTAACTCCAGATATCAGCTGCTCGAAAAAGAACCGAGCCTGAACATGCAACAAGGCTTCGAGTTAGCCAATACAACAGTAGCATACAACTCTTGATACAAAAGATATGATCAGACTGTCAAGCATGGGAGACCTCATCCTCGCTGAATCGACCGGCATTGCAGATGCGCTCGAAGAGCTCCCCGCCGGAAGCGTACTCCATGACGATTGCAAGATGCGTCGGCGACAGAATTATCTGAAGAACCGCAAACAAGCAAACAACAAAGACAGTTTCTTTACGTCATTCAACGTGACCTTCGAAGAACCGAGCCTGCAAGCAACGCATTAGCATCATATTACCTCCTTGAACCGGATGATGTTCGGGTGCCGCAGCGACCTGTGGTTGATGATTTCTCTCTGCACGTTCTCATCAATCTGCATAAACACCATAATTCATAGGCACATCGAACCAATCAATCAGCTGTGCTAATTTTACAGAGCAACCCAAAAGATGTTGTGTATGTGCGCGTGGGAGTGCGAGTGGAGTGATGGTGGTTTGTAAGTACCTTCTCGCCGCGGTCCATGTACTTGACGGCGACGAGCTCGCCGGAGGCACGGTTGCGCCTGAGGCGGGCGACGCAAGTTGCCAGACCCGATGTCGCGGACCAGCTCGTACCGGTCGCCGTCGTGCATTATCGGCATCTCCATCCCCAGCGGCCACACCGCCGCCGCCCTCTCCATCCCCACTCTTCTACGATCGCGCGGAAGAGACTACCGAGCTCGTGCTCTCTCTCTCTCTCCTTTTTTCTTCTTCTTTTTATTTATTTGCGCGCTTTTCTTAATGCCGCGACTACCCAGTGGGGAAGAAGAAAGAACGTCATCCGCATGATTATCCTACACTCACTGGATCTATCATCATCATGTCACATATCTATGGGTCCCATATTTATCCGGCCCCGCGTGTCATTGTAACATACTGTACATACTGTAAATAAGCCCGTGAGATATGGCGCCCGGGGAAGCTGGATGCTTATTCCACGCTCAGGTTCGAGGCATAAAGTAACTGGAGTGCGGGCCCGGATGCGGGGGCGTCCACATGGGACCCACATGTCGGTTGCTTGTCTAGCACGGGATGCAGATAAGGACGATGGGGAAAAGGACGCGCAAATATCTGGAGGTGGGGCCAAAAGCGTAGTGGATGTAAAATTACCGTCGTGGCCTTGGTGATCAACAGTCGTCGGATGCGGATCGGACGGTGGAGAAGGGTTAACCTGTGCGTGAAGAGGGCATTGATGTCGTGTTGGACGGCTAGGATCAGCTTGGCGGCTGCGGACGGAGCTATGTTACTAAGGGTATTTTGGTCATTTTAGTTGAGTTTGCTGATTATCCTACTTTAGAAAAAAAAAAAACCTCTTATTTGTATTAACTTATAATAGACTAGATGAGTACCTAACTTTTACATTAAAGTTCTAGATGAACAGCGTGTTAGCTTTAAGTCAATGAGCTGATGAACATGTTAGACTTTTTTTTTTATCTTTTTTTACCGTAGACTCTATATCCTGTAACAATGTCAAAATCGTCAACGATGATAGCAGTGAGAAGTAAATTATCAATGATATCTGTTAATACGTAGAACTCGCGCTTGTTGCTCGTCGAAAGAAAACCGAATGGATTATCCAGGCCACCATCATAAATTAGATCAGTGCTTTATGGATCCTCATGATATTTCCCTTCCTTGTGCTACAAAAAAGGTACAATGCTCGGTCCGCGCTAAACGCCTCACACGGTTAGGCTGAGCAGCACGCCGAACTACAGCGGTAGCCGCAGAAACTAAATCCTTCAAACTTTTGAGATTGGAATGTAAAATCAGCCAAAGCAAAGGGTGTCCAGGAAGAACAACTGGTGAAAGAGCCGGTTGTATCTATCTATTGATGAGCTGATCCGTTCTCGGGAGTACCCTGAGTAGCTTCTATCTGATGGATTTGAGAATTGGCAGAGGATCTATACTGTTTCATGTGAAATTCCTGCATTCACGAGAGAACTAGGCCAAAGAATTCCCCTGTGTAACGGCGGTGTTCCTTCCAGATCTGATCTTGCATCTGCTGGTGAGAAAGATTTTTCCTCTCCCAGGTCTCTTTACAGTTCATATTGAAAGATTTCTTTATATTTTTGAAACCCTGATTGCTTTCTTAAGGGCTAATTTGTTACTTTTCTATTTTGCTGCAGGGGAGGATACTGACTTCATCAAGAGTATCTTCCCAAAAATCTTACAGCTACAAACCTGGAAATGGAGCGAAAACGGCATCAAGGAATTATGCCAAATATATAGCCCAGTTCTTAGCAATAGAGATTTCTCGTTCTGACACTCCCCTTCCCAGATCCATCTTCCAAGGATCTGACACTTCTCCCTGCTGCTCGTCGCCTTGGCCGCCGGCGGATGGGGAAGAAATCGTGAGAAGGAGATGGGACCGTGGGAGATGGGATTAGGGATGGAGGAGCAGCCGGGGATGGAGGAGACGGGATAAGGATGGATGCAGCGCGAGTGCCGTCCCCAATGGAGATCCCACCGGATCTGATCATGTCCATCTTTGAAGGTTTTAAAATATCCGGTTTAACAGTTCAAATTTGAAACTTAGACTTTCGTAAAGGTTCGTACCTTAAATGGACTTATTCCTTTGTCTTGCGTGTGTTTTTGTTTTGCAGAGAAGAGATTCGTCTCCAGAACTGCACTAGCTGGCCCAGAAAGTCCACAAAAAGAGAGAGACAGATAGACTTGGAGAGCGAGGCATTCTGAATTCTGATTCTGATTCTTCTGCATCAGCATTCGTGTAAAAGTAAACACAACAGTGCCCCTAAAGTCGAGGTCCAAGAAAAAGATGAACATTAAAAAAAAAAAAGGTACGTTCCATGTCCATCACCTCCTGTGTGCGCCCCCATCAACCTTGGTGGCTCGAATATTCTCTGCAACGACACAAGATTGTAAAGCAGCGAATCGAAAAGAATTTCCTTCTTCTGACAGTTGAGTTTATTGCACCTATCTCTAGTGATACCTAAGTCCCTTTTGAAATGCGAGAATTTCACAGACATTTTTGCTATAATTTCGTGAAAGACAGTTCAATTCTCTTAAAGAATCGGAAAATTTGTCCACAATCAGAATAGTGGCAGAAGATTAGGCCGGAAATCCCATGGTAACTTACCGACCACAATCAAGTTTCAGTTAAAAATTTAAAGTTTCAGCTATACATATCTCCTTTACCTTTTAGGAAATTTCAGTGTAACTTGCTCGAGGTGTGTTCTTTGTTTTTCTTTCCTCCAAAGTGGTGCACCCCCATGCGGCGATTCGATGCCCCTGTCTCACTGACAGTCGGCCACGTCAGCATGGTAGAGAGAGGCCGACACAAGCAACGTGCGAGTCCACCTCGAGGATTCTCTCTTCTTTGCTCCCACAGAAAGAATCTCTTCGTCCTCCATTTTTTCTAGGGAAACGATACAAAACTATGAGTTTTAGGGAATCATCTTAGGTAGTACTAATTTGCTGTTTAGTTTATAGAAACAGCACAGCTACCTGTTTAGTAAATTTTGACAGAAACTCGTGCCAAAATTTTACAAACATTAGCCTACAGGGCAGAATTTGGCATTTGTCAGCGACTGCTAAACTACACAATTTCGTACATACCTAAAATTTTTGCTCATATGTATAGAGTTGTGACCCAAATTATTGGCTAAAGTGGGCACCTACTAGATTGAAACCAAAAGAGATTAGAGTCGTTTCTATCTTGATTTGCAGACATTTGGTCCGGTACAACCACTACAACTTTGCTTCCGTGCAGTTAGTTGGCATTGTCTGATCCTATTTCTTTAAGACTCTGCATGCCAATTTACAAAAAGGAGATGCGATGGACTAAAGCATAATCCCCTCACTAAATTAGTAATGAATTAGCTGGTGCCCTGTCACGTTCTTGTGAGAATCTTGAGTGAAGTGCCCCATGGCAACACCTTCACACAGAAGGAGAATTTGGATGGCATCTCCAAGCTTTTATGGCCCAACAAAAAGGAAGGGATTAGGATTTGATCTCACCTCACCCCCATTAATAAATCATGGTTAAGATAGGATAAGATAAGATAATAATCCCTTGCATAATTCAAGGGGGGAGAGAGGGAATAAAGAACACAAGATGTACAAGTCTTTGGAGTAATCTCCGGGGATCTCACAGATTCTTCTGCCCTTCAAATTGGTCTTAGTTTTGTGACGTTTTTCATCTGAGGATTGCAACCAAGTCAAATTGTGGCTCTTGGAACCTGGGAGGGGCAATCAGCCAATCAATTTCTGGTCCAAAATTTCAGCTTACAAATGCGCTATTTGGACTCTGAATGTTTCCCTTTGGACCCTGGTCACTGGCATCAACTTGAATAGTAAGTACTATTAGTAACAAAAAAAAAGGTCATGCATGCTTATGCAAGTTCGTTGATGTAAGAGTATCTATTAGAGCTAAGGTTGTAGCACCTGTATTTAGACGGAGGGTAGTAAAGGTTGCGGATACTACTCCAAACAAACATGGAATATCCCACTTAGTTCGTCACAACTTACAAGAGTAACTCTTGCAGAGAACCTTTTTTTTTTTACAGATGATGCCCTGAGGAGATTTCATAGCTTACAATAAACCCACTAAACAACCTCGCAAAATGCAATTCCTCTCTTGTTTTTTTTGGTATACTTAGTACTATGAGAGCATTGGCAGATTTCAGTGCTGGGTAAGGGGACATGGCATCTGAAGTGGCCACTTCTGGTTTGAAGTGCACTTCACAGTTATCAGAGCATTGACAAACACCATCACAAAGCTAGCCGATCTAGTGGCCACTGCATGCAACCCACAGTTGACCTGGAGATACGATAAGGATCTCGATAGGTGCAGGAGTTTGGTGATAACCTAGTACAATGCTCTCTTGTTTTAGTGTAGTACAGTGTTGACTCGAGTTAATGGAATACAGTACGTTATTTGTCATCTGTTTGATTGGTACCAATGTGGCTTGTCAAAATGATGGCCCTGGTTAGTTCAGACTTGTACCATGTCAAAATTGTAGCGAGTTTTCAGAGGGTAGGCAAGGCTACAAACCCAGACACACACACGAAAGAGTTTTCCTTGACATCTTTTGTGCGTTGACAGGAATGTAAGGTTTTTTTTTTGCCAGAGTTAGTTCAGACTTGTATCATTCTGCTAGCAAGTGCTCGTCATCTCCTGGTCCCCCGAGGGATGGAGGAATCTCTCCCCCTTATCGCCAACAACAGGAGGCGGAAGTCATGTTTTGACTGTGCGAGTGCGCGATCCACCCATACCCTCCCCCCTTTTCACCAAAAGCTACGGCTCATAGAAAGGGTGGCAGCGTGTCGGACCCGGATTTTCTAATCCAGAATCCTCTATGAAATCGTTGTGCTATTCCCTGGATCAGTAGCTAGCACTCTACAGGTACATTGCTGAATCAAACCATACATGGCGCAAACTTATTTCATTCATTAATTTACACATCATAGTTTACATAGACCGCTTTGGGTCAATTTTTACAATAAGGGCCGGACAGGCCAAATGAATACATTACAAAAGATAGCGGAAGCAACAACGGAAGCAAAGGGGTGAGGGCACATCTTACCGCAGGCAAGTGACTGGGGAACCCGTGTACACCCGATATTATCCGAAACTCCGAACAATATAGGAGGTACACAAGAACCGACGGAGTCAGCTAGACTGGGTGAGACTAGAACAGCTAAGGACTAAACTACGCTTCAACGCTTCCGGGTCTTGCGACTTCGATCCTTGAAAGGTTCCTGCTTCGAGGGTTTGGGGAAAGAGCGAGGATGAGCACAACTACCGTGCTCATGAGGATGCAATAGTATACATGCAAGGTGTAACAAGGATGGCTCGAGTTCTTTTATTTATGTAGCAAAGATTTGTAATTACAAATATTAGAAAATCCTGTCACTTAGCATTTGGACCAAATTGCATTTTTAAAGAGATTAATTGTGCAATAATTAATAAAAGCAGAGGCTACCTCCACCTTCATGCTTATATTTTGTTGGTGGTCATACCCACCTATTACCAACACTGGGTAAGAATACCCAGGAAAATCCAAATCAAGGGCTAGGTGAGCCCCGCATATTTTTCATCCCAACCACAAAAGTTTTTGAAATAGAACTATATCTTGTAAGTTCCTTTGCCCGCCTGACCGTAGGCACTACTGCTCAACGCTTTTATTCTCTGCAGAGATTGCACATCTTTACCCACAAGAGATAATCAGCTTGATATGTACACATGTTTCCGTAGACATGTGAATCAAGGGGAGATTATCACAAGGCCTTTACAAGGCATCCCTCATTGTTCATTGCACCCGCTAAGGTTTCATCTGAGAGTGGTTACGCTCTCCCTCCGCGTCAACCATGCCCCCAAACCCCCTCTTGCGCCACACGGCGGCTTATGTTAACACACGACCCGTGTCCACGACGGCTTAAGCCAGCGACACGACTCGTGGGTCACTCCAGTGGTGCAACTTACAATGGTGGATGCAAATTAGTCAGCCAGGTCGACACCATTATAGACTTGTGGTTGTACTGTTTTACAATAGGAGGTCATCACAGGATTAAGTCCTTAATTCATCTGGACGGTTCATACCACATACCAACCATTCTCGTGCTACGTCCGCACCCACCATTCCTTCCATCCGTCCAGATGGGGTACTAGCAAGTTGTTTAGGGTTTTGGGGAGGAAAACCAATTAACGCAACACACCAGTCATCTACATCCAATGACTGCCCAAAACCATTTTTCATGTTTAAAGGATGATGATTGGGGTGATTAACACCCCGGTACTCAAGCAAGGCTAGCATGGCACTTGAGTACAGACTATAACTAGTAAGTTACCATATAATTTACTAGGGTGACAAGGATCAGGGAATTCAAATATCAAGGGCAAGGTATAATAATTACTTAACAATCAAGTTGGCATTTAGCTATCTTAAGACCATTTAACATACATTTGCATAAAAATTAAAGCATGCAGTTTGCTATTTTAAAAGAACATAATTTGCATAAAATATGGGATCAATATGATCAAAGTGTTGACTCGCCTGGGCTATTTTTACCGTGGCCTTGATCTTACTCAAAGCCTGATTAGACAGAGGTTCGAATTCCTGGACAGCGTCCTTGCTTGAATTCCTGGATCTGCTTGAGCCGTCGATTCTTCTGGACTTCGATTTCTAATACCGCAATAACGATTAAAAACCAAATAAATGCAAAGAATCCAAAAGACCAAATAAAACACAAGAGACTCAGAAAGATTACGGAGGACGGCTTGAGAGAAGGGTTTGAGCGACACTGAAATGTTTGACAGAGTCAAACGACCAGTTGGGCGAAAGGAGGAATGGCAGATAATGTATGCCCGGAGGGATGATACAAAGGAGGGTAAGGTCGAATGAGCTTCGGCCGGAAAGCTCTACTGCAAGATTATCCTTCAGGCGACAAAGCAGCTTAACTACTGGTTCTAAACCAAAACTAGGATACCCGATCGACACACAATCCAATGGCAATTCAATACCAATATCAGCTGCCAAAGTAATACTCAATGATTCAATTTCTGACAACACACCAATCCAAAAGACAATACTGCTACTGAAGATTTAAAGCTATCCCTAACAATCCGGATCACAACCAATTATTTAAGTTACTGCCGAAACACTTATATTGATGATCCGTAACCACAGACAATTAAGCAATAATCAAACTTACTACCAGCAAAACGATTGATCCTAATGTACCATTTCTTAATCGCTGGATCGATTGCAACCTTATTGCTACCACTACGATCCGGGAAGGTAACTACGAATCAAACGTTGACCATCGAGCGTATGAATAACGATTGATCGCAATCTCTATGACACAACAACTCAATTGATGAAAATCCAAATGTCAACACTCAATCTCGCCACAACAATCATACCGACTTTCAATTCCGCATCAAACAACTTATTGACTTAACACCCCAATACACAATTACCGTTTCAATCGAATTAGTTTGACGAATGACATAAAATCCACAAATGACTCCACGGCCAAACACACATATATCGAATACAAAACATACATTTTCGCCAACAACATTGATATTCAATCAAACATTGCCATCGATACTTCAAATTGCCGATTAGCACATACAACAAATACAAACACACATTATCGTCTACAAAACCGATATCTATTACTGATGACTATAGGGACACAACCAATAAACCAATCACTGCCATTGATAACGACATTCAAAATGCTATCAAACATCGAAGATCATTAATCACAGACAATAACACTGATCCGGGAGAGCTATAATCAACACAATCAATACATCCATCAACACTAATATTCAATTTGCTATCAAACATTGCCAATGCGATTTCAATTTGACCGATCGGCTACACCTTGCTGCCATTGCTGTCTTCACACAGTTCAACAGAGGAAGCCACAGGGAGGGAGCAGGGCAAGGGGAAGGGTTCAAGCCGGTCGGTTTGGCGGGCAGAGCAACCGGTTCGACTGCACTGCACCGGGGCTCGGCGCACGGGGAAGCGGTGGGCATCGTGGGCCGGAAGGAAAGAGAGGGGGAACTAGGGCACGGGAGAGGGGAAAAGGCTCACCGAGCACTGGAGGAGGCGGTGGGCCGGTCGGTGTGGGTGGAGCTTGGCGGCGAACCTTAGTGAGGCGAGGAGCCGCGCCGGCGACGAGTCGGTCAAGACGGGTCGCCACGGGCCCTGATGCCGGGCAGGGTAATAGCAAAGTGGTGTGGAGTCTTTGGGGAGACTTACCCGGGAGGAAGGAGAAGGAGAGAGAGGGGCGCGGCTTCTTATAGCCGGTGGTCTTTGGAGGAGGAGGTCACGGCGGGCAAAGACCGCAGGGTCACTGGGCGGCGAGGAGCGACGACGGCCGAGGCGCCGACCGGGGTGGCGCGACAACGAGGAGTGCAGAGGGGCTTGGCTCAAGGCGCAGAGGCGACATGGGCGACGCGGATTGCGAGGAGAGGTCACGCGACGACGCGGATGGAGAGAAGGCGCGAGCTCGAGGAAGCGCAGAGCTCGGGCGCCGAGGCGACGCGAGCTCGAGGCGAGGGCCGCAGCGGCCGAGCGGCCGAGCGGAAGGCTACGGCCGCAAAGAAGAAGGCGCGGCCGGCGGCGAGACGGAGGCGAGCGAGAGGAGGCCGCCGGCCGAGCGTGGGGTGGAAGAGCCGAGAGGCGGCGAATCGGGCGGGGAGGAAAGTGGAGGTCGGGCGGCAACGCTCGGGGAGGTGGGGCGAGCGGCGCACGCGGAAGCGAGGCGACGACGGGAGCGAGAGGATGGAAGTGAGCGGGAGACGAAGCAATGAGGCGGGAAGAGATAAGGAGAGAGAGAGAGGGAAACGGCGGCGGGCCGGCCGAGAACGGGAGGAAGAGTAGCGAGCGGCCTGGCGAGTGGGCCGGCCGAGAGAGAGATTAAGATTTTTTTTTTAAACCCGGATGTTACAAAACCTACCCACCTTAAACGGAATCTCGACCCCGAGATTCGGACGGCTCAGAAAACAGGCAAGGGCGGTCGGACTTCAACTGGTCTTCTCGCACTCAACAGGCTTCTCGATCTGAGGGCTCTCGCTTGCCTTCTTCATCATAATCTTGATCGGAGGTCTTGAATGTGATGAGTCTTTCTGGAGTGCGACAGCTTCAGTTGAGGCTTGCTTTCCAGTTACTCTGAAGCTTTTCCTTAACTGAGAGTCGTGGAGCAAGGGGTTGACATCTGACAAACTTTCCCGGAAAATCTTGAACTCCAAGTGTTGACTCCATTGACATCTCTCGGGGTTATGGCTTGCATGATCCAATCCGGGGAATGGTCCTTATTAACCCTTATCACGGGTTCCAGGTCCTTGGTGATTACTATCTTTCTGCTGGTACAACTTAACCTTTCTTGACACCTGGCCAGCCAATCCATTTCTAGGATGATGTCCAAGGTTTGGATTGCAGCACTTGGAGGCTTGCTAGAAATCTGAAGGTTTACTTAGCAATCTCTACTTGGGGATTTACTGAGATAGCAAAATAAGAGTCTTCTGGCTATACCAGACACCACAATTTCCTTAACTTAAGGGGGTTGGCAAAATAGGCTTACAACATGCTTCTTTTGACACAAGGGAGAGCAAAGCTCCAGCACAACATGCACTGGTACAGGTTTAGCATGAAGCACACTCATTACATACTTCTGAGTGGTTTAGCTACCCACCTTAAAATGAAGGGTGCTCAATACTAGCTGTCTTTACTAACTTCATTCATGAAGAAGTCACGGCGGTCAGGAGGCTTGTCCTTTACCCTTCAGCTGCTTTGGTTTTGACTTGGCAGGGAAGCGGCTCTAGGGCCTGCGAAATCTAATGATTTTTGCTTGAAGCTGGCGTCTGGCCTTGAGTCGGTGTGACTCCTGAGTTGAACTCTGCGGAAGTGTTGCGACGTTGAGGGCACCGTTTGGCGAAGTGTCCTTTTTCACCACACTTGAAACAGTGAAGGTGAGCTATTGGGTTTGGCACTGCAGGCTGAGGAAGGAGAAGAAGGGCCTCACTTCTTTCCATCTCTTCTGAGGTACTCTGACACTTTGGCACAACCTGACTATTCTCTTTGGAAGTCAGATGTTGGTTATCCTTGCCATCCTTACTTGCGACGAGTCTCGCAACAACTTGAAGGCTTGTCCTTTGCAACTCGATTGCCTTGGTCAGGATTGGGCGCATGAAGCAGTCCTTGGGGCAGTGGTCTTGTCCTTCACAGAGAAAGCACGCGACTTTACTCATCGGGCATTCACCCGACGGGTGATCCTTATCACAGTTGGGGCAGTTGGAGCATTGATCTATCTGATGTCCTTTTCCTCCACATCGCATGCAGGCTATCTGGTTCATCGAGCAATCTTCTGATTGATGGTGTCCCTCACAACGGGAACAGTAGAGCACTGGGCATGAGTAGCAATAGTGTCCATATTGCCCGCATGTGAAGCATGCTCCTTTTGCATCTTGTCTTAATGGAGGACATAATTGGGCAACATGTCCTGACTTGCCACATTCAAGACAAACAGTTGGCGGGGCTTCTGGGTCTACAACTTGCTTTTTGCTGGGACCCTTGAGGAGTTCTTCGTTGTCAAGGCTGAGGTTGGTGATAATGATGTTCTTTGCTGATTCTTTATGTTTCCATTTGGGACATCTGTTCTTACGTTGTCTTGAGTTGCCGCAATAAGGACACTTGATTCCTTGGTCTTGCTTCCTTTGGGGGCATCCGTTGGCGAAATATACTGGATTCTTGCAATGGAAGCAGATGTTGTCCCTCCAGGGGTCTTCCTGGTGCAACAAGCGGTTGGCGGGGCTTACCATCGCCTTAGGTAATTCTTGAGGTTGATTTGGGTGGCGTGGTGCGCAATAAGGACACTTGATTCCGTCGCCTTCGCACCACTTGCAAGGCGAAGCTTCTTCCTGGGGGCATTTATTGGCGAAGTGCCCTTTACTTCGCAGCTTCTAAATTGGCGAAAGATAGGTAGGTTAGGCTGCGGGGTTGCTTGCCGCTACTGCCCGTGGAGCGGGAGTGCGGAAAACAAACCAACTGGAGTGCGAGGTTAGCGTTGGAGCTCTTGGTGGCTGATCTGCTGACGGAGTGGATGATGAACTTCCGGGAAGTTCTGACCGCTGAGGATAGCTATCTTCTGGCCTTTGCGCTGTCATCTTCCTTTTGCAACTGACAAAACTTCCCTGGGCTGTCGGTCTCTTTGGTGCCATCTGAGAAGACAACCTAGGTTAGGCTAGAAGGATTTATATGAGGGTTTTCTAGCCCTCTAAGGCACTCAGAAGAAACTCAAAACCAAATAAGGAAAACGATCAAATACAATACAAAGCCTAGAACGGCTGCATTATATTAAGGGGGTTAAGTGTTACATGACTCCTAAAGCAAAGCATATAGGCCATGCTAAGCCATGACATAAGATACAGACACAACGTCTACAAAGGAAGAAAACAAAAGCACTTGCAAACAAGGACTACTAATGCAAGCGCTGCTAGCTATCCTAGACTTAGCCTAGCTACTCCCACACGATGACGCAGACTTCGGGGTCGGATTGTCCTTCCAGGAGAGGTAGATAGTAGTCCAGGTGGTACATGAGTTGGCGAAGGGGTTCCACGCACTCATCTCTATCTTCTTCGTGAGAGTACAAGTCCCACAGGCCACCGAACGAAGGGGTTACCACCTAAAGTTTTTGAAGCAGCGAGGAAGTCAGACTGAGTAAAGACTCAAGTGAAATCAAGGGAAGTGGAGATCTAAGAGGGGTAAGTGATAGCAAATAATACGTTATATTTTGTCAAAAATTTTCTTAGGTTTTGTAAATAATACTCAAGTCCTTAGGCTCGACCAGTCTAGCTAAGATTCCTACAGTCATATGCTCTGATACCAGCTCTGTCGGACCGGATTTTCTAATCCGTAATCCTCGTGAAATCGCTGCTATTCCTCGGATCAAGAGCTAGCACTCCACAGGTACATTGCTGAATCAAACCATACATGGCGCAAACTTATTTCATTCATTAATTTACACATCATAGTTTACATAGACCGCTTGGTCAATTTTTACAATAAGGGCGGACAGCCAAATGAATACATTACAAAAGATAGCGGAAGCAACAACGGAAGCAAAGGGGTGAGGCACATCTTCCGCAGCAAGTGATCGGGAACCTGTACACCGATATTATCCAAACTCCAACAATATAGGAGGTACACAAGAACCGACTGAGTCGGCTAGGTAGGTGAGACTAGAACGACTAAGGACTAAACTACGCTCAACGCTTCCGGGTCTTCGACTTCGGATCCTTGATGCGATGAGCGGCTCGGGGTTCTGTTTCGAGGGTTTGGGGAAAAGAGCGAGGATGAGCACAACTACCGTGCTCGCGAGCCAACACACACAGATGCAATAGTATACATGCAAGGTGTAACAAGGATGGCTCGGGTTCTTTTATTTGCGTAAAGCAGCATTTGTAATTACAAATATTAGAAAATCCTGTCACTTAGCATTTGGACCAAATTGCATTTTTAAAGAGATTAATTGTGCAATAATTAATAAAAGCAGAGGCTACCTCCACCTTCATGCTTATATTTTGTTGGTGGTCATACCCACCTATTACCAACACTGGGTAAGAATACCCAGGAAAATCCAAATCAAGGGCTAGGTGAGCCCCGCATATTTTTCATCCCAACCACAAAAGTTTTTGAAATAGAACTATATCTTGTAAGTTCCTTTGTTCGCCTGACCGTAGGCACTACTGCTCGATGCTTTTATTCTCTCAGAGATTGCACATCTTTACCCACAAGAGATAATCACTTGATATGTACACATGTTTAGTAGACATGTGAATCAAGGGGAGATTATCACAAGGCCTTTACAAGGCATCCCTCATTGTTCATTGCACCCGCTAAGGTTTCATCTGAGAGTGGTTACGCTCTCCCTCCGCGTCAACCATGCCCCCAAACCCCCTCTTGCGCCACACGGCGGCTTATGCCAGCGTCACGACCCGTGTCCACGACGGCTTAAGCCAGCGACACGACTCGTGGGTCACTCTAGTGGTGCAACTTACAATGGTGGATGCAAATTAGTCAGCCAGGTCGACACCATTATAGACTTGTGGTTGTACTGTTTTACAATAGGAGGTCATCACGAGATTAAGTCCTTAATTCATCCGACGGTTCATACCACATACCAACCATTCTCGTGCTACGTCCGCACTCCACCATTCCTTCCATCCGCCCGGATGGGGTACTAGCAAGTTGTTTAGGGTTTTGGGAGAAAACCAATTAACGCAACACACAGTCATCTACATCCAATGATGCCCAAAACCATTTTTCATGTTTAAAGGATGATGATTGGGGTGATTAACACCCTGTACTCAAGCAAGGCTAGCATGGCACTTGAGTACGCAGACTATAACTAGTAAGTTACCATATAATTTACTAGGGTGACAAGGATCGTGGAATTCAAATATCAAGGGCAAGGTATAATAATTACTTAACAATCAAGTTGGCATTTAGCTATCTTAAGACCATTTAACATACATTTGCATAAAAATTAAAGCATGCAGTTTGCTATTTTAAAAGAACATAATTTGCATAAAATATGGGATCAATATGATCAAAGTGTTGACTACTTTGGGCTATTTTTACCGTGGCCTTGATCTTACTCAAAGCCCGATTAGACAGAGGTTCGAATTCTCGGACAGTCCTTGCTTGAATTCCGGATCGCTTGAGCCGTCGATTCTTCCGACTTCGATTTCTAATACCGCAATAACGATTAAAAACCAAATAAATGCAAAGAATCCAAAAGACCAAATAAAACACAAGAGACTCAGAAAGATTACGGAGGACGGCTTGAGAGAAGGGTTTGAGCGACACTGAAATGTTTGACTGAGTCAAACGACCGATTAAATAAAGGAGGAATGGCGATAATGTATGCCCGAGGATGATACAAAGGAGGGTAAGGTCGAATGAGCTTCGGCCGGAAAGCTCTACTGCAAGATTATCCTTCAGGCGACAAAGCAGCTTAACTACTGGTTCTAAACCAAAACTAGGATACCCGATCGACACACAATCCAATGGCAATTCAATACCAATATCAGCTGCCAAAGTAATACTCAATGATTCAATTTCTGACAACACACCAATCCAAAAGACAATACTGCTACTGAAGATTTAAAGCTATCCCTAACAATCCGGATCACAACCAATTATTTAAGTTACTGCCGAAACACTTATATTGATGATCCGTAACCACAGACAATTAAGCAATAATCAAACTTACTACCAGCAAAACGATTGATCCTAATGTACCATTTCTTAATCGCTGGATCGATTGCAACCTTATTGCTACCACTACGATCCGGGAAGGTAACTACGAATCAAACGTTGACCATCGAAGCAGATGAATAACGATTGATCGCAATCTCTATGACACAACAACTCAATTGACAGAAAATCCAAATGTCAACACTCAATCTACTGCCACAACAATCATACCAGCTTTCAATTCCAGACCAAACAACTTATTGACTTAACACCCCAATACACAATTACCAGTTTCAATCGAATTAGTTTGACGAATGACATAAAAATCCACAAATGACTCCACTGTAAACACACACATATATCGAATACAAAACATACATTTTCGCCAACAACATTGATATTCAATCAAACATTGCCATCGATACTTTAAATTGCCGTTGCGACATACAACAAATACAAAACACACATTATCGTCTACAAAACCGATATCTATTACTGATGACTATAGGGACACAACCAATAAACCAATCACTGCCATTGATAACGACATTCAAAATGCTATCAAACATCGAAGATCATTAATCACAGACAATAACACTGATCCGGGAGAGCTATAATCAACACAATCAATACATCCATCAACACTAATATTCAATTTGCTATCAAACATTGCCAATGCGATTTCAATTTGACCGACGGCTACACCTTGTCGCCATTCTTTGTCTTCACACAGCTCAACAGAGGAAGCCAGGGGAGGGGAGGGGCAAGGGAAGGGTTCAAGCCGGTCGGTTTGACCGCAAAGGGCAACCGTTCGACTGCACCGTGGGGCTCTGGCGACCTGAGGGAAGCGGTGGGCATCGTGGCGGGAAGGAAAGAGAGGGGGAACTAGGGCACGGAGAAGGGGAAAGGCTCACCGAGAGCGGTGGAGGAGGCGGTGGAGCGGGTCGGTGTGGGGTGGAGCTTAGCGCGGCGAACCTTGGTGAGGCGAGAGCCGCGCCGGCGGCGACGGGCAAGACGGCGTCGCCACGGGCTCTGTGCCGTGGCGAGGGTAGTAGCCAAGTGGTGTGGAGTCTTTGGGGAGACTTACCCAGAGGAGGAAGGAGAGCAGAGGGGGGGCGCGGGCTTATAGCCGGTGGTCTTTGGAGGAGGAGGTCACGGCGGGCAAAGACCGCAGGGTCACGGCGGCGAGGAGCGACGACGCCGAGGCGCGGACCGGGCGGGGCGACAATGAGGGTGCGCAGAGGAGGGCTTGGCTCAAGCCGCAGAGGCGACATGGGCAGCGTGGTGTCGTTGGCTCGTTTGGTCTTTTTTTTTAAAAAAATGAAATAGCAAATTTACCTCTCTCTTCTCGCGTTCAAAATGACAAAAAATTATACCTCTACGTGCTCCACATGTGCGGCAAGCCACCTGTCGCGATCTCAGTCAGCGGCAGGTACGTGTCTGCCCACGTGTGCACACCATCCTACCACACATAGGGAACACGATAGGTGAGGTTCCGCACACGTAGAGTACGGTAGGAAGGGTACTGCTCACAGAGAGTATAGTAGATAACACAGTGGGCCATGAACAATGGCCTCCACCACCCCCACTTATCCACATCCATGATCCATCCATACATCCATTGGGACATTGGAAGGGGAGAGGGGTTACGAGGAGACTTGTGTCATCTGTCGTTCGATATTTCCAAGTAGTCTAATTGGATATCAACGTAATATGGATTATATTGGCGAGAAAATCGTCTGGCAACCCAATTTTTGCTGGAACGGTCCATGTGAAAATTTCGCCGTAGTCATGCCTCTGCCGTCTAATTCTCGATCAGATATGTAGCTTGTGTGAATTGAAGATCTTCATCGTGTGTTGCCACTTGGAAGAAAAGATATGGTTTGTTGATCTCTATCGTCTAGTCTTCCGTCATGCATGAAGAATGACGTGCACTCTTGGTGATGTCTGGAATTGCATCATGGGGCACATTGATATTTGCCATATCAGTTTGGACGCGACACACATGGTCGTGTTAACGAAGCCATTGCTTTGGGTAGGCTTTCTAGTTGGCGGCAAATATGTCTGAATCTGAGCAATATCATAGTTGTTGAATAGACTACGACCGCCCAAGTAAACCTTGCTTAAAAATCCCCATTTTGTCCTTCTAGCATTCTTTTGTATTAGTGCGAGTTTTTGCATGTCAAATTGTTTGAAATTAACCCACTCTAGGATTAGACCGGCACGTACCGCTTACAGTACTGCCGCCTATATATTTAGCTAAATATAACAATTAAAGACCCTTCAGCGCGAGTGGCTGTAGCAGCCGCAGCATGCCGCCTCACCCTTGGATCAGAAATCAACGCGGTAGATCAACGAGGGGACGGAGAATCAGCAAATTTATATCGTGTCTCACTATCAGGAAGGTTTTTTTTGGTCTAAACTGCGCATTATATGATGACAAAAGTTTATTATCTTCTGTATCTCTCTCCAAGGATTCGGTATCTTCTGATGACAAAAACACTACGGATGCATGCGTTGAAAATATTCAGATTCGTTGGTACGACAATCTGTCAGCAAGATGGGTTGTACACCTTAAACTTGCCACAACAAAGAATCCAATGAAGGGAGGAGCATCTTATGAATCGATTCAAAAGGTGTAAATGCATATGGAGTTATGAACAAGATTGCCCATGATATCAATACGGCAATACCCCATCCTGGGGTCCAGAGGCATGTGGGTGCTCATGAGAATCTCAACAGATCCAAAGCCAACCATACTCAGCTTTTGGGTTTGGTTTGATCTTTGGTTCTAGAATTCGGTCAGATTTATTTTGATCAAATTCCTTGTAGAAAAGGAAACTTTTGCTCAAATTGCATGACAACCTGCTCTAGTAAATTTTAGATTAGCGCCTCATTGACTCTGAGAGTGTGAAAGTTTCAGATAACTTCCATCTTTTTATCAAATCCCAGAAGAAACTGCTTAGAATTGCATGCTAGAGGTTGCAGAGCGTGTGAAATCGCCACCGATCCAGTTTGGAACTCAGGAATTTCATAGTTCCCGTAGGAATTACACAATTCCTTACAAAATTCTTGCTAGACATTAGCTTACTATGGAACGGAATAAAACATATTTCCCAAATGGAAGATGTGTGATGCAAGAAGATAAATCCATCTGCGGTTGTTCTGGAACAGATAAATGCCCTAGGAGAATCAGGGCACGAATTCCACACGTCATGCCAACCTAATATGCTTGGAGCTTTCTGACACCAGCAAATGGATTTTTGTCACATCTGTGGCTCTAAATTTTATATTGTCGTTCTCTGGACGAACAGCGTCCCGCACAAATGGAAAGAAGCCGGATCCGATCCGATCCAAACCAATTTGAGATTAAACTTTGAACCCCCATATTCACAACTCAACAACTAAATCAATGGGTAAAGAATACTATTTTCTACACCAAATGTGCACATATCTGGTAATATTTTAGAGTCTTTTTGGTGGTTCACCCCCCTTCTTCCCAAGTTCCAACCCTGCAAAATGGAGAATCTTTGTAGCTTGGGAAATGTGACGCTGGCTTGTCTCGTTGTCCCAGAGAGAGAGAGAGAGAGAGAGAGAGGACGAGAGAATCTCCCTTGCCGTGTCCTCTCAGCAATGGCAACACAAAATCGATCTCTCTCTATATATGGCCCACTCGTACAGGAATCGTTATCCTCGCCAATAGAATTGAGATTCTCCATTGAACTAGTCGATACAGAGAAGCTAAGTGATATAGCATTAGAAGAGATCTACAATGTTTGATAAAATTCGAAGGTTTTCAAATCAATCGTTATATTATATATATTTATTATAAACAGTGGAGCTCTACTAATGTAGAGGGTTTGAATCCTTGCCAATAATTCCACTCACAGCGCTTTCACCACCAAGGGAATCTTTAATTTGGTGTGTCACACTCGCGATGCCCAAACCCCCCTGCCACGTGGAGGAAGGCCATTGGTTGGGGGGAGAGGGTGGTAATGCTACTAGCCATGGATCTCTGATGACTACTGGAGATTCTATATCTAGGGAGAGTAATTAGATAGTTACTCTTAATGAGCTTTGTGCACTAGCTTTACTATGTGATTATAATAACTTTCGTGTCATGGCACAAATCGTATGATACTGATGCATTTAGTATTTTGCTGTTAGCATTCGAAATAATTTAAAGAAAATTCTAAGCTATGGTAAAATCATAGAGTAAAAAAAATTTTAAGCCATCACAGACGATTCTATTTACAAACCGTCTTCCTTTGAACCGTCTGTGATGAAGCGTTCAGAATAGAATGTTTTGTACCAGTGTGTGTGGAATGCGGACATTTCACATATATTTTATAGGAATTTCCATAGAAATTGGTAGTTAGAAATCAACACGAGTATATCCCATTTTGGAATGCGGGCATTTCACATGTATTTTACAGGAATTTTCATAGAAATTGGAAGGAAAAAAAAACCGTGTTGCAAACTAAACCTGGATTCTGAAGAGAAGATAAATTTAAAATTGCTGTAGGGGGTTTTGGTGGGTTCATCCAACATTTCGACCCTAAGACAAAGGCTAATCTAGATAGGAGGGATAGTGGCAATAGAAGAAAGAACCATGTATCCCTCTTTGTCCTTTTGCTATCTACCCCCCACCAACTCCCCGGATCTTAGCACAGGAGAAGAAGCCGGGACACGACAATTCCTTTGCTAGAATAGAATAGACCAGAGGAGAAAGGAAAGGGAATCTTCCAGCCTTGAGCCCACCTTGGCCCCTCGATCTTTCATAGTATTGCATGACAGTCACCTGTATTCACAAACAAAATGCAAATTTGTGAAGATACAATGGTTGGGTCGAATTATAGGGATCGGGAGGGGGTGGTATGTAAAAGTGGGGAAAGGTATGAAGAGAAAAGATTCCGTGGGAGGCGGTATCTGGACGCCCCTTCGCTGTTACGCGACGAAACGCCTCTGATTCAGCCAATTTACCATCCTGCCCCTGCCATCCAGATCAAGCCCCTGTCACTGCTAATTACACTTTTGAAACAGTTTTTATCGGTGTGTAAGTAGGAAAAGAAGAAGATTTTACCTCTTCTTCTTCTTCTTCTTTTGTTTTTACCTCCATGCATAAGAAAGTAAGGAACAGAAGAGAAGCCAGTCCTAGTAGCATCTTCCATGGCCGGTTCTACGCCGTTCGTTAGGAAATGACCATTTTGCCCTCCGGTCCACCTGAACCGGCCACGCGAAGCCTCTCCCCTCCTGTGCAGTATAAACGCAAGAAGAACACGCAAGCAGGCACACAACCATTTCCACCTCCTCTCTCCTCCGTCCAAATTGAGGCAAGGGATCTCGCGGCTCTGGATCGGCGGCGGCGGCGGCGATGGGGTCGTCGGTGCAGAAGGAGGCCGGCGGCGGCGGGGTGGACCTGCGGCTGCTGGCGGCGAGGACGGTGACGGACTCGCTGAGGGCGGCCGTGTCCAGATCGAGCGAGGGGGAGAAGGCGGCGCGGTTCGAGGAGTGCATCCGGAGCCTCGAGGCGGAGAAGTCCAAGATGGAGGTGTTCGGCAGCGAGCTCCCCGTCAGTGTCCACCTCATCGGCGACGGTGCGTGGCTGCGTTGCGTGCGCTTGCTAGCTTGTTCGTCGATCAGCTCATGATTCCTCGCCACAAGGAAAAAAAAATCTTGGCTTTTAGTTTCTTGGATGATTTTATCGAGCCTTTTGTGTTTGGTTGGTTTCAGTGATTGAGTGGCTGAAAGATGAGCTGGAGCAGCACCGGCGGCCGGCGCCGGCGCCGGCGGCGAAGAGGAAGGTGGAGGAGAAGGCGGCGGCCGTCAATATGGAGTTGGACGCGAACGACAAGAGGAGCTGGATGAGCTCGGCGCAGCTCTGGAGCTGCGGGAGCAACAACAGCACGAACAACAGTAATGGCGGCAGCGCCAAAAAACAGGCACAGAAGGTAGGGGAGGACATGAAATGGATGAGAGAAAAAGATGGGTTTTTGGTGGTGAAATTTCGTTCAACAAAGATTTTTTATTGGTTTCATAATTTGTGCTTAAATCATGCAACTAGTTCAAGAAATATTATTTTGGAAAAGAAGGGAATGTTCAATAACTGAAAATACAGACATTTGAGCTGTTTTGTTCAAGAAAGATGCAAATTTGCGTGACAATGAAAAACAAGGAAACTTCACAACTCGTCTGGTCAAAAAAAACGGCCAATTTTATGGTAGCACATAGATAAAGGAGACTATCTTTTTTCAGCTTATCTAGTGCTAATGGATAATTCAGTGTTAATGTATTAATACCAATCTTGACTGTTGGATCTGGATCTTGACCATTGAAGGTGGAAGTATGCATGGTGTTTAATAAAGACGTATTAATGAAGGTAAAAGCATGCAAATTGATTAAAATGTTTAGAGGTGGGAGCCCGTATTAATTTTGGTTGTTCAATTCAGATCCAACGGTCAAGATTGATATTAATACCTTAACACTAAATTACCCATTATATATATATATATATATATATATATATATATATATATATGTGAGTTGTCTTAAGATGTTTTAGCTCATTTGTTGTTTTAGAAGATGTCAAATATTTGTCAAGCACGTATATACATTTTGTGTTCCTATGCCAAGAAAAATCCTAATATCTTTTGGTCGTGAATGTCAATCAGATTGGCTAACTTGTATTGTCAATTTCATATATGCCAACTCAGAAATATATTTGCATGTTTTCTAATTTGTGTTATAAATTTCAATTCATCAGGTGTCCCATGCATTCATGCCACTGAACGGCTTGCCGACGTTTTCAAAATCACCCGAGAAACCGGAGAAGGCAGCCATGCCGGTCCCAGTCCTGTCCCTCTCATCCCCGGCGATCGACGCCCCCTGCCCGGCCGCTGCTCCGAGTGCCAACAGCAGTGCCATCACCGACGCCGGAGCGCAACGGCAGCAGCCGGTGCAACGGAAATCCAGGAGGTGCTGGTCACCGGAGCTGCACCGCCGGTTCGTCGCCGCGCTCCAGCGCCTCGGCGGCCTGCAAGGTGGGGATCGTTCGATCCGATTGTGCTACCACATTTTTGTTGATTGCTTGAACAATATTAACATTTTGGTTATTGACTTTGCTGAATTTTGCTTGCTCCGATTGATGATGATGCAGCTGCCACTCCTAAGCATATCAGGGAGTTGATGAAGGTGGATGGGCTCACAAATGATGAGGTCAAGAGCCACCTGCAGGTTTGTTCTCAACTTCTTCTGTTACCAACCATCTTCTGGTATAATAATTGCAATCAATACACCACACCTGGCACCTGCTAGCTACTAAATCAATCAGGGTTGAGCATTGGAATGTGACAAAATGTTCAATCACACCTGCAGAAATACAGGCTGCACACACGGCGAGCATCCGACGGCGACCAGCAGGTGTCGGCGAGCCTGTGGCCCCCGCCGGAGCAGTACACCACGTCGCAGCACAGCACGTCGCAGTCCGTTTCGCCTCAGGGCCCCCTACAGCTCACCGGGTCGAGCCGCGGCGGCGCGGTGTCTGTGACTGCCGGAGACAGCTGCGAGGGCGGCGAGGGGGAGGAGGAGGACGGCAAGTCGGAGAGCTACAGCTGGGGATGCAGAACAGAACAAAAGCATTGTCATCGTCTTGAAACATCATATGCAGGTGCAGCGCAGGAACACACTGAGGATTGAGGCTTTCTTTTCTTTTTCTGTAGTCATTGAGAGGTGGTTTTTGGAGGACGAATGTACCGAGAGTAGCAACTGAACTGATGCGAGTAATTGAGTTCTTCTTGTAGGGATATGAGGTGTGAGAGGGGTTACAATACACTGTAAAACCTTCGGGTTAATTCGTGTCGCGGATAATGTACGTCTGCCTGCGAGGAGGATTGCTTACTAGTTTGGCACTTAATTACCTTCAAATTTGATATTTGATCTCTCCTGTGTAGAGAGGGTGAATGATTGCAGTGACTTCTTTTACGATTTACTAAAGAGGATCTGCGTTGGATTCAACCGACAACCGAATACAACGTACTCATACGAGTTTGTTTCCTTATCGTAGTAGTCGAAACAGCTCTGATTTGTTCTGCCAGTCAATGCTATTGTCGACAACCGGATGAGCAGCACAGCTTGTGATCGAAGACGATGAAGACGACCTGATCAACGGGGTTTCGACCACCTAGTCGAAAAAGTTATCTATCATATTTCTCCCGTCCTAAGAGTTCAAAACGTCACGCACTGCTTAGAACTAGAAAAGTCGAAAACCGTTCGGAACAAGAACAAGTCGAAGACTGATTAGCACAAGCGATGGTCAAAGATAGAAGAACATGCAGAAGACGATAAACGAGAACAAATCGAACATAATGTCCAGAAGCACACGCTGACAGAGATGACTAATCTTTGTTGGAATAGATCTAACATGTTATTTCTTGTCGGACCCCGGGTGTCACACAACCCCGAGACCCTCTGTGCATACCAAGCTAGTCCCATGATCAGTAGCTAGCTTGCACAGTTACAACAATGATGCATTCATAACCATTCAACGACGAACTAATGAAGCGCATAAAGTAATATTAATTAAAACAAAGAAAGACCTTATGGTCGAGGTTCTTACAAAAGTCGCCTCACAGGGCTTAGCAACAACAGAGTATCTGGCAGCGGAAATCTCAAAATACGTGGAGCCCAATCGACATGCCCACAGGCAATCGAGTGGTGGACGTGACCTAGTTCGCGAAGTCTTCAAAGTAGCCTTCTTCATAGTACTCAACATTTCTGGTTCTTCTCATTGACTGATCAACAAAGGGCATAAAGCCGTGAGTACATAAAGTACTCAGCAAGTCGTAGAGAAATGTATGCACATAGTATTCATGTCCGACTTAAACAAGGATGGCTTTATGGTTAATTTGCAGAAAGCAAATTTAACAATAAATACATTAATTAGATTGCAAAGCAGGATTTTAAAAGAATAATACATAGATAACCAAGTTCTTTTGAATCACACAGTGAACATCCCGTTCACTTCCCAACCATTCCAACCAAACCTTTCCATCGAACCAAACCACATTTTGAAAATACTACCCCTTGCGCGAAATCACCAGGCATGTCCGTAATCGGGACACGGCTATTCGAATAGATTTTGAACACTCGCAGAGGTTGTGCGACTTTACCCACAAGAGATAAATCACTTGCAATGTCCGTCGACACACTTCCGAGGGTGTGCGACTAAGTGACTATCACAAGGCCTTTACAAAGTTCCATTTTGCCTCGGTTACGCTCGCTAAGGTTTCGCCATCACATTTCTCTTGCGCCAATAATCAACCCTAATGAACCGACTCAAAACTTCCCTAATTAGTTGGCGTGTCCGTCCCATACCGGACTTATGGTTGCACGAGGTGACCTAGATCAATGACTTGCAAAGTTAAGTCCTTAGTTGACTGCTCAGACAAGTCTACCACAACCCAATGTGCATCACACACCCACTCTAGCTTCCTACCTCAAGCCCGAGCATAAATCATTTTTGTTCAATCCCGACCAAATGGCAATCCCTGCCATGGCACAACATCTTTTAATAAAAGTGGCCTCACACCACCGTTCCATAGTTCCATTAGTCAAATTTCAATAATCATTGAACATGTGATCGAAAGTACCGCATGGGTAACTAGAGCATGTCTAAGCAATATCGCTCCCAAGTTGGTATACAATTATGTCCAACTAGCATTAACCATCCTAAGGTGTCCAAGGATATATGCCATTCAAGGAGACATTTCATTTTCAATTTATCAAGGAGGCATAATGGCAATTTGGTAATTATCTACTCCCAAAACCATTTTTAATAAACTAGCCATGCATGTTAATTTAATACAATATACATTTGTAAAATGGGTTCAACATGGTCAAAGGCCTACGACTTGCCTTCGTTGACGAGGAGAGGGTCTTGATCGTCGGTCGAAGAAATCTTCCAAACGCCTAATCTACGTGCGAGAATAGCAACAAATAAATAAAACAGCACCAAATGAACTCCAAAAATTACAAAACCAGTACCAAATGAAAGAGGATGAATTTATATGAATTTAGAAATTTGGATCACCCAAATCGGAGTTCGGATGTGAAAGTTATAGCCAAAAGAAATTTCAAAATCACATAAAATGATGGATTTAGGGTTTTTCGGATTTTCGGATTTATTTTCCAACTGAAAAACCCGGTTTACGCGTCAGCGCTTGCGCAAGCACACACGTGGCAGCCACGCGGGCGAAATTGCTGACGCGGCGCCGACGTGGCGCCACGTGGGTGGCCACGTGGGCTCGGGCCCACGGGCGAGAGAGAGAGAGGAGAGAGAGAGAGGAGAGCGCGGTGGCGGCGGGCACGAGTCGGGAAGACGGCGGGGCGCAACGGAGAACGACGAGACGCCGGGAGACGGCGGCGCGGAGGCGGCCGAGGCGGGAAGAAGAAAGGAGGCGGCGGCGCGAACGCGACCGAGAGAGAGAAAAGAAGAAGAAGAGACGCGCGCGGATTTATAGAGCTCGCGGCGACGGACGACGCTGGCGTGGCGACGCGGGCGGAGGCGCGGAGAGGCGACGGACGCCGCGACGGCGCTGGATTCGCGCGCGCGATTCGCGGCGCGCGCGCGCCGTGGGAGAGAGAGAACGGCGCGCGACGAAGACGACGACGACGCCGTCCGATTCCGACGGACGGTGGGAGCGAGGAGGCGCGGTGAAGGACAGCCGTCCGATTGCGACGGACGGTTGGGAAGTCCAAAGGGCGCGGGAGGAGACGAAGCGGCGCCGTCCGACGCGACGGACGGTGGAGAAACGGAGGCGCGGCGCACCGGACGCTGGGAGACGGAGGCGCGGCGACGCGATGGTGTCGGATCGCGATCCAACGGCGGAGAAGAAAGAGCGGCGCGGCGATGGAGACGAACGGCCGCGGGCGAACAGAACGGCCGGATCTTGATCCAACGGCCAAGAAGACGGCGACGCGGCGAAGCGAGGACCACACGATGAGGATCCAACGATCGAGGGAAGCGCGCATGAGCGGTCAGCGGAGTGGGCCGGAGGAGGGAATAGTTGGGCCGGCTAGGTTTCGCCCACGACAGAGAAAAGATTTAAAATCCATTTTGATTTTAGAAATTCAAATAAATCAAGAGGCAATTTAGAAAATAGCAAATAGACTCCAAAAATTCTAGAAAATTCACGAAATTACTTGAATTATTCTAGACTTAATAAAAATACTTTTAACTTTAAATTTTCTTTTCTTTTGCAATTAAATTAATTTTTAATTTGGGTAAAACAAAATCAATTTCTAAAATCCAATAAATCCAAGAAAAATATTAAAATAATAATTTTGATTTTAAATTCCAGAAAACTCAATTAAACCAACTTTAATTTAATTGAAGTTTGATTAATTCATATTAAATCGCAATTGAATTCAAATTCCAAATTTAAGCTTTTGGCAAATAGAAGCAAATGGTTCTCTTTAAAATTTTCAAAACTCAAAACGGACGCTACAAACCTACCCTCTTAAAGGGAATCTCGACCCGAGATTCAGCCGACTAGAGAATAGGTGGGAAACTCACCTTCAAGTCATCTTCTCGCTCCCAAGTGGCTTCCTCTTCTGTGGTTGCTCCATCGACCTTGCGTAAACGGATGATCTTGCTTCTTGTCACTCGCTCGCTACTTCCAAGATCTTGATGGGATGCTCCTTGTAGGTGAGGTCTTCTTGCAGGCAATTGCTTCCATTGGCATCCGCTCTTCGCACACGCAAACACTTCTTCAATCGCGACACGGAAGACATTATGCACATCCGATACCGAGGTGGGAGCTCCAACTGTAAGCGACTTCTCCTCTTCTGCTAGAATCGAAAGGTCCGATGTACCTTGGTGCAAGCTTTCCACTTACTCTGAAACGACGCATCCCTTTGAGAGGCGACACCTTCAGTACACATGATCACCAGTGCAAAGCTAGATCTCGCGACGGTTATCGCGATAACTCTTCTCGCCGGTCAGGCTGCTTTCACCTTTCTCTGATTGATCGAACTTGCTCTTCGGCTTTTTCCAAAATATCTGGCCCAAACACTTGTCTTTCGCCTACTTCATTCCAATACAAGGGTGTTCTGCATTTTCTTCCATAAAGAGCTTCAAATGGAGACATCTGGAGGCTTGACTGGTAACTGTTGTTATAGGAAAACTCTGCATAAGGTAACATTTGATCCCAACTGGTCTGATTTGCTAAGGCACAAGCCCTTAACATATCTTCTAGGATTTGATTTACTCTTTCTGTCTGTCCATCCGTCTGGGGATGATAAGCTGTACTGAAATTTAGATTAGTACCCAAAACACTGTGCAACTTCTGCCAAAATCTTGAGGTGAACTGGGATCCTCGATCTGACACGATCTTCTTCGGCACTCCATGCTGGCACACTATCTTTGCCATGTACAATTCTGCCAGTCTATCACCAGAGTAAGTAGTCTTGACTGGGAGAAAGTGAGCAACTTTGGTTAGACGATCCACAATTACCCAGATAGAATCATATCCTGACCTTGTCCTTGGCAAACCAGTGATAAAATCCATGCCAATTTCTTCCCATTTCCATTCAGGCACTTTCAAGGGTTGCAGGAGTCCAGCAGGTCTTTGATGCTCGGCTTTAACTCGCTGACAGACATCACATCGAGCTACATACTCGGCTATCTCACGCTTCATGCTAGGCCACCAATACATTTCTTTAAGGTCTTGGTACATCTTTGTGCTTCCAGGGTGAATGGAGTACAAAGTTTCATGGGCTTCCTTGAGTATCACCGCTAAGCTCTTGTCGATCTGGAACACGATTCGCTTGTCAAACCAAATGGTGCCTTGCTCATCTTCTCAAAATCTCGTGGCTTTACCCTTCTTCATGTTGCTCTTGATTTCCTTAATATTGGCATCTTCAACTTGAGCTTCCTTGATCCGATTCCCAAAGTGGGTTGAACTTCTAGGCGCCTAGATAACCTTCTTCAACCAACTCTAACTTGAGCTTCGTGAACTCTTCATGAAGGGTCAATGATTTTTCTTGATCGATGTGGTATTGCAAGAGACTTTTCTCGCTCAAGGCATCCGCCACAACATTAGCTTTGCTCGGGTGGTAATGGATTCCAATATCATAATCCTTTATTAACTCTAACCACCTTCTTTGCCTCATATTAAGATCACCGAGTGAAAATGTACTTCAAGCTCTTATGGTCCAGATAGACTTCACAATGATTACCAATAAGGTAATGACGCCATATCTTTAAAGCATGCACTACGGCAACTAACTCCAAGTCATGAGTGGGGTAATTCACTTCATGAGGCCTCAATTGACGGAAGCATAGGCTACTACCTTCCTTTCTTGCATCAGACACAACCAAGTCCTTGCTCGGATGCATCACGAAAATCTCAAAATCCTTAGGACATCCGCAAAATCAACACCGAGCCGTGGTCAAACGCTTCTTCAACTCTTGAAAACTTTGCTCACAATCTGTGTCCAAGCAAATTTCTTTTCTTTCTTCAAGAAATGAGTGAGGGTCTTGCTATCTTGGAGAATCCTTCTATGAATCGACGATAGTATCCCGCCATTCCAAGAAAACTTCGACTGAGGCATCGACTTGGGTGACTCCCAATTAAGCACATCCTTAACCTTGCAAGGGTTAACAGATACTCCTTCCGCAGACATGACATGTCCCAAGAAAGTAACTTCTTTCATCCAAAACTCACACTTGCTGAATTTAGCATAGAGTTGATGATCTCTAAGCTTATTCAGACCAAACGGAGGTGCTCTTCATGCTCTTCTTCACTCTTGAATACACCAAAATATCGTCAATGAAGACAATGACGAACTTGTCCAAATACTCCATGAACACTTTATTCATCAAATTCATAAAGTAAGGTGGGCATTGGTCAATCCAAATGACATGACCGTGAACTCATACACCCATACCGGGTTGAGAAAGTCGCCTTGGGGATATCTTCGGACGAATCTTCAACTGGTGGTATCCTCGACCTCAAGTCTATTTTGGAGAACACTCGGCTCCTTTCAACCGATCAAACAAATCATCGATCCCGGCAGAGGGTACTTGTTCTTGATGGTGACCTCATTGAGGGCTCTGAATCCACACACATCCGTTGGGTACCATCCTTCTTGCAACAAAGATCACTGGGCTCCTAAGGTGAAGAACTTGGCCGGACAAAACCTTTCTCTTGCATTTCCTCAATTTGCTTCTTTAGTTCAACCAAATCATTGACAGCAATCAGAGGGTCTCTGAAAATAGGTGCGTTCTGGAACAAGATTGATGACAAACCCAAGTCTCGATGCCGCGGCATTCGGGTAGGTCATCGGAAAGACATCTCAAAACTCTCGACCATCGCACTTCTTCCATAGATACAACACTGGCACTGCAGACTAAAGATCCAGCTAGCTTCTCTGGGGAGGCTACAAACTTTACCTTGGTTCCATCCGGACTGACCAAAGTGATGCTTCTACCACCACAATCCAAGAGGGCTTGGTGATTGGCAAGCCAATCCATTCCCAAAATCACATCAAGAGACTTGGTGTCTATGATGATGAGATTAGCAAGGAATTCTACCCTTCTATGGTCACTTTAACCTTAGGGCAACCTTGGTTCGTACTCAATTCCGAACCGGGAGATTGAACCAACAAAACACTTTTAAGAGGCAAAACTTCCAACTGGTGCCTTTCAGCAAAACTCCGAGAAACAAACGAATGCGAAGCTCCGTAATCAAACAAAATAGTGGCAGTCTTGCCGAATTGACAAGGAACTTACCCAAAGACGACGTCCGGGCATCTCGGCTTCCTCCACAGTGGTGTGGTTCACACGACCTCTTCCAAAAGGCCGAGGAGACTTGACGGTGCGATTGAGTCCGAGGGGCTCCACGTGCGACTCGGAGTGGGGGTCCTGGCCGGGTGGCTCCCATGTTGAAACGAACAGAGAAGGTCCTTGCCTCTCGCGGCAATCACGCGAAGTGCCCCACCGATGGCACTTAAAGCGATGATCCCGTGGCAGGTTGACATTCCTTGGTCAGCCGTTGCCGGAGCCGCTGAAGCCGCGGGTCACCGGAACTCGCCGGGCGAGGTGTCGCTCTGAGGGCTCAAGGTGACAGGTGGAGCAATACGGGTAGGAGGCGGCACATTCATTCTGGCTCTCTGGGAGTGAGACTGATGGGCACTGTGCTGCATCATCTTTCTCTTGCGGGATTCTTCAAGCTCACGGCGGGATTCTTCGATGAGCATGGCCTTGTTCACCAAGTGCCGAAATCGCATAATCATTCCCAATGACTTGCACCTTCAAACTGGGTTGAGTCCTCTCTTGAAGCGCTTCGCGGGCATCATCTGTGGCAACGCCCTCTCGAGGCATAACGGGACAACTGAGTGAACCTGTTAAGGTATTCACTCACTGACATGTTGCCTTGCTGCAACTCACGGAACTCATTCTTCTTCATTTCCACCTTTCCATCAGGGATATGGGAGTGGCGGAAAGCTCCTGAAAACTCGGCCCAAGTGATACTCTCATGGTTTCCATGGCGGCACAATAGTTCTCCCACCATTCTCGCAGCGGTACCTTCAAGCCGGTGAGTGGCATCTGTAACCTTCTCGCGATCATCACAACGGTGATAGCGAGCTTCTTTCCATGGAACGTAACTACCATTCTGGCCCAATGGCTCGGAGGAGCTAGAGAAAGTGGGCGGATGGGTCCTTAGAAACTCGCCACTGGATCGAGGAAAAGCGGGGTGGAGCAAGGCGTGGGCGTGGCACCGCTTGACTGCTCGATTCATCATGGCGGCGTGGGGCAGTGATGCTGGGAAGACGGCATCGGCGCTTGAGTCTCATCTCGCTTATGGAGTTATGGTCCGAACCATCTGCGACAAAGCTTCACCGGTTTAGTAGACGAGAAGAAGAAAGCAATTTAGATGCGAGGAAAGCACGGAGATGAGCGAGGAACAAGGAGATAGATGGATCAACCTAATGCGGACAAAGTTGGTTTTACCCAACGAACGGACAAATAGGAAAGCTATCAAGAAGCAAACAAAAGGGACACTCAAGCACAAAAGCACTATTACGCAGACTAAACGAATCTAAAACTAGGAGGCAACTACCAATCTAATCTTTACGGAGGGTCAACTTGAAACAGATCATGGAACTTGAACTTCCAAAACTTCCATTGCTTGATCTTGAAGGGCTCGATCCTAGGGATAATCCAGAGACGAGGAGTCAATTTAAATTTGGAAAGCCAAGTTTCGTAAGAGATAAGATGAAAGAACTCAAGAATGATATAAGAGGGTAAGATGATAAGAAAAGAATAGAATAAGATAAGAAAGAATGTAATAAGATGAGAGAAGAATTTCTAGTCAAGTTAATTGCTTGGTTTGATTTAGAAAATATATTTTGAATCTTTGACTAAGACGACTAATCTAGCTAAAGGTTACGCCCTACGATCGATATGGCTCGATACCATCTCTTGTCGGACCCGGTGTCACACAACCCCGAGACCCTCAGGCATACCAAGCTAGTCCCATGATCAGAGCTAGCTTGCTTGCAAGATTACAACAATGATGCATTCATAACCATTCAACGATTTAACTAATGAAGCGGCATAAAGTAATATTAATTAAAACAAAGAAAGACCTTATGGTCGAGGTTCTTACAAAAGTCGCCTCACGTGGCTTAGCAACAACAGAGTATCCGCAATGAAATCTCAAAATACGTGGAGCCCAATCGACATGCCCACAGCAATCGAGTGGTGGACGTGACCTAGTTCGCAAGTCTTCAAAGTAGCCTTCTTCATAGTACTCAACATTTCTCGGTTCTTCTCATTGGATGATCAACAAAGGGCATAAAGCCGTGAGTACATAAAGTACTCGAAGAAGTCGTAGAGAAATGTATGCACATAGTATTCATGTCCGGCTTAAACAAGGATGGCTTTATGGTTAATTTGCAGAAAGCAAATTTAACAATAAATACATTAATTAGATTGCAAAGCAGGATTTTAAAAGAATAATACATAGATAACCAAGTTCTTTTGAATCACACAGTGAACATCCCGTTCACTTCCCAACCATTCCAACCAAACCTTTCCATCGAACCAAACCACATTTTGAAAATACTACCCCTTGCGCGAAATCACTGTGCATGTCCGTGAATCGGGACACGGCTATTCGAATAGATTTTGAACACTCTGCAGAGGTTGTACAGCTTTACCCACAAGAGATAAATCACTTGCAATGTCCGTCTGACACACTTCCGAGGGTGTGCGACTAAGTGACTATCACAAGGCCTTTACAAAGTTCCATTTTGCCTCGGTTCTGCTCGCTAAGGTTTCGCCATCACAGCCCCCTCTTGCGCCAATAATCAACCCTAACAGAACCGACTCAAAACTTCCCTAATTAGTTGGCCAGGTCCGTCCCATACCGGACTTATGGTTGCACGAGGTGACCTAGATCAATGACTTGCAAAGTTAAGTCCTTAGTTGACTGCTCAGACAAGTCTACCACAACCCAATGTGCATCACACACACACTCTAGCTTCCTACCTCAAGCCCGAGCATAAATCATTTTTGTTCAATCCCGACCAAATGGCAATCCCTGCCATGGCACAACATCTTTTAATAAAAGTGGCCTCACACCACCGTTCCATAGTTCCATTAGTCAAATTTCAATAATCATTGAACATGTGATCGAAAGTACCGCGGGTAACTAGAGCATGTCTAAGCAATAATACGCTCCCAAGTTGGTATACAATTATGTCCAACTAGCATTAACCATCCTAAGGTGTCCAAGGATATATGCCATTCAAGGAGACATTTCATTTTCAATTTATCAAGGAGGCATAATGGCAATTTGGTAATTATCTACTCCCAAAACCATTTTTAATAAACTAGCCATGCATGTTAATTTAATACAATATACATTTGTAAAATGGGTTCAACATGGTCAAAGGCCTACGACTTGCCTTCGTTGACGAGGAGAGGGTCTTCGGTCGTCGGGTCGAAGAAATCTTCCAAACAGGAATCTACACGCGTAGAATAGCAACAAATAAATAAAACAGCACCAAATGAACTCCAAAAATTACAAAACCAGTACCAAATGAAAGAGGATGAATTTATATGAATTTAGAAATTTGGATCACCCAAATCGGAGTTCGGATGTGAAAGTTATAGCCAAAAGAAATTTCAAAATCACATAAAATGATGGATTTAGGGTTTTCGGATTTTGGATTTATTTTCCAACCGAAAACCCGGTTCTGGCGCGCGCTATGCATAAGCACACACGTGGCAGCCACGCTGGCGAATCGCCGACGCGCGCCGACGTGGCGCCACGTGGGTGGCCACGTGGGCTCGCCCACGGTCGAGAGAGAGAGAGAGAGAGAGACGGGAGGCGCGGTGGCGGGCGGCCGAGCCGGGAAGACGGCGGCGGCGCAACGGAGAACGACGAGACGCGGGAGACGGCGGCGCGGAGGCGGCCGAGGCGGGAAGAAGAAGGAGGCGGCGGGCGCGAACGACAAGAGAGAGAGAAAAGAAGAGAGAAAGAGACGCGGCGCTGGATTTATAGAGCTCGCGGCGACGGACGGCGCGGCGACGGACGCGCTGGCGTGGCGGAGCGCGGGCGAGGCGCGAGAGGCGACGACGACGCGACGGCGCCGATTCGCGGCGAGATTCGCGCGGCGCGCTGGCGGCGTGTGGGAGAGAGAACGGCGGCGCGACGAAGACGACGAACGACGCCGTCCGATTCCGACGGACGGTGGGAGCGAGGGAGGCGCGGTGAAGGACGGCCGTCCGATTGCGACGGACGGTTGGGAAGTCCAAAAAGCGCGGAGGAGACGAAGCGGCGCCGTCCGATTGCGATCGGACGGTGGGGAGACGGAGGGGCGCGGGCGACGCGATGGCGTCGGATCGCGATCCAACGGCGGAGAAGAAAGAGCGGCGCGGCGATGGAGACGAACGGCCGCGGGCGAACGGGAACGACCGGATCTTGATCCAACGGTCAGCAGCACGGGGCGACGCGGCGAAGCGAGGACCACACGATGAGGATCCAACTACCGAGGCGGGCGCATGAGCGGTCGCGGGAGGTGGAGGAGGGAAAGCGATCTTTGGGCGGCTAGGGTTTCGGCTCACGCACAGAGAAAAGATTTAAAATCCATTTTTGATTTTAGAAATTCAAATAAATCAAGAGGCAATTTAGAAAATAGCAAATAGACTCCAAAAATTCTAGAAAAATTCACAGAAATTACTTGAATTATTCTAGACTTAATAAAAATACTTTTAACTTTAAATTTTCTTTTTCTTTTGCAATTAAATTAATTTTTAATTTCGGGTAAAACAAAAATCAATTTCTAAAATCCAATAAATCCAAGAAAAATATTAAAATAATAATTTTGATTTTAAATTCCAGAAAACTCAATTAAACCAACTTTAATTTAATTGAAGTTTGATTAATTCATATTAAACTGCAATTGAATTCTGAAATTCCAAATTTAAGCTTTTGGCAAATAGAAGCAAATGGTTCTCTTTTAAAATTTTCAAAAACTCCGAAAAACGGGACGCTACATTTCTCAAACATGTTTTGTGGCTACAAAGTACTCTCATGACACCCCTCAAACCCTAGCACGAAAACACCAAAAAACTTTCTCCGAAAGCCGTCGCCAAAAGCCCCATCTAACCCTTAACCTCTCATAGCATTTATATGCTAGAGTCCTAAACCGTGTCCTTATCAACATAGACACATAATCTTATCTCTTCCGTAAAATAAGGGATCCGAAACCCCTCAAATCATGGGTTTCCCAATATTTATAACCCTTTCTAGTTATGAACGTCTTCTATAACTCATGCGTTGAAGCCTCCAGGGCTTCACCTCCTGTAGCTTCTGCACACATCATACATCCACCTTTGATCTCCATGTGCTCTAGCGTAAGCACGACCACCTCGTGACATCTACGACCATTTGAACTTTGGATTTCCCCATCTTAGTTCCGGTCATCCTCGTCATCGACTATGACCGTATCCACGCTCAACCTACACATGCAAAGACCAAAGAATGTTTTCCTAGCACAAGTTCTCCAACTTGACCAATATCAGTTCACACACAAATAACACACTCACATCTATCAATAAACACGAATCAGATCATCTACGACCTTAAATTCTAGCTTTCAGAAAAATAACTCGAGATCACTCTGTAAAACCGGTCTTACCACTGTGTACACGCCGGTCATACCACTGACCGATCAACCACGAGTACACAAGATACTCGAAGATTACAATAATTGAAGCACTTGAAGCCTACGACTACTTACCATAAGCGTACGACCACCTATCAGAGTCCTACGACCATCGATCACAAAGTCTACGACTATCGATCACAAAGTCTATGGCTACTGATCACTGACCAGGCATTGTAGCTTTCGACCATCAACCAGTCACTGTAGCTTTCGACTATCGACCAGTCACTGTCGCTTCGACCATCGACCAATCACTGTCGCTTCGACTATCGACAAGTCATTGTATCTTCAACCAGCGACTCCGACTGTCCTTCGTACCCGGCACACACCCCGACTTATGACCGAGTACATTCCTCGGTACTAGAAGCTATAGTACTCGAAGCTATATTACTCGGTACTCGGAGTTAAAACACTCGTAGATACAATACTCGGAGCTACAGTACTCTGAACTATATCACTGGACACTCGGAGCTACAATAGTCGGAGCTACAGTACTCTGAAACCAGTCGAAAAGGGATTATCGAGTATCACCGTTTAGACCACCCGATATAAGGTAAGATCCGACCATTCAAACTGAATATTCCAACAACTGAAACTTTCACAAATGCAAATGTCAATGCCACCCGATTGTCAATTATTCATCATCACAAAATCTACAACTAGTCCATATGGTCTTTTACAACCAGTCCACATAGTCTAACATCCTGTGTCTTGCCATCAGATGCAGACTTGATTCCTGTGTGACATGCATGTGTTGTTGCACGCAGTAGATGTTGCAATTGGAGTCTTGGAGGTAGATGTTCTTGTGCTAATGCCAATTAATCTAGACTAAATTTCTTTGGTGGCGTCGGTGGTGACTCGCGCAAGTGGTGTATTTTCTGCTGATCGATTGCTGATAGATGGTACCTGATGGTGGTTATGAACTTTGGGTCGTGATTTGCCTTGCATGTCGTAGTACCGTATAAATTTATTTATTGAGAAATTTTACAGTACAGTTGAGTGGTAAGTATGCGTTATCGGTATAAACTAAATTTGGCAATTGATTTATTATGGGTGTAATAGACTTTTCAATTTATTTTTTCATAAGGGTATAATGGTCTTTTGTCCTAACCTAATGCATCCAATTCCTGTTCATAGTCATTGTTGTCGCCACAGCCTTAACGAGCGCTGCCACCTCCTTGTCGTGCATGCCACGCCGCCGCCCCTCGCCGCTATTGCTCCGAGATGCCACCATCGAGCAAGGAGTGGCCCCTTTTCCTATCCTCATCTTTTCCCTTGTGTCGATGCACCTCGCTGCTGCCCCTCATCGCTGTTGCTCCGAGATGCCGCAGCCGAGCAAGGAGCGGCTCCCTTTCCCATCCCCATCTTTTCCCTTGAGCCGACGCACCTCGCCACCGCGCCTTCATGCCACTGCCAAGCAAGTAGTGTCGCCCTTTCCTATCCCCTTCCATTCCCTCCTGCCGCCGCCTCCTTCAGGACCCCAACGTCGCTACCTTCATCTCAAGTGCCACCACCTCCCTCTAGGACACCGTGGTCGCCCTTGTCTTGTCCCTTTCGCCGCCGCCTTCAACAAGGTGAGGCTCGATTTACATCTTCAACAGTTAATTCTTGTGATTTTGATTATGTTGATGTCCATATATGCTTGTTGATTTTCTTTAGGATTTCTTGGTAATTTTGTTGTTGTTCATCTTGAACCAATACACCTAATTTGTTTGCAAAATTAACTAGGTAGTTAAATTACACGACTTACATTGCAAAGAGATGATGAAGAATATGTAAAAGTGCTTATCCGTTAGGGTTTGTGTGAAATTTCCATATGCTTGACGCCTTGCATATTCCCGCAGGGGAAACCTTAATTGTTGTGCATATACTCCGGCTTGCATGCATGCCTCGATCGTACCATGGATTGGGTTGTTCATTGTGAAAACTTGTTTGGTTTCATGTGTGTTTCTTTGTATTACGGTTTGGTAATTTATGGATTTGTTGAAGCTTGCATCATTGTTGTGGGTGGTCAGATGTGTTCCAATTTCCTAATAGTGGTTATTGACTACCTGCTGCAATATTTGACTGATTGAAAGGTGGTTCACTAATATATGCATAAACGATGTGTCTTTGTAGCTTACTAATTCTAGTATACTACATTCTTACAAAATTAAATAATTCTACTATATTCTACTTCATTTGGATCCTCTAAAAGTACGAGCAGTACATGACCGCAAGACTAACGCTGGAAGAAGATTGTTCATCGGGTATCAAAATGGACTAAAGGTATAATACATTTACATACCTTATGCATATTAAACAATAAGAGTTAGTATAAATGATAAGGAAATAGACAATTAAGATGAGAAAACTATAACAACTTGGACAACAATGAGGGAAAGTCACTTCATGAATACTAGTGGGCAGTGTTGGTAGCATATAAAAATTGGTTGCTTATTGAGTACTACTAAATTACTTACTTCCGCATGCATATATTCTACTTCAAAACTGCTATTTGAAGGCATCATAGGTGTATGTAATTCGGTGAACTATTATCATATATGCATATTGTAGGACCGTAAAGGCGACTAGAGGGGGGGGTGAATAGGTGCTTTCTCAATTTTTCGCCTTAATCAAAATTCAACACGCACTTTTCTCCTCTAGCTATGAAAGCTAAGAAGATCAAGAACGCATGAGAGGAAGCCTTGTCTTTCAATTCAATTACCCCCTTTAACCACAACACATAAATATGGAGAATTGATCTCACTGGGCTGGTCTGGACACTGGCGGTCAGACCGGGGGTTGACTGGTGGTCGAACCGGCGACTGACTGGCGGTCGGATCGTTGGGAATTGGTTCGACCGGCAGCTACCGGGCGGTCTGAAAAGCGGACGGTCGGACCGCCGTTGCTAAATCGGTCAGACCGATTTAGTCCAGTACCAAAACACAAAGCCCAAATCCAAAACAAAAATTGGTCTAACTTTTGATTCAACCAATGAAACTTGACCAAACTTGGAGCACACCTCCCTGAGGGTATCTAAGACCTATTTCTAGCGACGATCGTTCAGATCCACTTCAAATAATCGATCTCTTTAGGTTTTACCAAAGAAGTGCTCAAACCCTAGAAATATAAAAAACTTGATCCACAACTTGCTTGTGGGGGATTGAAGATCTAGATGGTTCTAGGAGTATTCCCACACATCAAAGAAAGGTAAAAGAGGTCAAGAGACCAACCAAAATCAACCGGATCAAGGAAGCACCACAATCATCAAAAGAGAGAAGAAAGCAAATGATACTTCACCAAAGAACAAGCATTCATGAATTGATTGATTCAATATGATGCTTGTCAAAGCCACTCCCTCAAAGAGGACAAGAGCTCAATCAAAGAGCACACATACAAATTTCTCCAAACCCTAGCCTCTCCTCTCCAAACCCTAGAAAAGTCTTGGAGTTTTCAAATGAATGCTTGGGGGGTTTTTCCATCTCCCCCCTTTCTATTTATAGGAGAGGCCTAGGGTTTCACTCATGGGCTCCTATGAAGGCCCACACACACATGGGACCCAATCACACATATCTGTTGAAGCAATCGCCTGCTTCACCACGTGTAGTTTGATCAGCGGCTCTCATCATGTCGGCAAGTCTCTCCCGTCCGAATCCCATCGGAACCTCCCAGGGACTTGCACCGACTTCCGCACCGCCTGAACCAACCAGCTGCAACGAACTGCCCGTTCAATCCATCTTGCCCATTCTGCACCATACTTGAGTCACACGACCTCACCCGGCATCCATGATCGTTCTGGACCTCAGCTCTCCAAGCGTAGTCCCGATCCACCTCACCGTTGACGTCGTTGACCTGCAAGCCACCCGCATAAAGAATAGACAAAGAAATCGTCTCTGGGAACAAGTTCTTCACAACTTGACCCACGTTAGTTCAACAATGCAATATGCAACAATAAAGCATTGAAATCCTTACATAAAACACATTCAAATCACAACAATACCAAAAAGGCCAAGTTCCAAGTGATTGGCGGTCCGAGCCTTCGATACGGACGGTCCGACCGATTTCAGGCCGGTCCGACCGATTCCATAACGGCGGTCAGACCGCCCGAAAGGACTTAGCCAAAATTCCATCTCGAAAATCCAAAACCTTCTGGAATTTTCAAATGAATAGAACTTTTGACTGGGAGCTCCAAAAATTATGTGGCCACATCCAGGAGACTCCCCTCACTTGCCTACACAACCTATTTTTTTTGCCCAGCTTCAAAACCCACAAAAACCTGTGGTCGGACCAGCAAGCATTGCCGGTCGGACCGCTCCACTGGCCGGTTGGACCAGCGGCCTGGCCGGTCGGACCGCCAGTGGCCTGACAGCACTGAAGCAAACCCGAGACGCGAGATTTTGCAAACCAACAATGCCATTGCCAATTGACTCATCATTCTATGATCATGCACATATCCCCACGATATCCACACATATAATGGCACAATCCCAAAGGGAAAAAAATTGGTACAATGGACAAACCAAAACAACTTACTACATTATGTTTTGGTTGAAATGGTGCAAATTTCTCTTCACTTGTAAGATTGCGACAACATTCCAAGTTTCAAAAAATGATGCTCTCCATTTGACTTGCTCAAGCCATAAAATAAACTTCAAACTATATTCAATTTCTTGAGTTTAGCATCTTACGAGACAATGGTATATGACCATTTACCAAACTCTAAATATGAACATACAATGTGATTTAGGGGTAGAAACGAATAAAAAAGTTCATCAGGGAGCCTAGGAAGATGACACGCTTACGGAGGACCATGTTGGTGGTGTCTAGCTGCTCAAGGCATGCCTTCCTAGCAGCCAGCCTTGCCGTCGATAGCCCGCACAGGTCCCACCATGAGGAGAGCCTCCCTGGGCGCCATCCGCGCATCAAGCTGCCGCCGTTGATGCGTGGACGCCCGCTTTGGTCGACACCCTCTAGCATCAGGAGTTGTTGGTGAGGAACAGGGACCATGATATAACATCCAAAATTTTAATTCCATCTAAAAATAAAATTTAATTATTTTCCTTGAGTTTTCCTAGTTTTCTGGAATTTTAAAAGATTTTCCCTATTTATGTTAAAGTCAAAATAATTTATTTGCAAAATTAAATACCAATGTTAAGTTGTAAATATTTTATTTAAGTCCAGAATGTCTTAGGTAATTTTTTGTGATTTTTATTATTTTGGACTTTATTTACTATATTCTAAAAGCTAAATTGATTTAACCAATTTTTGAAATCAGTAAACAAAAGAAATTCAGAAAATGCTTTTGGGCCTAATCTCTCCTGCACTTTCCATTTTCCACGTGCGCTCGGCCCACTTCTCCAGCCCAGCCCGCGCCTCCCTCCCCTCTCATTGCCAAGCAGGGCCCACCCTGTCAGTCTCTCCTCCCTTCTCCTTCCTCCCGAGCGTAATGCCTGCGCCGCTCACTCGCCACGCTGGCCTGCCGATCGCACGCCACATCGCGTCTCACGTGCCACGACGCTCCCCATGCGTGTGCCACGCATGCCCGCGCCACCTCCGTCCCCGGGTGCCCTTTTCTCGGAGCTCAAATGCTCGCGCAATCTGCGCTTTCGCCACCTGCCCGGTGCCACTGCTCACCGCCTGCCTGCACCGCTCACCTCCCCTTCCCCTCTATTTAAGTCGGTCACCAGTCTCACCTTCTCCTCCTTTCCTCTCCCCTCCTTTCCACTTTCTTTTTCTCCGTCCGGAGCCATGCCGCCTATCTTCTTATATTTCTTCTTCGGCGCCGGCTGCGCAGCCTCAACACCGAACCACCGCTACCGTGAAGCTGTCATCGTGTCACAATGTGTGCCACCTCCACCTCATCCCATTCCCCGCAACCACAACTCCTCTACTCGTCTCTAGCCGCCGGAATAGAAGCTTGAAGCCGCCGGAGCCCTAGCCTCGCAGCCTTCAAATTCTCCGTCGACGTTAACGCTTCCTCGCCATATTCTACACCACGAGCATCGCAAGGACATGTTCTACTTTGTGTGCACCCTATCTTCGTCAAAGCACCACCAGAACACCATCGTCACCCTGGACCGAACGCCTCCGACGCCTTCTTCCTCATCGCCGGCAGCTCTGTCACTCCCCGTCGACGAAACCGTGCGCATAATGTTCCCCGTTCCCTCCCCTCTCTGTTGGTACTACTCACTCATGTCACCGTGGTGCATAGCACCAGCAACCATGGGGACCTAAGCGTCGCCGTTCGCCGGTCCGACGCGGCAAGCCGTGTGGTGCCAGGTCAGGGCCATGTGTTGGCCACGTAAACCTTTTTGCTCACTCACCGCACACGTCAACAGCCACGTGGGCATTGCGCCAGCTCGTGTGTAAGCGTGCACTGTTACGTGAGCCGCGTTCACCGTAGAACAAAACACAATCGCGGACCAGTCCACGGACCCTGGCCCCAATTGTTATAGACCGAATAGGATCTCTAGTAGGAAAATAATTCAACTAAATTATGAAATTGTTCGCTGACAACATGCTTACGCCATAATTAGAATTTCCTTTAGAAAATTAAATCATTTAATTCTGAAATTTTAATTTATGTTAATTTCTTTAGATTTAAATCTTTCGAGGACTCGTTCTCCTTCATAGGAGCTCCGAATTCAGTGATTCAAATGTATAAATTCATATAAAATCAAGATCTAGCAATCTATACTAAAATTATTCAATTTTGAGTTCATTTAATTTATTTTAATATTATTTGAATTTGGCTCATTTTCGCTGATAGGTTTCGACAACTCCGGGGAAACTAATTTATTTGAAGAGTTAGATCCTCGAGCATACGAGCATGGCAAGTTACATCATTTGATCATATTTGAGACCAGTATTTAAAATTATTTAAATTCTATTTTAAACTATTATTGCATGCTTATTTATACTCCAAAAATTTAAATTCCTATTTTAAATTACTCGTATGACTAGAACATGTTGGAAAATTATGCTTAGTCAAAGCTTAGACCAAAAATCTTGATTTGGGGAGTTTGGACGAATTATTCAGTCATGGTTTTAAATGAGACTATGGTATTGTGTTTACCATAAAATTTTTAGCAAATTATTTAACTTGGAAAGTAAATAAAAATTGATTTAGACTTGAGCAAAATGGATGTTTAGTTGTTGCAAGTTGATGAACGGGATCGATTTATTTCTATAATCGAGCCCATGGGTTTTATGCAAATTCATCCAAGTCAGTTAAGGAAAGGTCTTCGAGTGCATCTTGTATAGCCCCATCGTACCACAACATGTCCTGTGTGAGTAGGACTAGGCTAAATAATTTGTAATATTTCACCGGGTTGTGCCATCTAGTTGTGTGGGTGTCTAAGTGACTTATTATTCCCACATAGTGCAAGAGGGGCTTCCGGCGTTGAGTCCAAAGGAAGTGAAACCTTAGTGGGTATAACTACATTGGAATAGTGCATTGTAATATTTGCTTAGTCGCACGCCTTCAGAAGCGTATCTTGGTTGACATATTAAGCAAACTATCTTTTGTGAGTAAAGTTGTCACTACTACACAAAGGCTCATCACAGACGGTTTTTTGAACCGTTTTATTTATGTGTTTGTGATAACATGCGGTCATAACAGACGGTTTTCAAACCATATGTGAAAAAAGGTATCACAAAAAACTGTCTGTGAAAAAAGGTATCACAGACGGTTCTTATCAAGAACTGTCGTGATAGTTTTTTCTGTTGCAATTTTTTTCTTCAGATTTTGAGCCAAACCAATCAATTGCTGGTCATGCAAAGAATGATTGGCTAGTTCTTTGTGCATCGAATTGTACATATGGCTAGAAGCCTCCATATAGTTACCAGATTATCATATTTTGCACTGAAGAGAAGAACACACAATCTCTCTTGAAAAGGAGCAAAAGAAGAAGAACATGAAACTCAGCCCGAACCAGAGTCCTGATTTCGCGATATTCTTCCACATCAACAATTCGATGATCCTTTCACAGAGACCTTTCCATCCAGTCTGCTCCACAATGTCAGTTCCTGTGATTCAAAACACGAACAATTAGAAAGGAATAGATAGAAAAATTGCCCAGGCAAGAAGAACAAGGGAACAAGAACCAACAAGAGATTAGCTTCACATACAGTGAGTGGCATCGGTACGAGATGGAACCAAAGACAAGCTCATGTCTTCCTCCTTCTCCGCCACCACCACCTTGTCTGTGGCCATCGCCGCAGTTGTGGACTTTGGTGCCGCCCTCGTGGACTTCCTCCTGCGCACCCTCCTGGCAGCGTCCTCCTCCACCTCGATCTTCTTCTCCAGCGTTCAATATATAAGAACAACACCAGAACATTTTTCGTACTCCTGCGTTGTGAATCACAGACGGTTTCATGCAAAAACCGTCTATGATGAAATATCACAGACGGTTCATACCATGAACCGTCTGTGATAAGCATATCATCACAAATGGTTCTTAATACGAACTGTCTGTGATAAGTATCTCATCACAGACTATTTGTATTAAGAATCGTATGTGATTTTACTATAGCTTAGATGATTGTCTACCCAAATCCTACCGCGAAGAGGATTGGCTGCGCAAATCCTATCACAGCAGAGGATTAACTGCCATGATAAAATCAGAGAGTAAGGAAAATTTCAAGCCATCGTAAAATCCAAGTTATAGTAAAATCACATATGGTTCTTAATACAAACCGTCTGTGATGAGATACTTATCACAAACGGTTCTTAAGAAGAACCGTCTATGAATTATCACAGACGGTTCTTGTTAAGAACCGTCTGTGAAGTATCACAGACGGTTGTATTTAGAAACCGTCTGTGATAGGTCCATATCACAGACGGTTCCAAAGGAACCGTCTATGATAAGGCGTCTTGTATAGCATATTTTGTAGTAATATGTACAACCTCTGCAGAGTGTTTAAAACTATTCAAATAGTCGTATCCACGGTCATGGACATGTTGAGCAATGCCACTCAAAGTTAGAATTTGGTTTTGTTTTAAAAAATGAATTTAGCAAATGTTTTTAGATTGTTTATCCAATTGAAAAATTTGAGCAGAAAGCCTGGTGTAAGGGGGCAATCCTTCACCATTTGTGTATGGATGTTTATCCTACACTCGAGAATTAATGAATCAAAATAAAAATTTAACTTTTAGTACAAGATAAAAATGCATTGGAACTTAGTAAGCGTATTTCAACTTGAAAATGTAGCTTTGTGTAAAGCAGTCATATAAGCCTTCCTTTGATATTATCATGTATGCATTATATCTGTTATTGGGTGTAACTTGAGGAGTACATTCATTTGTACTCTTCTTGCTTAATAAATTGTTGATAGGAGAAGAGTATTACGAGGAGGACGGGAACTTGGACGACTAGACTACGCCCCAAACGATTGCCTATGGCGAATCGTGTGGTCTACCTTATTACTTTTGCTTACGTTGTATCTTGCTTTCTATATTATGTCTTTTTGTAACGAATTTAAGTATTATGAATGAATCACATATTATGGTTATGGTATCACCTTTTGTTTGACTATGTACACTAGCTACTAACCATGGGACTAGTATGGAATACACATACAATCCGGGATCCTTCGCTCCTGGGTTCAATACCTAATGAGGTCGACAAGGAGGAGCTAGGAGGGCCACAGAGGAGGCAGCGGCCGCTTGGACATGAAGGAGACGCCACACTCCTCACACTGCCGCTCCACCACCTCATCACATCCCACCGCGGCCCCCATCATGCTGCTCCACATCACTCACCGCTCTGACATGCAACCTCGACAAGTCGCCCCCAAATCACATCGCCCAAACAGTTAGTTGTTGACATTATCACAAGTTGTAGTGGAGCTATTGCTAATTTCTTCAACTATGTACCCTTGATAGTGACCACTGTGAGTGCATCTTGCAAGAGAAAGGATGCTGCTACGATGGAAAAGTATCAGGAAGTCCTATTAGGGAAAGTGGAGAATGGTGTGCTTTTAATTAGAATAGGCTTAATTAAGAAACTGGCCTAACCGGACATGGAGATACTAGATGAGGCTCACATCTTAAAACCATGCTTCGTATATACCAAATGTGGGAATCAATGCTTGGGGTGTTAGACATGTTATGTGAAGATGCATCATTTCCTTCAGGTCATGGTGTAGCAGCAGGTCTTATACAAAAGATGAAAAGCTTTGAATTTGTATCCATCATGCATTTTTGATATACTTGTTGAGAATTACACATAAGTTATCACTTTCTTTGCAAAAAAAGATAAGACACTATTGAAGCCATGGGTTTGATTGTGGATGTCAAAGCGTGTTTGCAAGACATGAGGGACAATGGGTGGGAATCATTGTTCAACCAAGTCAAAAGCTTTTGTGAGACAAATGAGATTGGGGTCCCAAATATGGATGATCACATTGGAGTTAAGGGTAAATATGCACACCAGAAGAATAAGGTGACTAACCTTCACAATTACCATGTTGACATTTTCAATGTTGCTCTTAATGCCATTATGACAGAGATGGATCATCACTTCAATCAAGTTTCTTCAAAGTTATTGGTTTGCATGTCTTGTCTTGATTCAAGCAATTCCTTCTCCAAGTTTGATGTGGATAAGCTTGTTCGACTTGCCAAGATTTATGATGATGATTTTATCATCGTTGACCATTTTTTTGTTAAAGAATTAGCTTCAAACATTCATTCTCAGTATTATGAGAAGTGAAGAATTTTGTGGATGTCGTGACCTTGCAAAGGTCGCTCAAAAGATGGTTGAAGCTGGAAAAGGTAAAACTTTCGCATTGGTCTACCGCTTCATCAAATTGACATCGATCCTTCCCGTGGCAATGACATCAATTGAAAGAATCTTCTTAATTAGCAATGAAGATTATCAAGACATATTTGTGCAACAAGATAGCATGTGAATGACTCAATGACTTGATGGCGTGTTACCTTGAACAAGAGATATTTAGAAGCCTTAATAATAATAATAATAATAATAATAATAATAATAATAATAAATCATTCGATGCTTTCAAGTCATGAAAATCGTCGAGTGAATTTTCCTTGTGATCAGATGTAGTGCCTTAGTGGCATGTTTTGTGTTGTTTTTAATGTTTCCAAGTTTCACAATTTACTATTATGTCACTAAATTTTATATTTTGATCTACCAGTCAATACTCACATATTTAGAGGAATTTAGACCAGACTTTCCATTAGCGAGTACTACTTATATTATATTTTTCATTTTCACTTTGTTATATATATATGAAAATGGTATGATACTCTTAGGAGTAAGTACTCCCACTTCTCATATACTCGAGTATGATGATACCCCTAAAGTGAGTTCCATGAAAAATTTCAACAAAGTCAAATTTTGTTGGACCGAAAAGGCGACTAGAGGGGGGGGGTTGAATAGGAGCACGCTCACTTTTTCATAAATAATTGATTCAATAAAACTTTACTCCATTAGCTATAGAAGCTATGAAAATCGGTATACCAGTACAGCGGAAGACTAATATTGAATCTAATATAAACCCCTAATCAATAAGATAAAATCACCAAAGATTAAAGAAAAATAATCTGCTGGCCGGTCTGACCGCTTGGTAGATGGCGGTCTGACCGCTGGTATTGCCGGTCTGACCGGTGGAACACGGCGGTTCGACCAATCGGCCCGTAACAAGACAAACAAACCGATGAGCGAAGTTGCAAATAGATGTAACTTTTGATCTACAACTCCAAACTCGATGAAACTTGGAACACACCTTCTCTATGATGTCAGGAAGCTATCCCAATCTAATATTGTGATAATTCGTGGGAGAATTGCGTTCCTTTTCCGTTTGAGATGAGGAAGGTGCAAAATAGGGTCAAAACGAAAACTAGGTCAAAACTCTTGCTCGTGGGTGATTGATGATCAAGATGATCCTAGATAGATTCTCACACATCACAGCAAGCTAGATCACGTGAAGAAATAAAGAAAAAACTCACGGATCAAAGAAAGACCCAAAATCATCAAATAGAGAGAAAGAACGCAATGAGACAAAACATTAATCAAACTTTCCTTTGATTGATTGATATGATATGGGCTTACAACCTCTCCATCAATGGAGGACAATGCTCAATCCAAGAGCATGAAAATCACATCAAACTATCAAGAACCCTAGCCTCTACAAAAACTCTCTCTAAGAAAATTAGGGTTTACAAGCATAGCAAAAGACACGAAGAGAAGGTGCAGCCACCTCCCTCTCCTATTTATAGTGGAGGCTTAGACCTTCTAGAAGTTTGACTATATTGGGCCCCGTTAAGGCCCAAAACAAATGGGACACATACGAACGCATTTTAATGCGCCGTCTTTAACACCTCTTGACCTAACTAGCTACACCTTACGCCATCTTGCGCCTCGGATTAGCCAATAGGTCACCCTTGTCCATCTCGCACCACGCTTGAGTTCATTGACCTCACCCGGCATCGTCGATCGTTCTGGACCTCAGCTCTCCAAGCATAGTCCCGATCATCCTCGCCGTTGACCGTCATTGACCACCAAGCAACATGCACAACAATAGACAAGTAAACCGAATTTGGGAACAAGTTCTTCACAACTTGACCCATGTTAGTCAAAACATGTATCATGCAACATATATACCCAGAAACTCATGACTTTGACCTAACAATCAATATCGCCGCCACGACGGCGATTTAACCAACGACCGCCACGACAGGCGATTTAACCAGGAAAACCGGTCGACCGCCCCTAGGTTGGTCGAAACCGGCCGACACTACTATTGGTCGTTTAGGACCGATTTTCAACCTCTCAAAATCGAAACCCATCAAAATTTTAAACCAACAGAACTTTTAACTGGAGCCTCCAAAAATTATGAGACCAAGTGCAATAGAATCCCCTCTGTTGCCTGCTACCTCTATTTTTGGCTCACCAATCCTCACCTTCTAACCTTCTAAGAAGGACCGGGCCGATCACAAGACTTGCGCTGGCGGTCGGACCTTATGGCCTCGACAAAGACCGAACTTTGCCGAAAACACGTGAAACGATAAACTATTAACGTCATTGCCAATTGTCACATCATCCTAAGATCTGGAGAACATCCCCATGATATCCACAATCTCCCCCTTGATGAACACATTGGCAATAATCATAAAATGTAATTAGGAGGTTTGAAAAGTAAATTACTTTTATTTTCGCACGAAGGCACAACTTGGTCCATAAGCAAGAGAAAGCCATGGAAATGACCAAGCTGGCATCAAAATAGCATAGGCATGTGAGATAAGGCAAAAGAAAGCATAAAAACTTTGGTTTCCAGAAAAGAGTCAAAAAAATCTCACTTAAGGTCCATATGAAAGAACAATTGTTCAATTGACCTATGATCATTGTGAGGATAAATAAATGCAATTCAAGTTCAGAAAAGTCAATAAGATAATAAGAATGCAATTCAAAAACTCCCCCTCACTATGATCCTCAAATTTCAGAAAATTTTAAATTCTCCAATTTCTCCCCCTTTTATCATTTTTATATATCTTCTCCCCCTTTGTACAATAATGATATATTTTCTCCCCCAACATTGAAATATCTTCTCCCCCTTTGACAATGGAGTCATCAAGGAATCACACCTTCCTCTCATCCAGAGATAACAAATGCAGAATAAAGAAAGAAGTATAAGAAGGAGTATGAATGAAGTGCAATGCAGTAGCTTTTTTTTTGTATTTTTCAATTTTTGATTACAATAAGCTTTGGAGATTACCCAAAAGAACAAGCTAGCATCTCTAATATTACACACACAGCATATCAAGCCTAACAAAGTTAGCAAGATCATGATAAGACATATATATCAAAGCTAAGCACGAAGGCTCAAAAGTAAAGCAATAGATTTGATCAATTTAAGCAAAGCTCCAAATTCAGCAAGTTCATCAACAGGGATCCTAAAGTGAAACTGGCCATATCAAAATGTCAAAGTGAGATCAAAAATCTAACAAAGACCACATTAAGAGTCAATCAGGTCCTGTATTGAATCATTTTCCTCAAATTTCTCAAACGCCCATTTTTCAACAAATTTCTCATTTGCACTGAATATTGAAGTTGACTAATGATCTAACTTAGTGACAAGATCCTGGACTAGGAGCCATCCACAAACTCATCCTAAGCTTCGAACAAAAGTTGATTAAAGGTATATCTTAGTGAAAAAGATCCTGGACTAGGAGCCATCCACAAACTCTTCCTAAGCTTTTACCAGGGCGATAAATCTTGAGGTTCATGTCATTTCTGACAAGCAATCCCCATGAGATCGTCTGGATCATCAAACTATCTCCAAGTTCATGTCTTTGACAAGCAGTCTCGTAAGAATAGTTTGGCACAATTTAAGCATAAGACAATCTTGATTTTTCATGTTTCACAAGAGCAGTTTGGAATCTCAAGAACACAAGAAGCTCAAGTAATGGTTAATTTTAGATTCAAGAGCTAACAAAGCAATTCTGATAGGGCCAATGTCACAAAGGAAGCACTAATTGCGCAACTCGCTAAAACATCCACAAATTGTAATTTTTTAGTTCGAGTTGTTTTAGAGTTCTAGCTCATACAGCAAGGACTTATCTGTATATGTGAAAACATGATAATTCTAGCAAGTCAAAGAACTAGACATGGCATTAAGCAAGAATTGAAATACTAAAGCTCCAAAGGGTAATAGGCAAAGCTTCATCAATTTTAAAAGATAAGCAGAAAAACTTATATTATAATGCATCTTTTTGGATACCACTTGTTGGGTTTTTCATATCACTTGTTGTATTTTTCATATGAATGCAATATGATACAATGAGATGCAGTAAAAGCCTAAAAACCCAAAAAGTTCAAAAAGATCAATAAGTTCAGAAAAAGAACAAGAAAAGATCAAAAGAACAAGGTAAGATCAGAAAAGATCGAACTTCCCCTCAAACCAACCCATAGGGATAAATTACCCTTAACTCGCTTCTCAAGGTGGCAAACCTAGTTGGGTCTAAAGGCTTAGTGAGGATATCAGCCAGTTGAGCTTCGGACTCCACAAAGTGTAGCACAATATCACCTTTTTCAACATGGTCTCTAAGGAAGTGATAGCGAATATCTATGTGTTTGGTCCTAGAGTGTTTCATAGGATTTTTAGCAATGTTAATAGCAGAAGTGTTATCACAAAAAGAGGAACACTAGCAAAATTTAACCCATAATCCTTAAGAGTGGTTACAATCCATAAAATATGACTACAACAACTAGCAAAGCCTACTACATATTCACTTCAAAGATGGATTGTGCAATGTAAGACCGCTTCTAGAAGGCCAAGAAACAAGAGAAGTGCCTAGGAAGTGACAAGTGCCTGAGGTTCTCTTCATATCTAGCCGACAGCCCGCAAAATCAGAATAAAAAAAACCCCCGAATGGACAAAGATGACGAACAAGAATACCAAATGCCATACAGATGGGTAGAGTGTAAATACCTGAATATGCGCTTAACGGCTTGGCGATGGGAAGATCTCGGAGACGCCTGAAACCTCGCACAGAGGCAGACCGTGAAGTGAATGTCCGGTCTCGAGGCCATCAGGTACAGAAGGGAGCCTATCATGCTACGGTACTCGCGTTGATCCACAGCTTCTCCTTCCTCATCTGGATCCAAAATAGTCGAGGTTGCTATGGGAGTGGAGATTGACTTGCAGTCACCCATGTCGAAACGTTTGAGCAAGTCCTTAGTGTACTTCGTCTGATGGATGAAGATCCCTTCCTTGCATTGCTTGATTTGAAGCCCTAAAAAGTAATTGAACTCTCCCATCATACTCATCTCAAATTCCCTGGACATAGTCTTAGAAAAACTGAAACAAGAGCATTAGAAGAACCACCAAAGATAATATCATCAACGTAAATCTGAGCAAGCAGGAAGTCATTACCACCCCTAAGAATGAACAAAGTCTTATCTACCTTACCCATCTCAAAGTCATTCTTAAGCAAGAAAGTCTTAAGTCTATCATATCAGGCTCTAGGGGCTTGCTTAAGACCATATAAGGCTTTGGATAGCTTGAATACATGATGTGAGTACTTGGGATTCTCAAAGCCTGGGGGTTGCTTAACATAAACTTTCTCCTCTATGAAACCATTTAAAAAGGTACTTTTAACATCCATCTGATATAATCTAAAACCTTTAGATTCAGCAAATGCAAGCAAAATACGAATGACTTCTAGTCTAGCAACAGGAGCAAAGGTCTCATCAAAATCCAACCCCTCAACTTGGAAATATTTCAATCAAGTCGCAATGGAGTATCTTATAATTGGAATATAAGTGGTATATTAGAAGTGAGAGTATATACTCCCAAAAGTATGAAACGGGTGTCATATATATATATATATATATATATATATATATATATATATATATATATATATATATATATATATATATATATATATATATATATGATTAATACTTTCTACTCCCAGGTGTAGTTACTCCCATCTCTAATATACCACCTAAAAGAATTTGATATACTCATTTATCACTTTGGGTATACTCATATACTAATTATAAGATACTCCAATATGACCACACGAAAAAATTGCAAGAGAGTCTATAGTTTTAGTATATTTTGTAAATACCTTCATATTCGCATATAAAAAGGAGTATGTCTAAAAAATTGAACATACCACCCCTAAAAATGTATAAATACCATATAAGAGGTCTTATATATTCGTATACTACACATACATACTCTCGGTTGTGCAAGATACTCCCTACGTCGTGAGATACAAAATAGGTAGTAACTACACCCGGGAGTAGCAAAATATCTTCATATATATATATATATATATATATATATATATATATATATATATATATATATATATATATATATATGGGAACGATCTAGTGCTAATGGGTAAGTGCTAAGGTGCTAAAATCAATCTTGACCGTTGGATCCGAATTGAACAACTAAGATTAATGCGGGCTCCCACCTCTAAACTACTTAATCACTTTGCATGCTCTCACCTTCAATGCACCTTCATTCATACGTCTTCATTAAACACCATGCATGCTCCCACCTCCAATGGTCAAGATTGATATTATCACCTTAGCACTGAATGAATTACCCATTATATATATATATATATATATATATATATATATATATATATTTCTACTCCCGGTGTAGTTACTCCCACCTTTGATATACCACCTAAAAGCACTTGACATATTCCTTTATCACTTTGGGTATACTCATATACTAATTATAAGATACTTCAATACGAACCACAAAAAAATTTGTAAGAGAGTCCATAGTTTTTATCATATTTTGTAAATACCTTCATATTCGTACTAAAAAGGAGTATATCTAAAAATTGTACATACCACCCCTAAAAATATGTGAATACCACTTAGATAGTCTTATATACTCGTATAGTACACATACATACTCTCGATTGCGCAAGATACTCCCTATGTTGTGAGATACGAAATAGAGAGTAACTACTCCCGGAAGCAGAAAAAAGGCTTCACACACACACACACACACACACACATATATGATTGTCTTATATTCTTTTCAACACATAAGCACCACCTCTATTTTCATTCTAGCTGGTCAACATGCATAATGGCCTACGCAGTGTCTCTCTCTCCATGTGTATTCTACAAGTATAGTGCAGTGTTTTGAGCACATGGATTGTATAAGTGTTAATTTTGAATGAATTCATGAGTATTGTACAAGTATACACGAGGATCACACATGTAGTATAATACATGTATAAATTCAAATGAGGGAGAGAGAGAGAGAGAGAGAGGTAGATGCTGTTAGAGAGTGATGAGACAATTATTTGGTAGAAAAGACATTAAGCTTTATGAAAATGTTTTTGTTTTCTTTTTATGCATGGATCTCGAGGAACAATGGATGGTAAGGATAATGTGAACTTAGGTTCAGATTGGCATTTCCGGTGGCAGTCACCCGCAGTGTGAATCCCGAACTTCTGGATGGAAGGAATGAGGCCCTCCCTAGCAGCCGTTGGATGTCCCCGCTCTCAACCGAATGAGCGATGGATGGGGTAGGGCCCCCATCGCATTTTCGGAATTCTGGACTAATTTAGCCCCACTGCCCAACAAAAATTCCAAAAAATAGCCCCGAAAATTTTAAAATTCCCAAAATAGCCCCCTCCCGGTACGTGATGCCGTCCCCGTGGGCAAATTTTTTTTTTTTTTGTTTTCAAAAACTTAATTAATAATATTTGTTGGACGATTTTTGAAATATGTAAAATGAGCTCAAAAAATTATGAAATTTTTTTTGGAGTCTCCTGACATAGTTTTTATGCTTGTGTAATTTTTTTGACATTTTATGCATTCTTTTTTTTCTGCAAAATTCTTTAAAGTCTAATGTTTGTAGAAATTTTATAATATAGCAAATGAGGTCCAAACATTATGAATTTTTTTTTCCATACTCCCTACACAGTGGACTTAATTGTGTAAATTTTACAAAAAATTTTATGCTCTGAAATTATCTCGGCACATTCAGGGTTTAGGTCTCAAAAATTAGGACGAGACGTTTCGGAAATTAGGGTTTCATGATTTCATGTGACTTGAAATGTGCGAAGTTTGTACGACATGGCTACTCTTGGCCGCTATGGTTCTTGATCATATTTCTTCTGTGAAAGTAGAGTGCGGAAATGCAGAGTACGAAAATTAACTTAACTGAAAGGGCCGAGAACGTTGCGATTACGGAGAAACCCTAAAACATAGCAGAATCGATACCGATGTGAATGGTTATATCTGGAATTCCACCAGAAAAGGCATACTTTGATGGCTCAATGAGGCACAAACACGTAACTACATTGCAGCCCGCGTGCGGACAAAAGCACGTTACATGTGGTCACATGGCATGATGGTTCGGCTAATTACTTTACCATGGGCGCTACTACTACGGTAACTTACGACACGAGCTTTCGGACCCTGTAAGTACGCATGCCTTTACGGGATAGTTAAAACATGGCGAATAGGAGGGGGACTACTACGGACTAGCCCGACCTACTGCGTGGACCGGGGCCATTTGCCCTTTCTTGAGAGCTCGGCATTGTACTCCTCGCCGGTCGCCCTGGCCTCGGCCGCCATTTCCCACTTTTTCTCGCACTCCCTCTCGCGTGCCTCGCGCTCCCTGCGCCTGCACGCCTCGAGATAGGCCTGAGTCTCCCAGCGGATATGCTCGTTGTGCTCTTCAGTCCGACGATCCTCCTCCCGGATCTCGCGTCCCCTTTCGGCATTCCACTCCTCAAAATCGAGCTGCCACTGGTCGTGTGGGTGGATCTCTAGGTCGATCCACTTGCGGAAGCCACATAGCGACTCCGGGACTACGGGTAGACGGAGAGATTGTTAGTGCGTACTCTGAAAGAGAATTGGTACGATAAATTACTGTAAGTACTCCTTACCAGCTGCCGATAGCTGCTCGTATCCCAACGGCGGTCGGGATAGTCAGAGGAGTAGTTAGGACAACCCCAGTAATGCATGCCGAGGCTGAGCTGGTGCTTGGATTTGAAGAACTTGCATGTGTCCCTGCACCAACAAAGCGGCGGCGTCTCCCCCTCTGGCGGGTGTTGCGCGAAGACTCGTTTGGAACGTTCGGCGGGGTTGTTGCTACAAGGGGCTTCATTGCGAGAGCGCCATCCCTGGCAAGTCGCTTCTTGCCGGACCCGCCTCAGCACCTCTAGCTTGTTCGGCCCGTCTTGTTGAAGCCCTTGCTAGATCACGGATCTCGCCCCATTGCTTCTTGAGGTTGTCCATCCCGGCGTGGTGAAGCAAGCTCGTGTAGTGTTTGGTTTGGTTGTGTGGTTTCTCTCGTAGATGACTTGCACCTCCTTTTATAAGCCGAGGGTTGGCATGACGTGGTTGGCGAGTGTTGTCTAATCTTCTCGCAGAGAAGTCATGTCCCATTTTTGAGTGTCAGATTTTGATAGGAAAAGCTCTGGAGGCAGAGTGTTGTCACGTTTTGCTTTGCAGAGTCCTCTCTCGTCCTGGTTTGCAGTGTGTTGTCACGTCTTACTCTGCAGAGTGCTGTCATTTCGGTCTGAAAAGCTGGCGAGGCAGTGTGTTGTCACGTCTTACTCTGCAGAGTCTTTGTCATTTCGATCTCGAAAAAGTCGGGCGCAGCAGTGTGTTGTCACGCCTTACTCAGAGAGTGCTATCTTTTGATGCGAAAAGTTTGGCGAGGCGATGTGTTGTCACGCCTTACTCGCAGAGTCCGTCATTTCGGTCTGAAAAGCTGGCGAGGCAGTGTGTTGTCACGTCTTACTCTGCAGAGTGCTGTCATTTCGGTCTGAAAAGCTGGCGAGGCAGTGTGTTGTCACTTAAGTTCGTAAATTTGTTTTGCAATTGAAGTTGTTTTGAAAGCCATCTGCTGCTTTGTTAGGATGATCGGTAGTTCCGACGATATAAGTGCGGAACTACCTCTCGGCAGAACTTCCGAAAATCCCGCGGAACATTTTTTTCTCCAAAGAGCACCCTTTTGGGACTTAGCTGATTTTCTACAAGCGTGGTTCTTACCGCCATGTTGGGAGCGGAACTCCTGCACCGCGGAAGTTCAGATTTTCGTGCGGAATGTTTTTTCAGAGATGGTCTTTTTGCGCTTCATTTAAGAGCGGTAGTGCCGCAAGAAATTTGCGGTACTTCCGATAATCGGAAGTACTGCAAAGTAGATGGCGGTGGTTCCGCGCTGATTTAGAAATTACTGTTTGATTAATTCACACGCAAAGTGTTCACAACGGAATTAGATAGATGCATACATGATACAAACTAGTACAACAACGCCGCAAAGGCATACATCACGTAGTGCAGGGATGCATAGATAAAGAGTGGATATTACAATCTTATTAAAGTTGAACTTCTACTTAGCAAGAACAAGAAATAATAGAAGAAAAATTACCAAACTGACCATGTTAACTAATTTCTGTAGCGATTTCTCAACCCTTTCCATCCTTTCATCCAGTCTTTTAAGAACATTATCTTTATTTCCGTCGGTTGATCCGATGGTCGAGGCACTTGACGAAATGCAGCCACATGACGTGTGTCCTTTTGCAAGACTGCAATTTGCATTGCAATGCCTCGAACCTCTGGCACAGCTTCATCAGCCCACAGCCAGAACCGACATGTTGTGTTCTGTAAAAAATAATTGGAACTGCAAGTGAAAAAATATGGTGTTTGGAAAGAAGTTCATTGGGGATGATCAGACATAAGTTACCGTAAGATTCGAACACTTCATGAACACTCGGGATGGATTCGTTGGCGTATGGGAGGTGAACACATTCACCGGATCCCTGCAACGAGGGCAATCCAAGTCTTTGTCGTAGTGCTTCTAATTGCTCGCCACCGAAAGTTTGATGAGGCCGTAGACATCCGCTTAAGACCGAAGGAAGGAGAAGAGGAATCAAGAGTGAGTGGAATGGCGACCAAATCATGCATATATATAGCCTGCAGTAAATTATAATTTGGTTGAAGAAAATTCGGCGTCATGAGGTAGCAGGCCGATGAGGTATCGTGGGCAAGATTGCGTTATGTCTTTAAGGTTTAGCAAGTTAAAATCGGAGGTACAGCTTGTTGTTAGTACTAAATATTTTGAGAACATTTTGTGTACATAAATCTCACAATCGTGCATACGGGGACATTACATAAATCGTAAAGGCGGGATGCACAAATAGCATTACATAACAAGTTTTACACGGCCATGAAATTAGTTAGGGCGCATCGTCGTGTCGCTTGCCGGGACAACGTAGTTGATCCTCAGGGAATGTGAACCTGTCCGGGGAGTGGCGTACGTCTCGAAGGCCGTAGTAGGGGCCCTGTCTGGGAGGCGAATCTGGGATGATCTCATCGTGGCGGTCCGGCTGAGGCCTGAGCATGTCGTCAACCCACTAGTGCTCTTCCTGCGGGAAGCGTACATGGTGAGTTAGTTATTGGTTTTGAGCGACGGCAAAATTGGTGTAAGTACGTTCACGTGTACCTGAGTAGGCTGTTGTGTTGACGAGGATCCTCCTGGCCAGTCTGAGTCGTAGTGCTGCACGGTGTACCCTCCGTACGTGTCGCCGAACTACTGGTCGCGCTCCCGTAGGTGTGATTGAACGTCGTGCGAGGAAGTCCAGTCCTGCGCCTCCCTCCGTAATGACGATGGTTGCAGCATAGTGCTGTTCCCTCGTGGAGAGTCTCGAAAAGGTTATGGAACTCTGGGTATACGCACCTCGGTCTCTCCCTCGCCCACCCTAGGGTAGCACGTGTCCAACGTGTTCCTATCGTAGGCCTGTCGACGGGGTCGTCCCCTGTAGCGTTCCCGTAAAGCTCGGTGGTCACCTGGTAAGGGTGCACGCTGGTGCGGAAGTACGGTCGGCCGACTGGAAAGTGCTCCCACGACCATAACTGTAGCAGGGCGCACTCGTGGGAGCACTTTCCAGTCGGCTGACCGTGCAGGTGCCATGTGATCACATGTAACGTACTTTTGACCACATGTAAAGTGCTCCCACGACTATCATGCCATGTGACCACATGTAACGTGCTTTTGTCCGCACGCGGGCTGCAATGTAGTTCTGGTGCTGTGCCTCCACTGAGCCATCAAAGTATGCCTTTTCTAGTGGAATTCCAGAGATAATCATTCACATCGGTATCGATTCTGCTATGTTTTAGGGTTTCTCCGTAATCGCAACGTTCTCGGCCCTTTCAGTTAAGTTAATTTCCGTACTCTGCATTTCCGCACTCTACTTTCACAAAAGAAATGTGATCAAGAACCATAGCGGCCAAGAGTAGCCATGTCGTACCAAACTTCGCACATTTCAAGTCACATGAAATCATGAAACCCTAATTTCCGAAACGTCTCGTCCTAATTTTTGAGACCTAAACCCTAAATTTTCCGAGATAATTTCAGAGCATAAATTTTTTTGTAAAATTTACATAATTAAGTCCACTGTGTAGGGAGTATGGAAAAAAAAATTCATAATGTTTCGACCTCATTTGCTATATTATAAAATTCCTACAAACATTAGACTTTAAAGAATTTTGCAGAAAAAAAAAAGAATGCATAAAATTTCAAAAAAATTACACAAGCATAAAAACTATGCCAGGAGACTCCACAAAAAATTTCATAATTTGTTGAGCTCATTTTGCATATTTAAAAAATCGTCCAACAAATATTATTAATTAATTTTTTGAAAAAAAAATTGCCCCTGGGGACGGCATCACGTACCGGGAGGGGGCTATTTTGGGAATTTTAAAATTTTTGGGGCTATTTTTGGAATTTTTGTTGCGCAATGGGGCTAAATTAATCCAGAATTCGCATTTTCTTCCCTTGTGGATTAGGCGCTACTTCTTTCCCTTGGGTTGAGACTTGGCTCATTTTCTATTGTCAAGGTTGTCAGGAAACCTTTGTGGGTCTTGGCACGGTTAGCTGTCTGGGAAGGTGATTGCTAAACTTCTCTCCTCGGGGCGGGCTTGAGGAACAAATCTTAATTTGTGGGCGCCATCATCTACATGCATTAACAGCCATGGAGCCCTCCTGGCCGGCGGCGATGCTTGCATCTAGCAAGTTGGCCAGTTTTCGTGCTTCGTTTTCCTGGGATCGCCGATGAGCTTTTTGGAGAACAGTACCTCGACGGTGAGCGGCGGCTTTCTAGTTTACTTTTCGAACATTATCCCTAGTAGCAGGCCTTGCACCTGATTTCTTATGTTGCATCGATCATCGTAGATTCTTTTGAACCCCTTGCACCTGATTTCTTATGTGTGCAAACCTTCTCACCTAGTTCGTGAGAGTTTCTCCTTATCGCTGTTCAATAGAGAACAAACTTTGTTGCCCCAAGGCCTTGGGAGCAATTATACTTGAAGTTCCTCGGACAACTTACCCCCACAACGTAATGGAGTTGGATTGTAGCTTAAAGAACCAGGTGTGCGCAGCTCCCGTTAGGGATAAAGGCAACGCACTAGAGGCGTTTGCTTCATCTCCCCCAGAGGCTGCTATAGCGGTCTCGTAGACTTGGATGATTTCATTGGGGCCAGTCACTTTCTCCGCAGAACGTATCAATGGATGGCGGTCGGAGGCAGTGTTTCGAATTTATGCCGAAAATCGGCAATTTCAGGTTTACTGTTGGGGCCGGTAGGAATACAAGCCGGTCCAAAAAAACGGTTGAATGATTTTTGTCCAAAAAATTTCAAATTTGCTTGAGTTTTGTTCGAATTTGATTTTTAAAATTTAGGATACAAAATTTTCAAGTTTTGATTTGGAATTTTTGGTTGAAAATGGCTGCTTTTTTCAGTTTTTGACCTTACCGCCCCCAAGTTTCCGGTTCGAAAAACCTTGGTCAAAAGCCATTTAGCCATCTGATACTACAAACTACCAAGGTTGCAAATAGCATATAGCGACATTTAGTGATAGGGTTCCGCTTAGCGTTTTGCGATATAGTGTGACATATCGGCCGATAAATGTTAAGAAAATTATGATAATAAGATCATTTTCGCAAAATTTTGCATAGTTATATATATATATATTAATAGAACACACAAGATGACTACATAATACATCTATAGGGTTGAAAACGGGTTGGATACGGGCAGAAATTGCTCTTCCGTATTCTAACCCATATTTTTACCCTGGATTCATAGTTGAATGCGGACACCCCAGATACAGATTTTTTTGGGATACGAGCACGAGGCAGATACATATTGCATTCAAATCGATTATGGATAACTTAACGAATAGTGTACAGATAAAGAAAATATATAACTTCACCAACGAAAATGTCAAATTATACTACATATTAGAAAACTATTTATCATACTTAACAACATAAACATAATAAAATGTAAATTCATATTATATATTAGTAAATGACTAGAAAACCATAGAGGATATTAAAGGATATTCATGTTTATCATATATCCATTTTCTTGATTTATCGGATATATTTCGGATATCATATAAAATATGGATACATATCGGATATTACTCTTCCCATATCTTAACCCATATTCCATAAGATTTTCTAGATATAGATACAAATAATATTGGATGCGGATGTCCCGAGTGGATTTTTTCTGGATACGACATCGGATCGAACGAGAATTATCCACCCCGTTTTCACCACTATACATTTACAATATATAAGACTATACTTTTTATCAATAGTAAGAGTGCAATAATGACATGAGCAAATGAAGTTGAGCTTGCAAACTCACTGTATCATTATGAAATAGGCAAGTATGGTTTTGTGAAGGGTATACGATCAATTACCTCACGAAGAAGGGTATATGCTATATTGCCATCTAATTTGAGGGTATATTATCAGTTGCCCCATTTGAGAATTGCTTAATTCTATGCCTTTCCCTCCCAACTGTTCTCAATTCTCATCTCTTGACAAGATTGTAATTGAGCCTTCTTGGTAATAAAAGGTTTTATGAGGAGCCTCCGGGGTCACTTGGTTAACACCATGGGTGGTAGGCTAGCTAATTCGGTTCAAATCATCTCTTCTTAAATTAGTTATGCAGGGGAATAAGTATCCCTTCACACCAGCGTTTTTTATTTCAGGTTGGATTTACCCGGTTGACCTCTATAAAAAAGAGAGGCAAAATTGGCTACATGGCACTGAACTTTAGTGTCCTTTGCTGCTGGACACCCAAAAAATATGGCTTTGCCAAAAGATACTTAAATTTTGTGGATTTTGGCCGTAGGACACTAAGGCGATTATTATATTATTATTCGTTGTTCGGAGAGAGAAACACTAGAAAATGACCTTTATACCCTTCGCTCTATGACGAGTGGGGCCGCGACAAGTGAAAGAAGAACAGAGGACTTCTCGCTGCAGCTGGGCCTGGCCAAACGGTGCATGACGCGTTCCTTGGCGTGCGCCTCGCGTGGACCAACGCAAGTGCGGGGGACGACGCCAACAACCATGAGTGCCTGGTGGCGGTGGAGGACATACCAGTGGATGCAATGACGGTGGAGAAGCACAGATGGGTGGGGCAGCCCATGGTTGAATTGGACCAGTTCGGCTAGAGAGGAAGAGAAGAGGAGAGAAGGACGTCGTGGGCGGTGGCGCACAGACGGGTGGAGGCGGCGGCGGTTTGACCAGGGGGCTTGGGAGGAGGAGGCGGCAGCTGTGGCGAGGGGCATCGGCCTCGACGGGGCCGTGGAGAGGGGGATGGGCACGAAGAGGAGGCAACAACGCCCGCCTTCACACCGACCATGTACCTGATGGCGACCAGGAGGGCCACTAGCTCGCGCGTGAGGGTGTACGCCTAGAGCTCGCTTATCTGGAACCCGCGGCCAGCCACATCACGCGCGCCGGCGGTCACACGGGGGCAAGGCAGCCTCACTGGTGGTTGCGGCGAGCACAGTGAGGTGGAGGCCGAGGAGGGCACCGCCAAGGAGGACGGCGAGGTCGTGCCGGCGTGAGGAAGACATGGGGTTGCGCTGCGAGGTCTAGGTCGCGGTGAGGAGGACAGTCGCCAGCGCGGTGGAGGCGATGGTGTAGCGACGGACCAGCAGTGCTCGACGATGTCCGGGATGGTGAGGATTTGATGGGGAGGTGGCACGAAGAGGATACGGCGGGTGGCGGCGGCAGCGGCGGAGCCCGCGCGAAGAAAGGGCAACCGACGGTATGAGGAAGAGAAGAGCAAAATGGACATTTCGTGGGCTTTCTCCCTCCTCTTCCATCGAAAATAATATAATAATCGCCTTAGTGTCATATGGCTAAAATTCACAAAATTTGAGTGTCTTTAGTTAAAATCATATATTTTTTGTGTTTGCCGACAAATGATACAAAATTTCAGTGTCCCGTTGTCAATTTTGCAAAAAAAAAAAACTCAACATGGACCGGCCCACATAACGAACTCGCTGGCTCGGCCCATACGGCCCAGCCTCACATAACCAGGGCGGGGCCCACATGTCACAGTCCCGAGCGCGCTGCCCTCGCCCTCTCCTCCCACTCCTTTTGCTCGCTCTCTCGGGGGGCTGCCGCTTCCTCCAATTCTTCTTCATCTCCGGCGGCGGCGGCGGCGGCCACTGGTTACTCCACCGCACGACCTCCACAACCCTGGGAACGATACACAATCCTCCAAGAGTCACGAGGGTGAGAGATGAGGGAGGTCGTGACAGTGCAGGTCGGCGGCTTCGCGAACTTCGTCGGCGCCCACTTCTGGAACGTCCAGGTCACTCCCGCAAGATCCTTATAAGTTCTACCCTGTCCGTACAACCTTGTAGCTCTAGAACTCGACTCCGCTTCTCTTGCTGCTGCTCCTCAGGATGAGCTGCTCGGGCTCGCCGACGACCCCAGCGCCGACCCGACCTTTAAGGCCGCGGCGTTCGACATGGACGTCCTGTACCGCGCCGGCGAGACAAACCAGGTATGGGCGCTGACCGCTTGTCCTAAAAGATGCATCTTTTCCATTATTGGTTGGTTATCTCGGATCCTTTTAGTAACGCTGCTCAATTTCGTCAGGGCGTCTCCACCTACTGCCCCCGTTTGGTATCTGTCGGTTCTCGAGGTAATTTACTCCTGTTCCTAGTTTCTTTATGTGCTGCAATGGTGATTTCACTCCTAGTATAGCAATGTACTCAAGCTTACTGGGTTTAATCGTGCTCGGTAACGTTAATCCTTTGTGGAGAAGTGTAACTTTACCTGCTATGTTGTCAGTGATAGTGTACATTACCAAGTGAAATCATTTGCAGGGTCTCTTGGCTCTTTAAGTTCCTCTGGTACTCTGGGTCTGAGCTGCGCTGCTGTGGATCAGCTCAATGTCATTACATGGCAAGTCACGTTCTAACTTCTCTAGAATCTGTCTCCATGTTTGATTTGCTTACTATGTGTCTATGTCCATCACGCATAATTGGTTGTCGTATTGGTCACCCATACGAGCTAAATAGAAGCAGGAGGTCGTTTCAGTGTGGTTTTGGATTGCTTGTGCAATTGGGCTAGAAATGCACTAGCTGCAGATTAATACATTTGGATATCTTTAGCTTGTTGTAACTCTAACAAATGGAGGAAACATATTTGCATTGCCAAAGCAAGCACATATTATAGCAGCTTCACTGTATAGATGTTTACTTGATAAAATTGTAGGAAATTGTTGCAGCCTGTAGGATCAATGAACTGCTCTTAGCCTCTAATGTGATTGTTTTGGAGATTGCAATGCTGCATATACTCAACCAATTGCTCTGAAAATTGCTGCATGGCATCTGCTTACTGTTTTCATGAAGTATCATTCAGCTTTGGGCCTGTCATTGCTTGTTGTTCATAGCCGTGCTTCTGTATAAATCATGCTATGAGTGAGTAATTATATGCTAATATAACTTGCGAGTTAACTCCAGTTAGAGAGCACCTATCTGTGAAATAATGTGTCGGGCTCGTAGAGTACTTTCATGAGTCAATCCCGATTAATGTAGGTCTGGAAATGTAACACGATCGGTAGCAAAACCTCATGGGCGGAATTTGTTTCTGCAAAACTTAGCTGAAGAAGAGCAGAGCCCAAGCACTAGCAGTGGTGGGCACACCGCGGAGAAAAGTGTTGAAGATAAGGACCTGGTCGAATGCCTAGAGAATGGTGTCAACTTTTGGACTGATTATTCGAAGGTTCAGTATCACCCTCAGAGCTTGTATGAGTTGCATGGGTCATGGACAGACTTTGACAAGTTCAATAACTATGGGACTGCAAGGGAGGTAGTTTCAGAATGGTCTCATATAGAGGACATGAATGAGAGGCTAAGGTTCTTTGTTGAAGAATGTGACCATATTCAGGTCCTATCTTTTCCCCAATAAACTATCGATGAAAACTCTATTTACAGTTATACTACAGGCTATGTTCACTAACGCAATCAATGATTTTTTTTGTAGGACTTTCCCATTATGCATTTTGTTGAGGTCTTAGATTTTGAAATTAATTCACTCATAATTTACTACAGGGCATGCAGTTTATTGTGGATGATTCCGGAGGTTTTTCCAGTGTAGCTGCACATTATTTGGAGAACATTGCTGATGATTACACAAACACACCTGTATTGCTTTATTGTGTGAGGGATCCAGTCACCCATGTATCATCCAGGAATCAAAGGGAGACTATTACGAGATCTTTGCATGATGCCGTTTCATTTTCAAAACTTTCATCCTTTTGCAATCTGATGGTTCCAATAGGACTGCCTTCTCTAAGTAGAAGTATGCTTTTATTTACCCGACTACCACATTCAATTTTGTGCTTTTCTCAAAATTTTCCATTCTAGCATGTTTAGGTGATCTGTGAATTGCTGTTGTTTATTTTCCTGTGCATCGATCTTATGCTGAAAACATTGCACTTCATCACAGTTTCCGTTAAACATGAACTCATTAACTCACCTATACATACTGTTTGTATATATATGTGTGTGAATGCAGCGCTCATCCTAGTATAAAGCAGCTTTACTAGCATATGCCTATTTATCTTTTCTCACATTATCCATACAAAATTATTTTCATGGGCATACAAAAGTTTATTCTGAAGTGTTCTCCTAGTATAAAGCAGCTTTACTAGCTTTTGTCTATTTACTTCACATTATCCATACAAAATTATTTTCATGTGCATACAAAAGCTTATTCTAAACTGTTCCGGTAACAATTTTCATTTAACTTCATTTCATCAGGTTACCTGTCACCTTTGCTTTCTATACAAGATGAGAAACCGTTCCACTCCGGTGCCATCTGTGCTGCAGCAATAAATTCAGTTACTGTTCCATTTAGACTACAAAACGTCGGCCCGGCTTCAAACTTAGCACATTCTTGTGGTAATATTGGTATTGGTGAACTTGTGCACATAATATCTGATCAAGGTCGGCAGAACATGGTTACGGCTCTGGATGTAGCAATGCCTGCCCCTTCTTTGACAGGTACATAATATAGCTGCCCTGTTCGATCTGACTTGAATGAAAATATAATCTTGCTTGCAAACTGTGCACTCCTAATTTTCCAGATGGAAATGATCTGGGGAACATACAGAAGAACCTGCACTCTTTGACCCCTGAAATTAGTGAAGACGAAGATCCTTATTCTGTTGAATTATTGGTGGTTCATGGAGCTCTGAATGCAGGTTTGCCTTATGTTATTCCCTGGGATCCATTTTGTTCTTATTGTCTGTCATGCTACTGGAGTTCTTTTTTTTTCCTAGTGTTACTTATTAGCTAACATTTTGCAATTAGCTAGCATTTTGCAATATTCAACGCATAATTAAATTTTTCTTGAACATTTACATCTAGAGTTACAAATACTTAATGTAAATTTGTTGATACAGGCAGGCAAAGGGCTTCAATATCACAAGTGAAGGACTCTGTGTGTTCAGCTTATGAAGGCAGAGTCACAAAACCAAAGTTCTCTCATCTCTCAGTATCACTCTGCCCCCTCCCTATCCCCCTCCCGTTTCCATCCATCTTCAGGAGCAACGTAGGCCGGCACGGCGAGATCCTCAGCAATCATCCAGCAGGGACCCGGCCAAAGGGTTCACTCGACATCGAGTCGATACCGATGGCGGCACGCCTAAGATCGAGCAACACCATCTTGCCTTTCATAGAGAGACGGTCGCTAAGCCTTCAGAAGAATGGTGTGGCCAGAGCCACGGTCGGGTCACTGGTTCTCCGCGAATGGGGATTCGGGAAGGAGGAGGTCGAGGACATGGGAGAGCACCTGTCGAAGATGCTCCGCGCGTTCCATCCAGAGACCGAGCTCACATCGGATTCCGACTAGACGGAGACCGTCTTGCGAGTTTATCACGAGAATGAACCCAGTTTTGTTCTATGGAACCTGTGGTGTTATAGGATGTGTTTGTTGGGTTGAAGTAACTCTTGTGGTCTGTGTATAATGGATGTGGATGTAGCTCTGAAATATGCTCATGTACCTGTTGTGAGACTGAAGATGAGATCCTCGGCTCATATTTTGTTCATCTCATCCAACAAGTCTCAGCAGAGGAGGCCAAACTACGCACGCCGAGAAGTCTGACCTCTGAACCTGTAACTCTTAACGTGTGCTACAAAGTCGAAAAGCACTCTGAACTGCCGTTGCAGAGCATGGAAGAACATTGGTGTTTTCTTGCTTCACTCTGCAGCGGAATTCAGTCATCTACTTGTTCTGACTGACACAGCGACGTCCTACTCCTACACGCATGATCTTATTGCGCTGGGAAATGCTTCTTCACTGCATGGCCTGTATGTAATCTGTAGCACACCGGATGTCTGTAACTGTACAGCTAATTCAGGCCAGATGTTAATGCGGTTCTCTCATCGCACTTGCAGAGGGTTGGTAGAGAAGGGAAGGAAACACCAAGCCGATGATCGATGGAGACCGATGATGGGAACTTGACCTTTTTTTTTTGCAGTCGTGCTCTGCGTTTCTTGCTTGTACGGCGGCCGTTACGTTACCTTCTTGGTGTGAATTTTTGGCGCAAGTAGTACAGTTGCGATGTTTTTATTTACGGAAGTAGCGACCCTTGCGACAAAATAGCAAATTTGATATCTTTTCCCATGGTCACTGGTCAGACTCGATATTCATGTGACATGTAGCCTCGTTCGGCCTGTGACTGACCGAACACGCTCCACGTTGTCTCCATCGGCACGTGACCGGCGAGCCGGCCGGAAATTAGCTAGTCATCTTTCTCCAGCTCGAGAGAAAGAGTAAAGGTAGTTAGAGACATATTACAAATTACGACCGACCGGACGGAAATTAACTAGCGTAAATTATGGATTAGCCGGACGCGCCGCTCCCCTCAACCGCACCGCACGCCTGTCCCCGCATCGATGTGATTGGCGTGGCTAATCCATAATTTACGTTAGCTAATTTCCGTCCGGTCGGTCGTAATTTGTAATATGTCTCTATCTATCTTTACTCTTTGTCTCGAGTTGGAGAAGGATGATTGATAATTTCCGTCCGGCCGGTCACGGGCCGGTGGAGGGGGCGTTCGGCCGGTCACGGGCCGGACGGGACCACATGTCGCGTGGACATCGAGTTCGGTCGGTGACCATACGAATGAGACATCAAATTCACTATTTCGTCGTAAGGGACACTACTTCTATTGAAAAAAAACACATCCTATTAGTGCTATTTGCGCCAAAAACGTTTTCGGTGCGCTGAACTGAGTGTTGGGTGGCCGCAGAGTCTTGGCGAAAAGGAGCTTGTTTGGACCTGTCCATCCTCTTTTTTTTCTCCTTTTTTTTTCTGCTTTTGCGAGACATTTCTTTTCGATAGCTTTTGCTTTCGTCACCGTATCTTTGCCACGACTCGTTGCCCGGTCGTTGGGGATGGCACACAATCTGGAGGTTTATAACATGGTTAGCAATAGTTGACCTGCCTACAAAAACATGGCATTTGGCATCAATGATTGGTGGCAATGACGAGGTTCACATGTCCGGCATGTGCAAGAAGGCGTGATTTTTTTTTAAATGAAAAGAAGAAGAAGAAAGAAAGAAAAACACGACCAGCTGCAGATCAGATCAGATCAGATCAAAAGAAAGAAACTGACACGAGCGAGACATGGATTAGTTAGCGACTTTAGCGAGAGATCCAGATCTTAAGCATGTATCATGGGCTTTTTCTTATTGTTTGATTCGAAACGTGTATCCATTAATCCATGTGTGTGTTCGTGCTCCACGACTTTTATGCCTTATTGAGTCTGCATTTTTGTTCTGAGACAAAAGAATCTCTACCTGCCTTTTCATAATCGGTGGACGGTGGTTGGGTGAGGGTGCTTGTTCTTTTTTTTCTTTGTTATTCTTTTTCTAAGAAAACATGTGTTTATTTCTACTTGGTCTACCCCCCACCCAAAAAAAAAGTGACAGCTTGTACCATCAAACTATATAACTTTGATAGACAATATCTTCATGAAAACTTGTATTAACTATACAACTACATCCAGAGGAAGTCGCCGGTTAAAGGTGTGTAGGTTGGTATGCTTGTATACAGATGGTTAGTGTGCCGTCGTGTTATTATGTTAGTATTCCCAGACAGTTCAGGCTTGTTTGATTGGTGCTTTTGAATTATTTGCCTTAAAAAAAGTGGTGTTTGAAGGTAGTTTGAAAAGTAGATAATTTTTATCTGGTTAGGTGAATCTGAAGATGAGTTGTTTGGTTGAAAACATGTGCATGAAATTGGTGAATAAAAAATAAAACGATGGATCGAAGCTATCAACGGTGGATGGAGCAGTCTGACTTCTAGGCGCTTGTTTTTGACGCCTGGACGTGGTAGCGAGCCTGGAAGGCAACCAAACATGATACGAGCAGCTTCCGAATCCTCTTCAGGCCAGACAATTTGCCACCAGGCCTCGAAGCAAACACACATTTAGGGCATGTTTGCTTTGAGCCTTGGCAGCTTTTTGCCTGGCTTGGAGAGGACCTGTCGGCTATCGGGTGGTTGTTTGCTTCCTTCCTGCGTAAGCTGCTAGGCCTAGGCGAGCGCTCAGCCGCAGCGTTAAAAAACCGCTCCTGGGGGTCATGCAGATCCGATCAATCGTTCGTAGTTTCGATCCAACGTTCTATTTTTCATTCACCAATTTTAGGCACATGCTTCCAACCAAACAACTCATCTTCAAGTTTGCATAGTTAGAAAAAAATCTACTTTGCAGACTATCTCCGAACACTACTGTTTCTTTTTCAGATGTGAAATCTAAACACCACCAAACGAAGAATTCTGGACTAAATTAGCCTCATTGCGCAATAGAAATTCCAAAAATAACCTCATAAGTTCAAAAATTCCAAAAATAGCCTCCACTAGGCAGTCTTTGCGTCGAGGAAGAAGAACCTAGTTGTCGCCGTCGGACGGCAAAGACTAATCTTGCCTGGTGGGCAAGACCTTAGTCTTGCCCCTTGGTGCTGCCGGCGGGTAAGACCAAGCTGCGTGAGGCAAGACCAAGGTCGCCCCACGTCGCGAGATTTTTATTTTTTTGAAATTTTTTAAAAAAGTTATTAATAATATATGTTAGACGATTTTAAAATATACAAAATAAGCTCAAACAATTATGAAATTTTTGTGGAGCCTCTGGCATAGTATTTATGCTTGTGTAATTTTTTGAAATTTTATGTATTCTTTTTTTCAAAATTCTTTAAAGTTTAATGTTTGTAGGAATTTTATAATATAGCAAATGAGGTCCAAACATTCGATTTTTTTTCATACTCCTACACAGTGGACTTGATTGTGTAAATTTTACAAAATTTTATATGCTCAAATTGTCTCGACAAATTCGTGGTTTAGGTCTCAAAAATTAGGACGAGACGTTTGAAATTAGGGTTTCATGAATTCATGTGGCTTGAAATGTGGGAAGTATGGTTCTCCATCACATTTCTTCCGTGAAAGTAGAGTACGGAAAACAGAGTACGAAAAATAATTTAACGAAAGGGCTTAGAACGTTGCGATTACGGAGAAACCCTAAAACATAGCGTAATCGAGACCGATGTGAATGGCTATACTTTGATGGCTCAATGAGGCACGTAACTGTAACTACATTGCAGCCCGTATGACGGAAGCACGTTACATGTGGTCACATGGCATGATGGTTCGGCTAATTACTTTACCATGGACGCTACTACTACGGTGAACTCGCGACACGAGCTTAGGACCATGGGCACGCATGCCTTTGGGGATAGCTAAAACATGGCGAATAGGAGGGGTCTACTACGGACTAGCCCGACCTCTGCGTGGACCGGGCCATTTGCCCTTTCTTGCGAGCTCGGCATTGTAGTCCTCGCTGCCGCCTCGCCTCGGCCGCCATTTCCGCTTTTTCGCGCTCCTCTCGCGTGCCTCGCGCGCCTCGCGCTGCAGACGCCGAGATGGGCCCGAGTCTCCGACGGATACGCTCGTTGTGCTCTTTGACCGACGATCCTCCTCCGGATCTCGCCCCTTTCGCATTCCACTCGAAGTCGAGCCGCCATCGTCGTGTGGGTGGATCTCTAGGTCGATCCACTTGCGGAAGCCACATAGCGGCTCCGGGGATCGCGGTAGACGGAGAGATTGTTAGTGCATACTCAAAAGAGAATTGGTACGATATATTATGTTAGTACTCCTTACCATTGCCGATAGTTGCTCGATCCCAACGGCGGCCGGATAGTCGAAGAGTAGTTAGGACATCCCGATGAACGCATGCCGAGGCCGAGCCGGTGCTTGGATTTGAAGAACTTGCATGTGTCCTCGCACCAACAGATGGGGCGTCTCCCTCTGGCGGGTGTTGCGCGAAGGCTCGTTTGGAACGCTCGGCGGGGGTTCTTTGTACGCGGGGTTTCATTGCAGAGTCGCCATCCTGGCAAGTGCTCTTGCGGACCCGGCCTCAGCGACCCTAGCTTGTTCGGCCGCGCCGCTGAAGCCCTTGCTAGATCACGGATCTCGCCCCATTGCTTCTTGAGGTTGTCCATCCCGTGGTGAAGCAAGCTCGTGTAGTGTTTGGTTTGGTTGTGTGGTTTTCTCGTAGATGACTTGCACCACCTTTTATAAGCCGAGGGTTGGCATGACGTGGTTGGCGAGTGTTGTCTAATCTTTCCGCAGAGTAGTCATGGCCCCTTTTTTAAGTGCTTTATTTTTGGTAGGAAAAGCTCTGGAGGCGAGTGTTGTCTGGTTGTTGCGATGAGTTGTCACGCCTTGCTCGCAGAGTGCCGTCATTTCGGTCAAAAGTCGGGCGAGGCGGTGAGTTGTCACGCCTATGACCGCAGAGTGCCGCATTTCGGTCTGAAAAGTCGGGCGAGGCGTTGAGTTGTCACGCCTTACTCGCAGAGCCGTCATTTCGACCGAAAAGTCGGCGAGGCAGAGGCCGTCATTTCGGTCTGAAAAGCTGGCGAGGCAGTGAGTTGTCACGCCTATGACCGCAGAGGCCGCTATTTCGATCTGAAAAGTCGGGCGAGGCGATGAGTTGTCACGCCTTACTCGCAGAGTCCGTCATTTCGATCCAAAAAATTGGCGAGGCAGATCTTTATCATTTCGTCTGAAAAAGTGGCGACGCAGATGAGTTGTCACGCCTTGCTCGCAGAGGCCGTCATTTCGGTCCAAAAGTCGGTAAATTTGTTTTGCAATTGAAGTTGTTTTGAAAGCCATCCTTCTTTGCTTCTTTGTTAGGATGATCGGTAGTTCCGACGATATAAGTGCGAAGTACCTCTCGTGAACTTCCAAAATCCCGCGGAACATTTTTTGTACAAAGAGCACTCTTTTGGGACTTAGCTGATTTTCTACAAGCGTGGTCCTTACCGCCATGTTTGGAGCGGTACTCCGCACCATGGAGTTGATTTTCGCATGAACGATAATCGAAGTACCGCAAATTAGATCACACGCAAAGTGTCCACAACGGAATTAGATAGATGCATACTTGATACAAACTAGTACCACAACACCGCAAAGGCATACATCACGTAGTGTGGGATGCATAGATAAATAGTGGATATTACAATCTTATTAAACCGAACTTCTACTTAGCAAGAACAAGAAATAATAGAAGAAAAATTACCAAACCGCCATGTTAACTAATTTCGTAGCGATTTCTCAACCCTTCCCATCCTTTCATCCAAATCCTTTAAGAACATTATCTTTATTTTCCGTCGGTTCATCCGATGGTCGAGGCACTTGATTTAAATGCGACCACACGATGTGTGTCCTCTTGCAAGGCCGCAATTTGCATTGCAATGCCTCGAACGTCTGCATCGCTTCATCACGACCACACCGTAACCGACATGTTGTGTTCTATAAAAATAATTGGGAATACAAGTGAAAAATATGATGTTTGGAAAGAAGTTCAATGGGGATGATCGGACATAAGTTACCGTAACATTCGAACACTTCATGAACACTCGGGATGGATTCGTTGGCGTATGGGAGGTGAACACATTCACCGGATCCTCGCAACGAGGGCAATCCAAGTCTTTGTCTTAGTGCTTCTAATTGCCTGCTCACTCGAAAGTTTGATGAAGCCGTAGACATCCCGCTTAAGGCGGGAGGAAGGAGAAGAGGAATCAAGAGTGAGTGGAATGGAAGCCAAATCATGCATATATATAGCCTTTGTTGGTAAATTATAATTTGGTTGAAGAAAATTACGTCAGCGAGGTAGCTTGGCCGAGGAGGTATCGTAGGCGACATTGCGTTATGTATTTAAGGTTTAGTAAGTTTAAATCGAGTTCTGAGCTTGTTGTTAGTACTAAATATTTCAGATAACATGTTGTGTACATAAATCTAACGATCGTAACGCATATGGACATTACATAAATCGAAAGGCGAGATGCATGATGGCATTATGTAACAAGTTTTACACGCCCATGAAATTAGTTAGGCGCATGGTCGTGTCGCTTGTCGGACGACGTAGATGATCCTCGGGGAATGTGAACTGTCAGGGAGTGGCGACGCCTCGAAGGCCGTAGTAGGGGCCCTGTCGGGAGGCGAATGCAGGGTGATCTCATCGTGGCGGTCCGGTGAGGCCCGAGCATGTCGCCCACCCATCGGTGCTCTTCTGCGCGGAAGCGCACAGGTGAGTTAGTCATTGCTTTTGTACGACGGAAAATTGGTGTTAGTACGCTCACGTGTACCGAGTAGGTGTTGTGTTGACGAGGACCCTCCGGCGGCCGAGCCGTAGTGCCGCAGTGTACCCTCCGACGTGTCGCCGAACCACCGGTCGCGCTCCGGAGGTGTGATTGAACGCCGCGAAGAAGTCGATCCTGCGCCTCCTCCGTGATGGCGATGGTTGCGCAGAGCCGCCCTCGCAATCGCCGCAAGAATAAAGGGTAATGTCGGACGTCCAAATGAGTGTATGGAAAGGTACTCACGACAAGAACCGGCTGATGATGACATACCGTGGCTCGAGGCGGTCGGGGCCGAAGCGATCAGAGACTCGACGACTCCTGAGTGCGACGGCGGCGGCGGGCGGTCCGACGGAGGTGCGGAGGGCGGAGGTGGTGGAAGGTACCGCCACGCACGCGATGTCGCGACGTGAACGTCGCCGTGGCGACCACAAGTTATGGATCTAATCGCATAACTTACATCCTCACGCATCGCGCGCATCGCGCTATGATACGATCCATTGTGTTGTTGTTTCCACGGTCTATAGCTTCAGTGAGTGGTTGCGGACACGCCCAAGCGGTAGTGCCGCACGAAACCGATAGTAAGCGCGAAAAGTGTTTTGAAGGAGAATTATGCGAAGAATGTTTTACCGTCTCGTCGCGGCGGCCGCCGGTGACGGTCCGGACCGACTAGTACGACGTCGTCTCGCATGGCGCCCATCGACGCCGCGGCGCCGCCCGAGAAGCTCGCACCTAGTGCGCGAACGCACCACCGCAAGTACGCCGCAGACGCGTCGGATGGCGAGCCGCGAAACTCCGGCACCACGCCCGTCGTAGCCTCGTCAATCCACACGCCGTCGTGGAGCCAGATTCGCCTCCGCCGCCGCTCCTCCGCCTCTCCTCGCCTCGCCGCAATTGAATTTACATGTCGAAAATCTTACTAAAATGCCCTCAAAACAACATCAAATAATGACATACGGTGAGCCTTTCTTTGTGAGAGGTCGCCCCGTGGCGGTGGAACCTCTGGTAAAGGCCGAATTGCCTCATGACCCGCTGCGGGTTGTCTTTGCTCGACCATGTGCGAAGACCAAGTGGCGTGTCGTCATCCGAGTGCCTCGCCCAGATTGCTTTGGGACGATAATCCGAGGGGGCCGTGTCGTGAAGGAACGGTCCGCCCATGGCCACCGGATGACCTCGTCCTCGTGGAGAGTCTCAAAAGGTTATGGAACTCGGGTATCGCGCCTCGGTCTCTCCTAGCCCACCCTAGGGTAGCACGTGTCCAACGTGTTCCCATCAGAGGCCCGCCGACGGGTCGCCCCTCGCAGCGGCCCCCGTAAAGCTCGGTGGTCACTGGTAAGGGTGCACGCCGCGCGGAAGTACGGTCGACCCTCTTGGAAAGTGCTCCACGACCATAATCGTAGGAGGCGTAGCACACCGCGAGGATCGCTCTCGCCTGTCTGTCTGGCACGACAAGCGCCACACAACCCTCGGTAGGTGGCGCAAAGCACCGCAGAGCCCCAATCGATTGTGGAACTCGCGTGCGGGCGCCCGCCGAGACTGCGCGATGGATGTAGCTCGGGTACACGCAGTCTCCCTGCGTGGTAGGAAACATGATCCATCCGAACAAGAACAACAGGTACGCGACTAAATGTGTCCTCACTTCCTCCTGAGTCGCATGCTCGGGGCAGATCATGTACCGCGCGGCCAGAATGTGGCACACGGACACGTTCGCAAAGCGGGTCACCAAATTGTCACTAAACGGACCTTCCGGTCATCGCCTCGGAGGGGGCACTACCGAAGACCACGAAGAGGTAGAGCACAAGCGCAGACACGCCCTCCGAGTAATGGTCATCTCCCCATCGGAAGTGGAAGGTGTGAGTCTCCGGTCTCCAACGGTCCACGAGCCAGCAGACAGCGAGTGCCGCGTCAAAGCTGCGGCCAGCGGCGGGAGGTCCAACATCCGGCGCGGCGAGAGCCCGGTCTCCGGCTCGGGACGTACCGCTCGTCAAGGGGCCATCTCTCTGGGGCGCCAGACTGTGCTCGAGGGCCGACGCGGCAGACCACGCCCGCAACGGTGTCCCACATCCCGGCGTGGGTCGCGGCTCGTCAGACGTCGTCAGCTGGAGCTGCGCCATCTCACGCCAACAGGAAACAACATGTCGGCACGCATGTAAAACATATTATGTGACACAGGAAAATAAGGCAAGACATACGATAAAAAATTCAACAATACAATATGATCATAATGAGTTAACAACAAACCGGACAACTTAACAAGTACTACATAAAGGCATGGATAAACAAACAATGAGTCCATCAAAGACATTGAAATAAGCAAGCGACATCACGACGTAGTAATTACATCTTCCTCACTACTGATTGCCTTCGCTTGTGCCGATGCTGCTTAGGCGTGGTGATGGAGTGCCCAACGATCTTACACGATGCAACGGGTCGGCGAACTTCGTTGCCGTGGCCGTTGTCGTCCATGTCGTTCGGATCGTCGGGATCGCTGCCTTCCACGGCACGGGTGCTTTAGTGCGTCGTCGGGCACCCACTTCACTGCCCCACCAAAGGTCCTCAGAGTGCGTGTCCGGCCCGTATGAATGGAACTCAAGACTCCAAGTTGCATCTGGTGGTGGATGTCATAGTACTCGGAGATGTAACGCTCGAGGCTTGCCGCCACGCCGCGCATGCCGCTGTACACATGGGAGCATGGTTTGTGCGAAGCCGCGGCTTGTTGCGGTGCGGCGCTTCTTCACCAATTGTGCGGACTGCCACGATCCTCTAACATGGCCCATCACGTACTTCTCCCGAGCCCGATCTCGAACTTCGCCGACGCCATCCATGGTACGAGCGGCGGCGATCGAGCCTTGCCGATTTTATTCTCCATGTAGGCATGCATTACTTGGAGAATTGCTTCCGTCCTCCAAATGCTTCTTGGCCATCATGGCTCTGTTGACAAAGTATCCGATGGTACGGTTCGGCTCTCCTCCACGATCGCGGTGATCGGCAGAGATCGGACACCCTTGAGCACACCGTTGTACACCTCAGACATGTTGGTCGTCATGATCCGCACCTTGCACCGTCCGTGTCGTGCGGCAGGACCATTTCTCCAGTCGGTGCGTGCGAGTTAACCCACGTGTGAACTCCCCAACTCTCGCGGACCCTCTAGCCGCGCCTGCCTCGGCATGCGCCGAGTCCCTTACATGCTTCGGTCTCCTCATCGAGTGTCTCCACACCGCTGAACTTCCTCCTTTGGTTACGCATGCGAGCTTCTTGAACATCTTCATGAGGTCCTTGCTCAAACCTTGTGTGGAAGTTGGCGCGAGATGCCTCATGCACCAACGGCTCCTAACATCGCTCCACTGTACGGTAATTGCGCCCCATTTTGCATCATGCACAACGCAGACAACAAGCCAAAGATTGCGATCCGAGATGACACATACATCCGCCGATCTTGCACGACCGCCGCTTCACATTGCACGGGAACCACGGCCCGACTCTCCGTTCTCGCTCTCAACAATTGCGAACGCCACGGGACTAAGCGGTCATTCGCATCGGCCGCAGCGGCGGTGAGGATGGTACCCCGTACTTCCCACATAGGAAGGTACCATCCATCGTGAGCACGGACGACAATGTTTGAACCCTTCGATCGCTCGACGGAAGGCCCGAAGACCCTTTCAAGAACAAAACAATTGGGCCCCTCGTCGGATGCACCGCTCAAGCTTGTTTACGTCGTCCGGGATTAGATTCCGCGATTTGATCACGATAATCTTGGTACTAGGTTGTAAGCCTCTTGAATGTGCGAACATTCGCTTCCGTAACCTGCGTTTACGCACGCCATGCCGCCTTGTAGCCGACGGGAATCCCACCATATTGGCAACATCCGCCGCCAGGAGCTTTGGCGAAATGGACACATCTGCAATGACGAGGTGGCTTATCAAGTCGGCAACATACGAGGGCGTCATGTTGCGGTGCACTCGTAGCGGCTCGGCTAACTCGCATGTGTGGTCCTTCAAAGACCGTTATCAGGAAGCCCATGGCGTGATGCGTGAACCTCTGCGCACGGACCTTGCCAAAGACAGATTCATCAACACACCGACGATGTACGTGTCGGGTTGGACCTCTGCACCGATCGTCCGTCCGATGTTAACGGCGTATCTTGCAATAGCTTGTTGTGCGGCGATCTTGTCGAAAGCGCTGGTTTACGGCGTGGTGTCCTCATGGAACCCCACTCGGCACCCTCCGGACGTGGCGTAACCGGCGATGTCATCGCAACATCGCCCAATCGTGAGGGGCGTAAGCAATGTCGATGGTTACAAAACCACCAACCGCACCTCCCCGCAGCAGCTTCTCCGTCTTCGTCGTCTTAGAACTAGTTGTTTCGACGTCCTCCTCGCTTTCCACCTCATCCACCGGTCGGTCGGTACTCGTGACAATCAATACGGTGACCACCATCTCTCCGCCGCCGTTGGGCTCAAAATTGACCGCGACGCCTCGGTCTCCATCGCCACGTGTCCTCGAGCTCGCAGACCAACGCAAACTCCTCCTCACCGGCAGACTTCACCTTCATCGGAACCACCCGCGCGGATGTCCCGTGCTCTCCAAGAATCGAGCGTAGACCATCGGCCGCGCATATATCGCAGCGGCGGGGTTGCAAACAACCCCATGTAGTTGGCCCATGAAGCGCCACATGTGACCTTCATAAGTTGCCAAACGGTCTCGCTGCACCACCCACCACCGAGGCATAAACCGCCTCGATGCGCGGCTTCTTCCTTCGATGGCGCGATCGAACGCGGATCGCACGCACCGCCTTAGCTCGAGAGGCTCATGTCCTTCGTGAGCCGGCGCCGGATCACGCAGTGCGGTGACAATTTGACAGTCCGCGCCGTGACGGTCCGTCGCGTCTGAGACCGTCCCGTGGAACACGAGCAGATCTTGAATTTCCGCCATAAAGTACCTAACACATGTGCATATGAAACCATCGAATTATTTGCGGGATTTTTTGTCGTAATGAGCGCTTCTACAAATTTGGTTATGCCCATCGCATACCTAACGTTTTGTCGTACATGTTTTCAATCCCGATTGGAGTTCGTATGATTTTTCTATCAATGAAATGTCCAAGCTAATATTATTTCTAGTATAAATAATCCATAGCCTATTCTATGTTACACTTCAGAAATTTCCTGTGGTACTACATAGTTACAAATTTTTAACTAGTTCGATATTACTGATTGCAAAAATAATTCACTTGAAATTCTTATTGCATTTCTACGCTTCCATACCCGAGTTAGACCTAACTTACACCAAAGACATGTGTGGTCCACGACAAGGTATTCTTTTCATTAAATTTCGATTTAAAACTTCTTGAGAGGTGCGTCGGGTTTCTCATTCTAGCGGTGTAATGTGTAGTGCATGCCGAACGCGATATGCTTAGATCAAGAGTACATATACAAAGCGTTGGTGGGTCTATTTCTATTTTGCTTAATGACCTCAGAAAATTTTGCTATTTTATGACCAAGTTCATGAAACTATAAAAATACGAAAGGAAATTTACAACACTACTAGCAACATGTCCATTAAGTCAACTAATTACGGCATAATGACATTGTTAACTACTAGGTCTTCAAAATAAACTAACTACACAACTAAAACTACTCTGTTGCTATAATTCATCTAATTGCATCCTAATCACATTGCTAAAACTACCGATAATACTAATTGAATGCGAATGACATTTACCTTTTCTAGGTGCTCGCAGCAGCTTCAAAGCTTATTTTCTACGTGCTCGTGATTTTTTCGACTCGTAGATTTTTTTCACAAAATTTTTTCCACTCCAGGCCAGTGTCGACGAGCCGGTGAGGAGGCTCCTCACTCGCTCCTCCCTTTATAAGCGCATAGCGTCAGGGGCCTAGCACTGGCGCTTCTTGGTACGCTATAGCGCCCGGGCGAGCCCGGCGCAGCGCATGTGCGCACGCAGCGCATAGCGCCGAGGCGAACCCGGGCGCCTGTATATGGGCTTGCGCCGCGCGTGGCAGCGATGAGGCCACGCAGCGCATAGCGCCGAGGCGAGCCCGGCGGCGTAGCCATGCGCCGCAGGGGCCAGCGTGGCGCCGCGCCGGCCTAAGGGCAAGACTAAGTCGTTGCCCACGGGACTGCAAGAAGCGCATTAGTCTTCTTAGTCCCCAACAGCGACAACAGTTGGTTGCCGTGTCGGGACGGCAAACAACTAGGTTCTTCTTCGTCCCGACGGCAAAGACCGCTTCTGAGGGCTATTTTGGAATTTTGAACTTATGAAATTTATTTTGGAATTTCTATTGCTTGAACGGCGCTAATTTAGTCCAGAATTCCCAAACGAACCTTAGCCTAGGTGGCAGGTAGCCTGGTTGTTGTTGGTCGGCAGCTTTCTGCCAAACGACTTGTACTCTGTTCTTCGGTCGCCCGGCTAAAAACTGTACAACCACGAGAAGGTGATATTACAATTTTATGGGATTCTGTTTGGCAATAAGAGAGCATCAATTCCATCTCTAGTAGAATAATAGACTAATGGAGACGCTGATAATTAGCCCATGGTCTTGCTCCTGAATTACTGCCATGACTACCCTCGTGAGCACGAGCACGGGAGGGGAAAGCACGTGGTTTTGTCGGAAGAGCGGAACCTGTCCGTCCGTCCGGGCTGGCCTTGGACCCCACGACTCAGAGTGAGGGAGAGAGAGAGGCGCGATGTGATTGGTCGTCACGCTCCTCCCCCATTTCCTCGCTCCTTCCTCGCTCGCAGTCGCAGTATCCAACGCAAACGCGTCCATTTACTAGTACAGTAGTGCTGCTGCTGCTGCTGCTGCTGCTGCTACGCGACGGGACAACCACCGCACCGCACGGCACCATCAATCGGGAACCCGATTCCCATTCCCGCCCACCGCGCAAGTACTGGCCCGCTCCGCTCTGGCTGCTCCACTGGCAATCACGTCCCGTTCCATGCGTGCGCGCGCGGGGTTGGTTGGGATTGGGATTTGATTAGGTGAGCTGAGCCGAGGAATCGGAGCGGCGGCGGAGGGGGATGGAGAGCTACCTGGAGGAGAACTTCGGGGGCGTCAAGGCGAAGAACTCGTCGGAGGAGGCGCTGCGGCGGTGGCGCAAGCTCTGCAGCGTCGTCAAGAACCCCAAGAGGCGGTTCCGCTTCACCGCCAACCTCGACAAGCGCGGCGAGGCGCAGGCCATCAAGCACGCCAACCACGTACGTGCGCCCTTCCTTGCCTCTCGCTCGCTCACCCTCTCTCCGCCGCCGCTTCTCCTGCTCAATTCTGCGGGAGGGAGGGAGTGGATCCAGGGGTTTGCAAAGGGCTTTCGCGCTGGGATCTGCGGCGGTTATGGGATCTGGAGCCCGGTTTAGTTAGCGCGTACGGGATTTTTTAGGCTTTACGCCGAGTGAGATCGTCACATGTCTGTGCGATAGATTCAGCTGGCTTCAAAGCGGCGCGGGGTTGGCGTGGAGTGTGAGAGGGGGCTGCCCCTTTCAAGTAAATTACCAATTTTCTAGGTTTCTGGTTGGAGCATTTGGGGTGTTAATTACAGTTAGGGTTTGTGGGATCAGTGGCGGGGGCATAGTACCAATTGTGAGTGTATGGAACTATGGATGATTGCTGTTGAGCTAGGAGAGATCATTGATGCTTACCTGGTTTGACATTGCTACAACATGCCATCTTTGCACTCTGTGTTAGTAGCACTAAGTAACCTTGGTTTAGCAAGCCTAATCCTGATATTGGGAGTGGCTACCTTCAACTACTTACCAAATTTGACATTGCTACAACATGCCGCCTTTGCATTGTGTGTTAGTAGCACTAACCTTGGTTTAGCAAACCCATTTTTCGATATTGCGAGTTAGTAGTAACCTTGGTTTAGCAACCCATTTTTGGGTATTGAGAGTGGCTACTTTCAAATCATTTTTGGAAGCATCACAATAGCACTCCATCAGTCCATCATCTTACTTGGTATGCCATAAACCTTCCGTAGCTTTCTTAACCCCAAAGCGCAGCCACGTAGCTTCGCATTCCCAAATGGATCATGAAGTAGTTAAACATGGAAATTTGGGATGCTAGCGTTGCTGCCCTCGTACTACATACTAGCTTCTTTTCTACGCTTATTTTAAGGGGTTACTGAAATTCATACTGTGGATGTGTGACAGGAGAAGCTGCGGGTTGCTGTGCTGGTGTCGAAAGCTGCACTTCAGTTTATACATGGTAATACTTGATTGTTTCGTATTATGACTTCATGTTTTCGCTGTAGTTTTGACCATTTCTAGTATAGTATCTAAGCATACTGCTGACAAACACATGTACTCAGGCCTTTCACTTCGAAGTGAGTATGCTGTCCCTGAAGAAGTCAAGGCTGCGGGGTTTCAGATTTGTGCTGATGAACTGGGGTCCATCGTTGAGGGCCATGATAGTAAAAAGTTGATCACCTATGGTGGAGTTGCTGGAATAGCAGACAAGCTTGCAACATCGCCGACAGATGGGCTAAGTACAGCTGAGGACAGCATTAAGCGCAGGCAAGACATATATGGAATAAACAAATTCACAGAAAGTGAGGTTCGCAGTTTCTGGGTGTTTGTGTGGGAAGCACTCCAAGATACAACTCTTATAATTCTTGCTGTCTGTGCCTTTGTATCGTTGGTTGTTGGCATTGCGATGGAAGGATGGCCTAAAGGTTCTCATGATGGCCTCGGAATTGTTGCAAGTATCCTGTTGGTTGTGTTCGTTACTGCTACAAGTGACTATCGGCAGTCTCTGCAATTCAAGGACCTGGACAAGGAGAAAAGGAAAATTCAAGTGCAAGTTACAAGGAATGGTTTTAGACAAAGACTATCGATTTATGACCTTCTTCCTGGAGATGTTGTCCATCTAGCAATTGGAGATCAGGTTCCTGCAGATGGGCTCTTCATTTCTGGGTTCTCTTTATTGATTAATGAATCCAGCCTAACTGGCGAGAGTGAACCTGTTGTTGTAAATGAAGATAACCCTTTTCTTTTGTCGGGGACCAAAGTCCAAGATGGGTCATGCAAGATGCTGGTTACAACAGTTGGAATGCGAACCCAATGGGGAAAACTTATGACTACTCTCAGCGAAGGCGGGGATGATGAAACCCCACTGCAGGTCAAGCTTAATGGAGTTGCAACTATTATAGGCAAGATTGGTCTATTTTTTGCAGTCATAACTTTCATTGTCCTATCTCAAGGGTTAATCAGCAAGAAATACCATGAGGGGCTGCTTTTAAGCTGGTCAGGAGATGATGCACTGGAGATGTTGGAGCATTTTGCTATTGCGGTTACTATTGTTGTTGTTGCTGTTCCTGAGGGATTGCCCTTAGCAGTCACGTTGAGCCTTGCATTTGCGATGAAGAAAATGATGAATGACAAGGCACTGGTTCGCAACTTAGCTGCATGTGAAACTATGGGCTCAGCTACTACCATCTGCAGCGACAAGACAGGAACACTAACGACCAATCATATGACTGTTGTTAAGGCCTGCATTTGTGGAAACATCAAGGAAGTTAGCAACCCTCAGAATGCATCTAAGTTATGTTCTGAACTTCCAGAAATTGTTATCAAAACTATTCTGGAGTCAATATTTAACAATACAGGTGGTGAGGTTGTGATTAACCAAGATGGAAAATATCAGATCCTGGGTACCCCAACAGAGGCAGCTTTATTGGAGTTTGCATTGTCACTAGGTGGAGATTTTAAGGCAAAGCGTGATGAAACTAAGATTGTGAAAGTGGAACCTTTTAATTCAACAAAAAAGAGGATGAGTGTCATTCTTGAGCTTCCTGGAGGAGGACGCCGTGCACATTGTAAAGGTGCTTCAGAAATAGTCTTGGCTGCCTGTGATAAGTTCATAGATGAGACAGGTGGCGTTACCCTGCTTGATAAAACAACTGCCGACAAGCTTAGTGGTATTATTGAAAGTTTTGCTAGTGAAGCTCTTAGGACATTGTGCCTTGCTTATAGGGAAATGGAAGAAGGCTTTGCCGTTGATGAGCAAATACCGCTGCAAGGGTATACATGCATTGGCATTATAGGTATTAAAGATCCTGTTCGCCCAGGTGTGAGAGAGTCTGTTGCAACTTGCCGGTCTGCTGGAATTACGGTGAGAATGGTCACAGGTGACAACATACATACGGCAAAGGCGATCGCTCGGGAATGTGGTATACTCACTGAAGATGGTGAGGCTATTGAGGGACCAGAGTTCAGAGAGAAAACTCTTGAAGAACTCCTCAAGCTGATTCCAAAAATCCAGGTTTGCTGTGTATATAATATCTTATTGTATATAATATCTTATTGACTTTTAAAAGTTTACCATCTGTCTACAAGTCTCATCTCCTGGTAATTCTGTGTATTAAAGGTAATGGCCCGATCATCACCACTTGACAAGCATACACTTGTAAAGCATTTGCGCACAACATTCAATGAAGTTGTTGCTGTTACTGGTGATGGCACAAATGATGCTCCTGCACTGCATGAAGCAGATATTGGACTTGCAATGGGCATTGCTGGGACTGAGGTGAGAATGCTTAATCATTAAAGAGACCAAACCAATAAGTGCTATCAATTAGCTAGCAGATATATCATGACGTATCGTGTTATCTAATACACACAATTACACAATGAGATCTCTTACACAATTTATTGAGGCTTAATGGACCTGAATATTGTTAATTTGATATCAGATCCTTGCTATTCTTATTCATACCATCCAGTAGACCTAATGCAAGTTTATTCAGGTGGCCAAAGAGAGTGCTGATGTCATCATTCTGGACGACAATTTCTCTACAATTGTTACTGTTGCCAAATGGGGACGCTCTGTTTACATCAACATTCAAAAGTTTGTGCAGTTTCAGCTGACTGTTAATGTTGTGGCGTTACTAGTTAACTTCTCCTCAGCTTGCTTTACAGGTATACCTCCTAGCCTTAATGATTCTCTGTTCACTTTAGATTTCCCCGTCTGATTATTTACACTCGCAATGCCAGGAAATGCACCACTGACAGCTGTTCAACTTCTTTGGGTCAACATGATCATGGACACCCTTGGAGCTCTTGCATTAGCCACTGAACCACCTAATGATAATTTGATGAAGAGAGAGCCAGTAGGAAGAACAGGGAAATTCATCACAAATGTAATGTGGAGGAACATTTTGGGGCAGTCTTTCTACCAATTTGTTGTTATGTGGTATCTCCAGACGCAAGGGAAAAACTTGTTTGGGCTTGGAGGCTCTGATGATGCTGATATTGTGCTAAATACAATTATTTTCAACTCATTCGTCTTCTGCCAGGTATATCTACTGCTGAAAATTCTCTCTTTTTCGCTAGTGATTTGTTTGCTAGGGGATAACCTGAGAGATCAAAAGGCATTAGAGTAAGTAATTTTATTTCATGTTGCGTAGCACTTGAAGGAGATGAAAAAAAAGGATGAAGTGGGAATAGGAGATTATTTGTTATTTCCATAGGCTTCAAGTTTCTCTCCAAAGGTGGGGGACAATGATGTCACGATTTTGATCTTGGTTGAAGAGTCGAGACTATTTTTCTCACTCTTGGTTATAGCGTTTTACACTGGGACAGCAATTCATTCTTTTCTCTCGCAATTTGCCATTATTTTGAAAAACCTGAGCGAACTTTAAGCGTAGAGTGCAGTATATAGTCTAATATAACCAGGTAAATAAACAGAGGTAGAAGAGGGATACTACGAATTTGTTGGAAGTAAGGGCCCAGTCCAACATGCAGACCTGTTCGGTCAAAGGTTCAAAATAAGATTATACTTCTTTTAGCTGCCCGCTTGGACTATTACCGATCTGTGTTATATGATACTTCTTCAGGTGTTCAACGAGATAAGCTCCAGGGAGATGGAGAAGATCAACGTGCTCAAGGGCATTCTGAAGAACTACGTATTCATGGGGGTCCTCACCAGCACGGTCATCTTCCAGTTCAACATGGTCCAGTTCCTCGGCGAGTTTGCCAACACCACGCCTCTCACCAAGCTCCAGTGGCTCGCCAGCGTGCTCCTTGGCCTTGTCGGGATGCCCATCGCTGCTGCCATCAAGCTGATCCCTGTTGGATCCTCGTGATGAAGACGCTGCCTGCAAGGCGGCAATGCACGAATTCTTCATGCAGGGTCTTTTGGAAATGCATGGAGAGCAAGATTGAGAACAGCTGCACTTGACAAGTTTTGTAGCCTTACCTATGAATGTGTCACATTCGCATCATATTGTAAGAAATTGTGTTTGGCCTGGGGCTCAGGCTCAGCTCGTTAGTGTAGCAGAATTGCAAGACTCTTGTTTGGATTGGGATTCAGAGTTTCAGACTACAGAAAATTGATGTAGACCAATGAACAGACACCTGATCCTTCTCCCTTGATTTCTTCCTTCTTTGGATGGTTGACTTAAACAGAGTTGAGCACTTGTTAATCAACCGAGATCCATCATATATATTGGCTATATTGACCGCAGTGGTTGTTTATTGACAATATGAAATTAGGAGTGGTGTAGGTGAACCTATTATGATACAAGCTCTTTTATGGTACACACACTTACCTTTCAAGAGGTAAGACAGTTTCAGTCTCAAAAGTAAGATAAGACTTACCCTTCCTTCTGGAGGTAAGATTGAGTTTCAGTCTCAACCGTTCATTGACTGAGGTTAGTTTTGGCTTAATGCAAATATGGCCAGTAAGGAAACCAACAACTAATTAAGTTACATATTTAAAATAGCAATGTATTAAATGACATATCCATTCATAACAAACTATGATAAAATCATTTAAAATTTAAATGATAATATCACCATCCAAATTCCAAACGTTCTTTACATCTAGTCTAAAGAACAAATCTCAGCCTAGTGGATGATCGGATCTAGCACAAATTGTCATGTGCTCAGCCTAGTGGATAATCGGATCTAGCACAAACTGTCATCTGGGGCATCATGTACGGGCGACGCAAGAAGCAGATGCTGGCCAACGTGCCCTCCCAATCCGACTCCGTTACGCCTGCAGGATTACCAACGGTGTCGGATAAGCAACAGTAAAAGCTGGATATTTACGTCTCTGATTAGTAGTATACATTAGGAAATACTCATTAGTTGATTTCTGTAATTCGAACTCATTTCTTAGTCCAGATTGTTTAGGCTCTCTATTCAAAAGAGAGATACTTCGATTTTGCAATTCAGAGAGAAGATATTAGAAAACTCCAATCCCGTTCTTCTCTTCTATTCGATATTGACCCCGGAACTCGGCCGCGCGGTTGCTGTCACCACGGCACCTCCGCCGCATCGCCGAGGTTCTGGACAACGTTCGATTCCGCAACACAATTACAACCTGCGTTCCAATCCTTCTTCATCGATCCAAACTCCTGACAACTTGGTTTCAGACGACCTCGCTGCGCCATCCATCATGTCAGAGAGTGACAACCACGACGCAGTCGGCAGGAAGCTCGATGCACCGCTCCAGCAGATGGAAACAAATCGAGTCATACTCCATGATAAGATTGACAGTCTTGCTGGCACAATCCGCGACATTGATTTACAACAACGAGCACACAAACTGGCTATCAACCTACTAGAGGAGGGGCTGCCTACATGTGGCGGGTGCCCAGCATGCGCATGGCGGCCCACACGATGCCCTTTAGGGACGTGGTGCGGGCCTTCTGCTCGCTGGAGAGCGGCGGCTCCTGGCACCCGCGCAGGGTGCTGCTCACCTGGGCCGTCTCGGGGGAGCCTGGTGCGATCTTGATTCTTGAGCGTTGCGAGGATGTCTGTCCACCACCTGCTGCTCCTGGCGCGGAAGGATGGCCGCCGCCGCTGCCGGCTGGAAGGAGATCGTCATGGTGCTGCCCATGCGCGCCGCCACCTCGTGGAAGAAGATACCGATCGTCGCCATGCTGGCAAGGTTACCCACCCTAGGCATGCGTTGGGTGAGATGGAGGTGGCGGCGGAGTATTGCTCCACAGGTGGGGAGTGATCCGTGCTTGCACCTGGTAATGGTTCTAAGCCCACCCCAAACCCATTCAAAAAGAAATCAACTTACCAAACTAACCCAACCCACAAATCAAATTCTAGGAACCAAACCAATCTAGCCCACATGTACTATGCACTTTGCACCCAGACATAACCAACACATTTCACCAATTCGTGTTTTCCAACCCAAAACCATTTTGCCCTCCTGGATGGATGGACGCTACTAACATTTGTTTGTATGCGAAGGGCCCCACTGGCAGTAAGCTCTCTCTAAGCGCTGACAGAAGCAAATGGTAGAAGCCTTGAACGCCATGATCGGCAGAGAGCGGGGGAGGAGGAGGGAGTCGACGGCGCGGCGGCGGCGAGGGAACCAACTCACGACCCTCAGTCACGCCTCACGCTCGATGCGGCTTTTCCTCTCGGGTCACAGAGGCCACAGCGTCTGTCGCGTGACCACGTGATTCCTCTCGGGTCTCGCCTAACCCACCCATTCTAAACCATAGGTTGAAACCGTACAAACCCAAAATTTCTTAACCAGAACCGCGCAGGATCGCCAAGACTAGCACGGTTGGATGCATGCCTTAACCAGGTGGTGCCTTAACCAGGAAAACTATAAATCATAAGCCATCCTCACCGTACCACTGCAGTAAGCCGGCATCCATCTCGATCCGCCATATGTGTGGCACATATGTAGCTTGCCTAGCACCATCCTCACCGTTCCACCCAAAATTCCCTCCGTTCCTACCGTACTCCAGTTTAGTTTTCACCTTCTGTCCAGGGTTGAGCCCTAGGATTTGATGGCGGACTTAAAAAGCCACTTACTGACGCTTTACGCCCAATCATTGCAGATAACACTTGCATCCTCTGTCTTATCGCGGCTGTTGACACAGAGTTAGTTGATACTTATTCTTCGAATACCATCATTATTTCTTCTCCGAGAAGAGAAGTTGTCGACCCGTAGGCCTTCCACCTCCACGCGGTATTGCTTCATCAAACTTTCGCCCATTCCGAAAAATTCTCCATTGCTGCATCCCATAGGAGTATAGGTTGTGTTTCAGTCCCAGTGTGGTTGATCATCCTCTCAGATCATACTCCCTCCGGTCACAAAAGAGTGATGTTTTTGACTTTTTGAAACCAACAAGATACTTCTTTCACTACTAAATTCTCTTATTATATATTCGACAAAAGATGTAAAAGTGAAACATTATGAAAGTATTTTACGATAAATTTACAAGTATCATTTTCATATATTCAAACCATATGTTTTAAGCAATTTCCTTGGTCAAAGTTACTAGGATTTGTCAGTACGCATTCCCTCGCGTCAATCTTCTGTGACCGGCAACGATATAGCGAGTTATAAGAAATTCAGAGCGATCTTAATTAAATTAATTAGCCGACAGCTTCAGGTCGAGGATGAATATTGCCAAGAAAATAACATGCATGGATGATTCCTCGGAGGAAAAGAAAAGAAAAACATCCACCTTGATGCAGCGTGCAGGACGGAGGAGGCGGAGGAGTTAGCCGAACGCGTTCACCAGGACGCCGTTCACGACCGCGGCCACGGACCCATGAGCGCGACGTCTTTCCAGTCGGCGAAGGCGAACAACCGGCGCAGAGGCACGCGGCCGCCGGGGCCGGCCTCCTCGCCGTCGTCATTCGCCGTTAGCAGGCCCGGCGAGGGTGTGCAGGATGATCAACCGCACAGGGTCTCACTAATTAAGGGGGCACATTTTCAGTCTAATCTTGATAATTAATTGGTTAATCATGGTATTAAGTAAAAATTGTCTCCTCAATTTCCTCAATCTCCCTTTATTTTCTTTTGCTGCTGCATAAACACACGCGTGCTACTTTCTCCTAGTTATTGTAAGCAAAATTAATTCTTCTCTACTTTATTCTTGTTATGATGTTGGTGTCACTTATTGTGAGTTTAAGGTCTCAAACGCATAATTTTTTCTCTCAAGTTTGTGTTGTTGTCTTGTAATCTTGATCTTTGTGCATCACCGTCGTAGAGCTTTGATGTTGTGTCATTTATTCACCGCAATGAACCATTTGTGCTGCGTCGGGGCCACTAGGAATCATATGTGCACGGTTGCGATTGCGCTTAGCCATTGTTTTTAAAATTTTAATACTACTCCACTTATTGTTGTAATTCTTCTTGCTTTTGTGCATATAGGTGGTGTTCTATTTTTTGACCGTGTTTTCTAGAAATTGGCTTTGATAATAATATTGATGGTATCATGTTGACAGTTTTAATATTGAACATGTTAACATCGATAATATTGATATTCATTTTTTTCTATATACAGTATCTAACGATAATTTTTAGCATGGGGCCTCTGAAATGTGCCCCGACCATTAGCAACCTACCATTCCGTTCGGAACAAACAAATAATCCCGTTACGAAGAGATTGAATGAATAGAGGCCAGCCAACGGTGCACATGGGTTGCTCTTGCTCTAACCATTTTCTCTCTTATCAATCTCCCTTCCACTTTGCTTGATTTGCTATATGTTAACCGAACATTGATCAAAAGTTTTACCACTGGTACGTACGCATCGATCCATCCGGCCCATGCATTTGGCAAGATTAACCTGTCACGACTCCAGAACTCGTATCAATGATTCATAAGCTTTATTAGCGAGTCCATGTATCATCGCATTTGTGATGTGTGATCGAGCTAAACAGAAATAGGGTCTATGATCCATTCGGATGGATCATCATGGTCACCAAATGGGCCTTGGGCCTATGTTCTTCTGGTGGACAAGACACACACGATGACACAAACCAAAGAAAAATAATCTAACTTGTCCACGGTTAAGTGGTCGATTTTACCAAATAAAATAGAGAAAATGTTAAAGAGTTCTTAAAAGATAATGAAATTGCTCTTTATCGCTATAAACTGGATCCTTTACAGGAGTGCTTTCGACAAGACGGTGAACTAATACTAATTACACTGAGCGTAGTGCTTGCTATACTATTGAATCAGAGCTGAAACATGAATCTTAGTGTCAATTATGATGCTTCAATCCGATACCTTTATTCCTCCGTGCTCCGTCTTTAAATAATCATCGAAGATGTGACATCTATTTCTGGAGAAGACGCCTGTTAGAAGTGACGTGCCCGGTCGAAGGGTCAGTTACAGTTAATGAAACAATAATTAGTCATCAGTTAGTGTTTGTGAGACACTCAACCGTATAGTGGTTATTGTCAGTGTCTTAAGACCATGAAACGTCGCATGGTATGGAACAAATATACCATGCGTTCCATTCATCACACGATAAGGAATATACTTCGATTCGGATCCAAGTGCCATTTTATAGCTTTAACGAGCAGTCATCTGGTCAGGAATTGGGTGCAGGACCTCAGCTGATCAAAGTACCTTTATATAACCTCTAGAATCCTTACGACCACAGTAGTAGTTAGCCTTAGTGGTTACGGCCATGAAGATATATGATATTCTATTATGTATTAAAGTAATACATAGATATTTTAATTCTCGTCAGCTAGCCCTCGAACTTTAAATGAATTGGTCGTGTGAACCTCCGATGAAAAGTCGCATCGGGCAGACCATCATTTAATGCCGTGACAAACGAGGTGGTCTGTATTCACTTTAAAATTGATAAACTGCCTTGAGAATCGAAGAGTTTTTCTATCTGTTGGACATTGGTTTGTGTTCGTTGGACTTTTGGGTAACTCATTTTTTTCAGTTAAGGAATTGTAGCTATAAAATCCCTTTGGCACGCTGCCTAGAGGACTTTGTGCTCTAAGATTTTCTTAAATTTCCTCCTCATCTTCCCACAAAGAATCTCTTTTGACCTCCTTTGTTCTTTTCGCCCAAAAATCTTCTCCGACCACTGCTCATCCAATCATATCAGACTCGATCACCAAGTGGTTGGTTTTAGATCTGAGCGGGAAGAAGCCCAAGCCTTTGAAGGAGATCGGGATACTTGTAGACAAGAATTTTATTAAGTGGAGGTCAGCAATCGGAGAGTATTACCTGAGCAAAGAAGAAGGGGAAATCTCTATTTTTCTTGCCTACATCGAGTGCGGGCTCAGATTTCCAGTACACAAGTTCCTTTCGCAAGTTCTTGAGTAGTACGACATCGAGCGGGTCAATCTAGCCCCCAACTCAATCGCCAACCTCAGCATCTTCGTCTACCTCTGCGAGGCGTACCTGGGGATCCGGCCATATTTGAGGGTCTTCAGGTATTTTTACAAGATGGTGAGGTAAGGGAAGACGACGAGAACTCCTGGGGAATGCTCGCTACGCCTCCACGACGGGAAGGCCGATGAGTACATCAAAATGTACTCGAAGTCCTCGTGGTTATCATGGAAGAAAAGCTGGTTCTATATAATGGTCATGAAGGAGGACGACATTTACTTTGCTAACAAATTGGCGAGGGAGAAGCCCAACTGGCGTTCAACTGTAAAGAAGGAGGGAAAGGTCGGAAGGTGTGTTGAAGCAATCCAAGACCTCAGCGCTAAGGGCTTAACTGCTTGGCATGTGGTTAGGGACTTCTCCATGCGTCGAATTATTTCTTGAGGCTCTGATCACTTTCCCTGCTCTGGTACATTGGTCGTGACGAAGCGACAAAGGATACTAGGGAAGGTAAGTTCTGAGAATCCCGTCTAGTATAGTTTATTAGTTGTCTGTTTCTTAGCTTTGAAATACTTTTATTTCCTGAAGCGCTTTCCCCTGATGATATTAGAGAGCGGATCAAAATAACATGCGCTGGGGAGCTTGATGCCAAGACTGTGTTTCCCAATATCTTGGCACTTGTCTCTTTAGAAGAAAAATTAAAGAGACTCAAGGTAAAAATAGCATGTTCTTCGTCATTTGTATATTCCCTGACCAGTATATAATTCTGCTCTAATTATGTAGGCGATTGGGCTAAGGCGCAAAGAACCCGATGTGGACTCTCTGTCATCAGTTGTTCCGACCAACTCTGCCTCAGCGATCAACGAAGATGATGATCTCCCAAAGGTAAAAGAGCGTTTGACAAGGAGTATATACTTTAGATGGAAAAAATTCATCACCTAATTAAAATTAGTTTTTTTAATTAGGTGAGAGAAAAAAGGACCCGCAGATCAAGGCGGCAGAGGTCGTAGGCCCTAAAGTGGTCGTTCACGACCTGATGGTTGCTAACAAAGCAACTATCCCAGAAGCCGACGAGGACACCATCTCTGAGCAGCTAGCCAGGGACCTCGACCATAGATGGTCGTCACTTCCGACCGGAGGTCGGAGGATGTGAAGGGTTTAACCAACCCTACTGATACGGATCCACCTAGTTGATTAGATGAATCCTGATTGTTGGCCCAATCTTTCATGGTACACTCGAAGATCAGTAGCAATCTCACAAACCAATTCGGCGAATTGAATTGTAAGAAAATCAATATACTCACAAACCAATCTAATTGATTGAATTGCAAGTAGTAGCGTTAGGTGAATAGTACTCCGAAACAAGAGATAGATATCTTGATCTCGCTCTCAATCTTTCTCCCTCAATCTCTCCAACTCATATCACGACTCAAGAACACACGATATGCGCCAAAACGGCTTTTCTGATTTTTATTATCTAAATCATAACTTGTCCTCCATATGGTGCGGCCATGGGGGGTTTATATAGCCTCCCACGCAAGCACAAACCGAATTGCTACAGAATCAGATCAATAATCGCTCATGTGAACAAAGAAGAGTCGGGTAATCGCTCACGTGAAAAGATCCGAGTTTGCCATCGCTCACGTGAACGAGAAACCGAAAAAAAAACTTTCTTTTATTAGAATTTAAACTATTCTATTTTTTGGAATAAAATATTAATCACCAATTGGCTGTCTGAATTGGATCCAAACTGAACCAATCCACCTGCCATGTTCCTGGCGTCCTCTCCATGCATGGCGAAATCTCCCTCTTGGTTTCCCTTGTGTTGTGGGCTTTCCTTCTCTTAGCTTCTTGCACGAACTTGTTCCATGCACTTGATGCTTCTTCTCACGCCTAATGCAACCCTTCACGCCATACCACCACATGTCTTTCTTGATTGCACGCACGCGCTAGGGTTTTATCCCGAGAGAACGTCCTGTCTCGTTGGCCAGCATCCCCATCCACCCTATCGGCCTTCACAACATTTTGTTTTACCTTTTGCAATGCTTGGGTTGTAGATATGGCCGTATCATCCTCCCTTTCTTCAAGAAAAGACGTCCTCGTCTTTTGTGTAACCTCAGGAATCTCCGTCAGGGTAGTCTTCACGATCGTCTTTTTAGCTATGATCTCTCAAAGATGAATAGAATTCTCTGGCATAGGACACAGGGTATATGATCTTCCCTGATGCACCAAAGAGTACTTGTTGGACCTCCCGTGGTGCGTAGCATTGCGATCATACTGCCACGGACGCCCCAACAACAAGTGACATGCATGCATAGGCACGACGTCACACTCCACTTTGTCGTGATAGTCTCCTACTGAAAAATAAACTTTGACACGAAGAGTAATTTTTAGTTTACCGACATTATGCAACCATTGTGCATAATACGGTTCTGGATGTCGCCAGGTTGTCAACTCCAAAGCTTGCACCAAATCGTTGCTAATGATATTGTTGTAGCTTCCACCATCAACGATAAGCTTGTAAACTTTGCTATTGATTTTGCACTCAGATTTGAAAACGTTGGTTCACGCCGTTGTGAGAATGGAAGTGTTGTCAACTCGAACCGCCTTGGTCAAGATACAAAGACCATCTTGTGGTGCCTTACTAGTAGTTTTGTCATCATGGAACGACACCTCTTCTTTGCTTTTGGGTAGAAAGAAGGGTCGCCAATTCTAATTTCTTCGTTCTTCCTCACCAACCGTTCTTCTTCACGTTTCTTGGCCTTTAGCCTTTCTTCTTTGCTCTTTAATGTCTCCTTGGGCCTTGTCTCGTCATTGTCTATCTTCAAAGTACCTTGACGAGGACCAAGATGTAATGTCCTTTCGTGTTCCTCTCCATGGAAAGGAGTACCGCATGACGGGCGTGATGCAACTCGATGTATGTGCCGTTCTTTCAACCAATATGCACCAATCACCAACGAACATGCTCTCATATGCATAGGAATCACGCCACAAGTAACAACAAAGAAGATACCCATCCAAAGAAAATTTTACCTCCACTTGTTTTGTGATCGAATGTGCTTGAACCTCCAAAGCAATAGATATGGCTCGGATGTGGCTTTGTGATCAACCCCAATCATCCACAAGTGTTTGGCTTGCAGCGTTTGTCAAGCTTCCCGTGATCGATCATCATAGCACAATCTGTGTTCCCACTCGACACCGATTGAAGAATATGTAGCTCGGATCGTGGAGTGGATCCTCCTCACATTGATCTATAGTGTAGCCGAATTGCATGACCAACTTCATGTCCTTCAGACGGCCATGTCGATACTTGATCTTCGTAGCAACGGCACCGTGAACAATCAAGCTCGATACCACCCGATACGGATCCACCTAGTTGATTAGATGAATCTCGATTGTTGGCCCAATCTTTCACGGTACACTCAAGATCAAGAGAATCTCACAAACCAATTCGCGAATTGAATTGTAAGAAAATCAATATACTCACAAACCAATCTAATTGATTGAATTGCAAGTAGTAGCGTTAGGTGAATAGTACTCAAACAAGAGATAGATATCTTGATCTCGCTCTCAATCTTTCTCCTCAATCTCTCCAACTCATATCACGACTCAAGAACACACGATATGCGCCAAAACGGCTTTTCCGATTTTTATTATCTAAATCATAACTTGTCCTCCATATGGTGCGCCATGGGGGTTTATATAGCCTCCCACGCAAGCACAAACCGAATTGCTACAAGAATCAGATCAATATCTGCTCATGTGAACAAGAAGAGTCGCATCGCTCACGTGAAAAGATCCGAGGTTTGCCATCGCTCACGTGAACAGAAAACTTTCTTTATTAGAATTTAAACTATTCTATTTTTGGAATAAAATATTAATCACCAATTGGTCATTCGAATTGGATCCAAATCGAACCAATCCACCGCCATGTTCTGGCGTCCTCTCCATGCATGGCGAAATCTCCCTCTTGGTTTCCCTTGTGTTGTGGGCTTTCCTTCTCTTAGCTTCTTGCACGAACTTGTTCCATGCACTTGATGCTTCTTCTCACGCCAATGCAACCCTTGCTGCCATACCACCACATGTCTTTCTTGATTGCACGCACGCGCTAGGGTTTTATCCCGAGAGAACGTCCTGTCTCGTTGGCCAGCATCCCCATCCACCCTATCGGCCTTCACAACATTTTGTTTTACCTTTTGCAATGCTTGGGTTGTAGATATGGCCGTATCACCTACTGGTTCAGAACTAGTAAAATCGGTGGAGAAGAAGAGGAAGGCAAGCGCCACAGATTATGCTCCTGAGCGTTTCAAGATCAAGACCCAAAGAGACGACCAAGTATGTATACATGAAAGAGAGTTATGAAAGTACATACCTGTTTGTAGCTTCTGGTATTCTAAAATCTTGACTTTCCTTTCTTTTATTTTGGTAGGTCTTCTGGTGTTCTGGGCATTTTTATCAGAACACGCCTCAGGAGAAAATTCCTGAGGAGAAAGAGGTCAAACAAGTCTCCGAGCAGGTGACAGCTCTAGATGCTCAAGTCTCCCTAAGGGCTCCAATCATACCTAAGGAGTCAAGAGTTGAAAAAGAGCCTCAGCAGGTTCCGTCTCCTGTTGAGATTGCTTAAGGGGAGAGGGGTTCTTCTCTAGTTGTAAGGTCTACTTGTTCTAGTTTCTTCTCCGACCACTGTCGAATTCCTGATAACATGTTGTTCGAGGAAGCCTGGAAGAGGCTATCGGATCCTCAGTTGGAGACTGATCCTACTATTATCTACTCCCAATATGCTGACACGACCCTCGAGGTAAGCGTCTTCGACCACTTTCTTTGTCTCTTCTTTAAAATTTATAAAAAAAATTAAAGAATTATGCTATCTTTGGCAACATATAATTGAGAATATTGTTGTGGTCGAAAGACTGACTAAGCGAATAATTGACTTGAAAAAAGAAAATTTCGAGTTAAAAAGTAAGTACTTCTTCCTGACCCTCTTCTCTTGTTTTTGTTACTTCTTTATTATTTCTTAACTCCCCTCTTATCATGATTGACAGAATTGGAGGAACATAAGAAAATGATTATGGCTAAAGAAGCCAAAATAACAAAGCTTGAAGAAGAAGGCCAAGTTAAGGACCGGTCGATCGAATACTTGACGACCAGGCAGAAAGAATTTCTTGAAGTTTGTGAGAAGGAAATTCAAGGTATCTGGTCGTAAAACCTAACCAGTTTACAATACATTTAAGTTTTATTTTTTAAACTTTGATATGTTCGTGGAGAGCAAAATCAGAAGTAAAAAAGATAGGAAAAAGCTCTTAAATTTGAGCATGACAAGGAGGCAGCTCTTGGGCAAAGTCTTGATGAACAAGTCAATGCTTTTAACAAGATAATTTCCAACATGGGGTCAAGATCAAGTCTGCCTACCTTGAGAGATCCAACGAAGAAGATCAACTTCTTGGCCGACTCCTCGAAGATCTCAAAAGTTTGCTTGCATCTACTCGAGAAAATCATGCACGGACAATGAAAGACGTTGTTGCCAATGGAGTCAGCCTTGCTTTGGCAAAGCTAAAGGCTTCCGACCCCTCCGTTTATCTCCAAGCTATTGAAGAAGACTCAACTATTCAGAGGATGAAGTAGCCAAGTTAATAGAGGAGATTTTGCCTCTCGGAAACAAGGTTGCCATGGAAATGGAGGTCAGGTCTTCGTCACGCAGCGACCAGTCTAATAATCCCGCGAAGTAGATGGTTGTAATGTTAGGTTTGTAAATAAAAACTTACATGTTGTCATCAAATCAAATATGTCTATCTTTTTCTCTTGCTAAATTTTCATATATTTCCTAGCCCCCTATTGCTTGTGTTAGTAGAAGAACTTACTAGAGAAGCAGTAGACAAAGAAAAAAGAGTAAAAGCTACGACCATAGTATAAAGTATGTACTGATTATGTTTAAAATGATCTAATTAATACTAGAAAATCAATTTGATCGGAACTAGTGTATGATTTCGACTAGCTATAGATCCTTTCCGTAATCGAAATACCGCATAGTACATTGTTTGGATGGATGATACATACAGGACTTGTCCTTGATGAAAAAAAAGAAACGATGCAAAGATGTATGCATAAATGATAAGTGGTCTTATTTATACATGTTATCCAAAACTGGTCGTAAAGGTTGCTAATATTTAAAGACATAATAGACACTTTGCAAAACGTGCTCATGCTCAAATCCGACTGTTAGCGAGGATCGTAATAAAAAAGCTGTCGCTAGGAAACTCCTTCTAGTGGGCAGGACCACATGCAGAGAGGAGAGATTTCAACTAGGATATTTTTGTGTCCCGACTAGTAGCCAAACAAGAGTAGAATAGAATGTTGAAATGGAGAAAGTTAGTCTTCAAATTCTAAAGTATGTAAGTAACCATATCATGTTGTCTATGTTACGCTCTTTTACTTATTTCTTTTAAGAAAAAAGTGTATGATCCTGCGTGATAATCATAACTGAGATGGTTAGGACTAGGATCCTTATGCCTTGTAACAATTATCTTGAGGCCACAAAAAGAAAAAGAGATTCTTTTAGAAGGATATCGAAAAGAAATAGATCTTCTCTAACCAGTTAGATAACAATAGTATGCGACCAAATAATGGATGACATATATATAGACAATATTACTCATTGGAAAAAAGAAATGAATATACATTGAAATTGAAATAATGTAAAAATTATATAAAGAACTTACGTAATTGATCAATGTTCCAAGAATTTGACAAAACACGCCCGTTTGACATTGCTAGTTGTACTGAGCCAGGTCGGGTGACTTTGACCAATGTGTAAGGACCTTCCCATTTGGGGGAAGGTTTATTACGATTTGCTTGGTTCTGAATTTTTCTAAGAACTAGATCACCTACAGCTAGGCTGCGAGGTTGCACTTTACGACTAGGGTACCTTCTCATGGCTTGCTTGTAAACTGCTAATCGTACGAGGGCTTCATTTCGTCTTTCTTCAAGGAAATCAATGTCGTCGAGTCTTCGTTCGTTTTGATCATTTTGACAAAAACGATCGGTTCGAGCAGAGCCGATTTTCAGTTTCGGAGTAAGCATTGCTTCAGCACCGTAAACTAGAAAGAATGGCATTTCACCGGTCGCACGACTGGTCGTGGTTCGAACGGCCCATAATACAGATAGAAGTTCTTGAACTCAAGCTCTTGACCGTTTTGCTAACTGGTCGAAAACTTGGCGTTTCACTCCTTGCATTATTATACTATTAGCTCTCTCGACGGCTTTGTTGCTCTGCGGGTGAGCGATAGAAGCAAAATGCATTTTGATACCTTGATCCTCGCAGAATTCTTGAAAATTTCCACTAGAGAACTGGGTACCGTTATCCGTGATTATACGATTGGGTATGCCAAATCGTGTGATCACATTTTTGGTGATAAGCCTCTTAGTTGGCTCAACTTATATCCATTTTGTAAATGTGTCAATCATGACGAAAAGGAATTCGAAGCCCCCGGGTGCTCTTGGGAAAGGTCCAAGAATGCCAAGTCTCCAGGTCATAAAAGGCCAAGAAAGAGGAATTATCTGCAAAGTTTGTGCCGGCTGATGTACTTGTTGACTATGAAATTGACACTGTACGCACTTCGTCACGAGTTCTTTTGCATCATGAAGGGCAGTTGGCCAGTAGTATCCTTGCTTGAAAGCTGTATCGACCAATGTTCTGTAGGAATGATGTGCTCCACATACTCCTCCATGAATGTCAAATAGCAACTTAAATACTATCTGTTTGAGATATGCATCTCATCAACACTCCTTGAGATCCCTGTTCATAAAGAGTACTTTCGGTCAAAGTGTATAATTTGGCTTTTCGAGCTATACGATCAACCTCTACATCGTCTTCAGGAATAATATCATGCTGGAGATAATTGTAGATCGACACAATCCAATTTCTACCGATGTCGAGCTTTACAACCTCCTGTGGAGCATCCATATTCTCAGGATCGATTTGTACGATCTCCAGTGGAACACCTATGTCCTCGGAATGCTCGTCCACCAAGGGTGAATCGAATTACTAGAGAAAAACACCAGGCGAGACAGGTGACCTTGTAGAAGCCATCCGTGCAAATTGGTCTGCTAGAAAGTTTTACTTTCTAGAAATATGTTGGATCTAAAAACCAAAGAAGTGCTTTTTGAGTTTCTGTACTTCCGCCAAATAAGAAGATATCTTGGTACTTGAGCATTGACATTCTTTCCCGACTTGATTCGCTACTAGTTGAGAATCGTCTTTCACTAGTAATCTATGAATCCAGAGCGCTCTGGTTGCTCAGAGTCCTACCAGCAAATCTTCATATTCTGCCACATTGTTTGTGGCAGGAAAGTTTAACTGAATGACGCATTTGATGTGGTCTCCAGTAAGGGATATCAAGACAACTCCAGCCCCAAGCCTTTTAACATGAAGGAGTCATCAAAGTACATTGTCCACTCATCGTGGTGTTCGTACTCGAGCCCTTGGATGGGTTCAGGGTTTGTCCATTCGGTAATGAATTCTGTTATTGCTTGGGACTTAATTGTTGTTCGTGAGATGAAGTCGAGGTCAAGCACCCCAAGCTCTACCACCCATTTTGCTATTCGTTCCCTTTAGATTCCCTGTTTCTGAGGACTTGACCAAGGGGATATCCGGTAGGTATGACTACTTTGCGGGCCCGAAAGTAATGCCTTAGTTTTGACTTCACTTACATAATATACCGGTCGTTGGACGTTATCACGCTCCACGACTAGTACACTACTAACTATTTGTGGCGTTGTAGTCACGTAAATCAGCAATGTTTCTCCCGATGTTGGAGATACTAAGATCGGGGCATTCGTAAGGTACCTCTTGAGTTCTTCAAAGGCATCGTTTGCTTCTTTAGTCCACTCAAAACTTCCGTGTTTCTGAAGAAGCTTAAAGAAATGTAACACTTTTTCACCTAGCAGTGCTATGAAATGACTTAGCGTTGCTATAAAGCCGATTAGTTTTTGGACTTCTTTCTTTGTGGTCGGAGGGCGCATCTGGTCGATGGCTGATATTTTTGCTAGATCAGCTTCAATCCTTGTGGCGGAAACTAGGAAACCAAGAAGCTTTCCAGAAGAAACTCCGAACACACACTTCTCTGGATTCAACTTAAGATTATGCCTTCTTAAGTTGTTGAAAGTCTCGTATATGTCAAAAATGTGATCACCAGCGTTGATTCTTTTCACAACCAAGTCATCAACGTAGGCTTCTAGATTTCGACATATATGAGGATTAAATGTTTTTTTTGTATTAACCTCTGAAAAGTCACACCAGCATTCTTGAGACCAAATGACATCTTAACATAGTAGTAAGTGCCATATGGCGTGATGAATGATGTTTTCTCTTCATCATATTTTCTCATATTAATATGGTCGTACCCTGAGTACGCATCTAAAAAACTTAACAACCCACACTCGGAAGTAGAGTCTACAAGTTGATCAATGCGTGGAAGGGGAAGTCATCCTTCGGATAAGCTTTATTAAGATCTGTTAAGTCAATACACATTCACCATTTTTATTACTTTTTTTAACCATTACAGGTTTGGCGAGCCACTCTGGGTGGTCGACCTCACGAATAAACCCAGCCTTGAGGAGCTTGTCAATCTCCGACTGGATTACCTCCTTCCGATCAGGTGCAAAGCGGCTTAGCTTTTGCTTGATGGTTTTTTATCAGGCTGAAGAACTAGCCTATGCTCGATCACCTCACTGGGGACTCTAGGCATGTCAAATGCTTGCCAGGCGAATACATCCAGATTTGCTAGGAGGAAGGAGATGAGCGACTCTTCATATTTAATGTCGAGTTCTGCCCCGACCAGTACCTTTTGGGAAGATGCGTTAGCATTTCTTGACCCAAACATCATTTTGATGCTTTCCAGAGAAGCGCCTTTGTCGAGTGGGACCTCCTTAGTCTAGTCGGAAGGCTTTGGGGGTCATTTTTGGTCTTGAGTGCTTGACCTGCACGGTAGGTGGATTAGTCTCTCTGGTCGGAAGCTCGTCGTCTAGTTTTAGGGATTTCTGATCACATGCATAAGCCATCTTTCTATCTCCTCGAACTGTGATGACTCCTTTTGGTCCTGGTATCTTTAAACTTTGATAGCCGTAATGCTTAGCTATCAGGAATTTAGCCAACACTGGACGACCAAGGATCCTATTGTATGCGGTTTTAAAATTCACCACGTTAAACAGGATCTTTTCTGTTCGAAAGTTGTCAGGCCTTCCAAACGTGATCGGTAGGGATAGTTGTCCTATCGGTTTAGCAATAGAACCAGGAACTATACTGTGGAAAGCATACTTCACAGGATTTGCTTTTGACCTCGGAATTTGCATTTCTTCCAATGCGCTTGTAAATAAAATATTTAAAGAACCACGTCCATCTATTAAGAGTCGATTAACTTTGCAGTTGTTAATAGTAAGCTCAACTACAATTGAAAACCTACCTGGTAGAGCCGATGGGATGGAGCAGTGTTCTTTGCTGAAGGAGATAATTATTTCCGACCACGTGGATGGCTTGATGGTGATCGAAGACTCGGTAAGGTTTACTTCTCGCTCCACGGCCTTCAGATGCCGTCTTGACTCGTACGAGGAGGATCCTCCGAAGATCATATCCACAGTATGTTGAGGCTCCTAGTACTCCATTTCTTCATCACCATCCTTATCCTTCTTGGAACTTGTTTCCCCGAGTTCTGTTATGGAGGAAAAGGGACCTTTACCTGAGTAGTAATCCTCCAGTTTCTTTTGCCATGCTCGGTAAGTGCGTAGATCATGCCCTGTTACCTGGTGAAGTGGAGACCACTTTTTGTTCTTTTTATACTCACCGATTGGAACCTTTGCCTTGTTTCGATCAGAAAAGTCTTTTTTACCCTTGGTAAATTTTTCTAGAATTGCAAGGACTTCCTTGTTATCGGGCTTGCGATTCTTCTTACCCTTGAGAGATTTTTTGCTTTTCTTCTCTTGTTTCTCCAAACCAGGTTGATGGATTTTGTCTTTTCGATCAATAGCTTAGCACGATTCAACCGCTTCGCTAGCAGCTGCATATTTGTCAGCCATGTCAAAAATTTCGATGGTCGTTCTGGGAGGATTCATTGCAATATCCTCTGTAAACCGCTGATTCCTCAACATTGCGTTAAAAGCCTGGATGACGGAAGACGCTGCGACCTCTGGAATAGAGTTTTGAACCTGGATAAATTTCTTGATATATTGCCGAAGAGTTTCATTGGTCTTTTGCCTGATCCGATGGAGATCGTCTTCTTTTCCGGGGCAATCGTACGTCCCCTGAAAGTGGGCGATCAACATATCACAGAGCTGCTCCCAAGTGTAGATAGATTCGACCGACAGGTTGAGCAACCACGACCGGGCAGACCCTTCAAGGACCGTGGGTAAATAATTTACCATCACTTTGTAATTACCACCAGCAATTTTGATGGCGTTATTATAGATCAGAAGAAATTCTAATGGGTTTTGAGTCACATTGATCTTCTCTATGTTGGCTGGTCGGAACCTGTCCGGCTAGCATACATCTTGGAGCCCTGCTGAGAAGACTCGACAACATGTTATGGAGTCGTGGCGCCTTCTTTGAAAAGGAGCCAGATTGTAGTTGGTTGGGGGCCAATTTCTCGTATTAATATACCAAGTCTCTGGTGTCCTAATCCGATTGTGGATGTTACTGTTACGTCTTTGACCACCTGCTTGGTTCAGATGATGTCGAAGGTCAACAGAACCAAGAGGTCGTTCCTCTCATCGAGGAGGAGGAGTGGCTGCTGAGAAGAGTCATCTTCCCTCATGATTCCTTAGTCGAAATCTACAAGGGGGTCTTGGTATCGTCCGGTCCTCTTTCCGACCATGTTGTCCCCTGCTGAGGGAGGAGCGTTGGAAAGAAGTCATGGTTTGACTTTGTGAATTCCTTTGCTCCTGGTATATTTCTGTACGCTGCATGGTTTGTTGGAGGATCTTCGAACCCGGAGTCTCTGCCAGAGCAGGATCTGGTCTATTCAAGATATCACGAACTCGCTGTAAGTTTTGAAGGGTTACCGAAGGTCTTGGAGGATTGCTGCTTGCAGTGGGCGTTCGATGAGTCGAATGTTCTTCCGACCTTCCGTCTTGTCCTGCTCAACCTATCACGTGTTGTGGGGTAGGAACAGGGGGATTAACTGATCAACGTCTATTAGTTCGTTCACCTCCGACAAGTGGTGTTTGAGCGCCCGTACCATCTCCATCAGTATGTGGTGGCGGGTTAATCCGTGGAGAACTGAGCATGGCATCTTGACCGGTATCTCCGATCGCGTTAACCTCGTGGTGCCAGCAGCGATATTTCGATGAGCTCCCATCATAGCTAAGGGAGAGCCTTCCAGAGCTTCGGTAATGAGCCTCCACGACAGGGAGTGGTCGAAGATTACCACCTCCGGCGAGCTTTTTGGTAGATTCAGCCTGATCCAGCGGATTGCTGATCGTATGCTGAGGTTTATCATTCCCACTTGACCTTCGACCAGTGGTAGTGGTAACTTCATTGACACTCTCACCAAGTGTCGGTTGGCCCCTGGAATACGTAGGAGCCGTTGGCGAATACTAGTTGCCCATGATAACGTCGAGAGTACATTGATTCTCTAATGTTGGGCTATTGTCGCTGTTCTTGCCGGTCGGATTGACTGGGTTTGTAGAGGCATTCAGATGTTTCGAACTGGTTAGAATGACCGGTTCCTCTGGAAGCGCCACAGATGACAGTCGTGAATCCTCATCCATCCGGTCGATCTTGCTGGTCTCAACGAGTGGCGAGCCAGCAGAGGAATATGATGACGACATCCTATTTTCTTCCATGGCGCGCATGCATGCGTCAATGTCGAGATCAGAGTAGTCTGCAATGCCTAACCAGTTTTTCTCATCCCAAGTCTCTGCCATGTTCGCATGAGCGATGACGGAGTGAAAGGAGTGAATGAAGAATGCTTGAGCGAAGTGATCTTAAAGAACCCAACACCTTCTTCCCCACGGACGACCCTAGCTGTCGATGATCGAGTCGCCGATCTTACGAAATAAAATAGAGCAAAGTGGCAAAGAGTTTTTGGAAAAGAATGTGATTACTCTTTATTGGTATGAACTTGATCCTTTAAAGGGGTGCCTTTGACAAGTCGGTTGACTAATCCTAATTACACTGAGCATAGTGCTTGCTATGCTATTGAATCAGAGTTGAAATATGAATCTAGTGTCAATTATGATGCTTCAATCCGATGCCCTTGTTCCTCCGTACTCCGCATTTAAATAACCATCGAAGAGGTGACAGTTATTCCTGGAGAAGACACCTGTTAGAAGTGACCCACCCGGTCGGAGGGTCACTTATAGTTAATGAAACAGTAACTGGTTATCGGTTAGTATTTGTGAGACACTCAATCGTATAGTGGTTATTGCCAGTGTCTTAGGACCATGAAACGTCGCATGGTATAAAACAAATATGTCATGTGTTCCATTCATCACACGGTAAGGAATATACTTGGATTCGGGTCCAAGTGCCATTGTATAACTTTCACGAGCAGTCATCTGGTAGGAGATTGGGTGCAGGACCTCATCCGACTAAGGCACCCTTTATGTAACCTCTAGAATTCTTATGGCCATAGGGGTCGTTAGGCTTAAGGGTAATGACCACAAAGAAATATAATCTTCTATTATGTATTAAAGTAATAAATAGAGATTTTAATTCCCATCATAACTGAACTGATTTACACCAGTTTCTCTAAAACAACTGATTTGCATTAGTATCTAGCAATCTCCTTCCTCACAGCTGTATTGTGCATACTAGGATTTAGAAGTTTACGTTACATTCCAGAGTGTAGATTTTGTGAACCGTTATGTACTCCTTTCAGCCACGAAAGAGTGACGTCTCTATATTTCAAAGTCAACAAGATGCTATTTTGATCACTAAATTCTTTTTATCATATATTTGAAAAAAGTTGTAAACGTGCAATATTATGGAAGTATTCTTTATGTCAAATCCATTCGTACCATTTTTATATATCCAATCTAAACAATATCTTCGATTAAAATTTATAGAATTTAGTATTCTAGGATGACATTGGAAGGAGTAAGTAGTGGTTCATTTTTTAGGTGCATCTGTGTCCATTGGTACGCAATTGGACGACCAGAAGAATTGTGGTGACGTGGCACTCTCCATCTGGCTGTTTACACTCAACCTTGGTACAGAGAAAAGATAGGTACGCTGTCGCAAAATACAATACACGAGAGACTGTATGCTATATACCTAGGGCGAAGAAAAAAGCTCCGCAATATCAGAATTGATCCGATTATTGATTAAAATTGAAATAGATTAATTTGAAATGAAAAAAGTTAATGAGGTCCAGCTCGATACTAACTCGTTAACGAATTTTTAAAATAACAACTTAAATAATAAATGAAATAATTTTGATAGGACTGTTGCAGAACGCCAAAGATACTACCTCTTCCAGGATGAACATGTAGACAACAGTACACACACAATTCAAGTGCTCCACCAACAGTGGGTAGGCTGTGCTCTTCTTCAATCTCTAATCCTCTGTGATCTCTGTAGTCTGTATCCTACCAAAGAATTCCAAGAAGCTGCTTACACAGCTTGCAACTTCAGAAGAATGAGTCGTTGGAACAGTCAGTGATCGTCAGGTCAGGTGAATTAAGTAAGGGCGATTAATTAGCTTGATGCTGATCATGTATTGGGCCGGCCGGCGCAAGAACCGAGGCAAGCAATGCAGAGAAGAGCGGCGATGCTGATGCCATGCCTCTGATGGAGTAGGACTGGCTGTCCCCCGATGTCGAGGTTGACCAGCCAGCCAGCACCCCGGCAGGAAACGGATGGCAAGAGTCACCGGCGAGGAATCTAACATAGACTATATTATAATCACTCAAATAAGAGTACATGACATTAAATAAAATTAATAACTACAATACGTATGTGGATATGTGAAAATGAAAGACGAACATCGAAAAATACCTTACTAACGAAGCTTACACAATAATATTATTGCTACCAAGCTATCAAACATAGTAATTTGAACAAAAGATGAACCATTGAAGAAGGAATATGTCAAAATAGACGGATTTCTTTTTTCCTTGCTCTTCTCAATTAGCTTTCGGGGAACAATACAAGTGCATTTCTCTGTACTTAGTGACGAACGTGAGGTGAATCTAACTGTGACTGTGCAGCAACAAAGGAGGTTAACCCGAACAAATAGCGTATTAGTACCCGATTTGGCCATTTGGCATGTGCTCTAGCAACAAGATTTGAGATGGTTGCAAAGAATTACATCTCATCTAATTACGACAAGATTTAAAAAACAAACACTTTTGAGATTGCTCTATGATGATAATGGAAGCTAGAAGCATACGAGATGCAGAGTGAGCAGGAGCAGGGGTCCAGATGGCCTTGAGGACGACGAGGTGGGCATCTCGCGGAGCCTAGGGATGTATTACGTGCGCGCAGGCATCCCAAGCCTCAAGCCCCCAAGGAAATGTCCCAACCACGGTAACTGCCGGCGCCGCCCAAGGCCCCATGCTGGGCGTCGCCCTCAACCGCCGCCTCCTGCTTGCCTCTGGCCCTCCTCACCACGCCGCACGCTCGCCGGCTCCCCCACTTCGTTGTCGCGAGGGTTAGGCCGCACCGCTGCTCGCGAGAAGGATAGCATGTTGCGAATGCGGGCGCTAGACGGCAATGGCAAGGCCGGTGCTCGACGGGAGAGGGTTTCCCGACTGACGGTAGTTCTGGTAGATACAAGAGCTCGCTAGAATAGTGGGTCCACTTCTGCCTATCTACACTCGCGTCCGATGCACCCACAATCTATACCATCCACTGCAATGTCAAGATTCGTGTTAAAAATAATTTGGTTAGAAATTAGAAATCATAATGTCCCATCAAAGCTAACTAAGTGTCTCCTCATCAACCCCCAACCCCCAAGCCCGATCTCTCTCATAGATTCAAATTTTGAATGAGCCATACACTTTAAATACTAATGTACTCCCTCTGTTTCTTTTTATAAGACACATTTTGGCTAAACACGGTGATTAAGGAGGTTGTAAAATCAAGAGAAAGATAGGAGGAAATGATCATGCTACCCATGGTATAAATACCTTAAAAATATGAGAATAGCTTGTGAAATAGTTACTTACAAATGCAGGAGATAGAAGATGTGATAAATAAGGCTAGAAAAGGAAAAACATCAATAAATTCGCATGCATACCTTATATTTTGAAATAAATTTGTAAAACCTATACTTCTTATATTTTGAAATAGAGGGAGTAGAACTTCTCTTTAACATACTACTGTATTGTACAAAACATATGAGATAATGTCATACACAGTGAAATACATATACACATGTGGGGAGTATCTTACAACATCGGCACAAACTGTACACACATGAGGGAGTATTTTACTACAGTACAACATACACAATAGTACAAATGTGAGGAGTATTTTTGTAGTATACACTGTAGACAAGCCTTTTATGCACATGTGAGAGTTTTTTTTCTACAACCAACATACACCGTACACAAGCAGGATGATGGAGTGTGGGGGGCTCTGTGATATTTCGTTTTTGGACGGCAAATAGTGCTTCCATTTGGTTTCTGATTTTCATTCAATTTTCATTTTGCTGTTTAAATTCCAAAAACTCGAGCTTCCTTTAAGCTCGGGTTTGTGTTTCAAGCCTCCATTCAAAATTCCGAATTCAAATTTCAAATTCAATTCGCTCTTTTCATATTTTGGAACCCCTCTCAAAATCTTGCCTCCCTTTTATTTTCCTGGGCCAACTCTTTTCTGGCCTACCTATTTTCCTAAACTTCCCCGTTTTCCCGGCCCATTTTCTCGGCCCGTCCCGTCTTTCCTTTTTCTCCAGCCTGGCCCGTACCGCCCCTCCCCTTTTCCTCGGCCCGGCCCACTCATTCCCTTCTCCCCCAGCCGCTTCGGCCGACTCGCTTTCCCCATCCGCCTCTTCCCCATCTCCTAGCCCGCATCGCCTTCTCTCCCCATCTCGCTCCTGTCGCCGCTTCACCTCCTCCATCCCTCTCCCTCCCTTGCGCCACCGGCCCTTCGTCTCCCCCATCTCGCTCTCTCCGTCGCCCCCATTTCTTCTCCTTCCGTGAGCCACCGCCTCCGTGCTTCCTCCCCGTTCACCTCGCCTCCTCTCGGCCCGGCCCACTGCAGCGCCGTCCCACCTCCCATCTGCTCGGGTCAGCACCGCCCCCACCTCGGGTCACCTCGCCACCGACTCCTCTGCAGCGCCGCCCCCACCCTCCTGACGCAGCGCGTCACCTCCACTCGCCCAAAGACGCCGCCTCCACCGGCCCCACCAGCGCCGCCCGTGCCCTTCCGCGCCCACTCCGCCGTGACGTCGGTGCCACCCTCCGCCCGGTCCAAGCAGCGAAGCCCCCGGTCCAAGCCGTGCCGCCTCTCCGGCCAGCGCTCGCGTCTCGTCGTCCTCGCCAACTGCCTCCATGGGCGCCCATGCCATCGACCATACCGCCACCGACGTCAGCCTCCCTTGGCTCCCTCTCTCTACCCGGCTATAAGTAGCCCGGCGCCGTTGCTTCTCCGCCCCAGCTCCTCCCTCTTCCAGGTAAGTACTCCAAAGAGCCCGCTAGTGTCAGCTTCTCCTTCTCCGGGCCGAAGCCCCTCTGCTGCCGTATGCTCCCCCGCGCCGCCTCGGCCCAACCGACAACCCCAGTAGCACCGCGCCGGTGACCTCACCTTCCCCAGGTACCGACCGACGCTCTCGATCGCTGTGGATTGCAGCCATCGTGCTCTCCTCCCCGCGCCGCCCTCAACTCCGTCGACTTCCACCTCCGGCGCTCCTCTGCCTCCATCAACGCTCGGTGAGCCTCCCCTCCACCTCCCGATGCCCTTGCTCTCCTCCCCTCTTTCTTCCCCGACCACGCCGCCCAGCCGCCCCAGTGCGCTCCTGCTCCCCCCGGTCAGACCGATCGCCTCGCCCGGTCAGACCGGCTCGAACCCCTCCCCACCACCCTGCTCCCCTTGCCGATTGCTCTCTCACTGTGGCCGAGCCTTCCCTCAGCAACAGTGGCATTTGATTGTTGCCTGTGAATTGCCTCCCAGATCAATATTGTTGTTGATATTTTGGTTAATTGCTCATCAATATCATGTGGTGGCAGTGAGTGTTGATCAGTAGCAATGAGCTTCAGTATCAGTAATTGTTGATTGTTGTGATTATTGTTCCTCATGTCAATGTTTGTTTGGTTGGCAGTGGCAATGTTTGACAGTAATTTGAATATTGGTATAATGTGTGTTTTGTATTTGAAGTATGTGTGAAATCCGGCAATGGATTATTTGTGTAATATTCTGACTTTTGACTTAATTGAGTGATTTGGCATTTGTGCATTGGTGCATTAGGTTAATAGTTTGTATAGCTGGCAATGGAAAAATTCGCCTTGATCTGGTATTTGAGTTTTTGTGTTGTAGAACTTGCAACCATTTGTAATCATCTGTTTCAATTATCAATGTTTGATTCGTAGTTGCTTCTCCAGATCAGTAGCGATAGCAAGGATGTTTCAATCGATCCAGTCAATTGAGAAATGTTACAATAGATTAGTCGGATGTTTTGCTGGCAGTAAATTGAATTGATCGTTTGTGATCCTAATTGTTAGGGATAGCTTTGATCTTCAGTAGCAGTATTGTCTATTGGTTTTGTTAATCAATTGTTAGTTGTTGGTTAGTGCTTCGTCAGTAGGTCAATGATAGTTGGAAGTAATTGTATTTTGTGTAGGCTGGACGTATTGATTTGTTTATATTGATTTCTCTATCAATTCGTATTGTTTGGCAATGATTGGTGTTCTGGCATCGATTAGCTGGCGATAGAATCTGTGTCTTGATATAGCCGTAGGTTGTAGTAGTAGGTTGAGTAGCTAGCAATTGAATCGTTGAGTATTATCTGGCAACTGAGATTGGTATTGAATTGCCATTGGATTGTGTGTTGATCTGGTATCCTAGATTTGGTGTAGAACATGTAGTCAAGTTGCTTTGTCGCCTGTAGTAGTATAGTCTTGCAGTCTTCCAAATCCGCAATAGAGCATTCCGGCAAAAACTCCTTCGACCTTACCCTCCTTTGTATCCTCCCTCCCGGCAGAATTTCTTTGCCATTCCTCCTTTCGCCCAACTGGTCGTTTGACTCTGTCAAACATTCTAGTGTTGCCCAAACCCTTCTCTCAAGCTCGTCCTCCGCAATCCTTTTGAGGCTTTTGTGTTTCATTTGGTCTTTTGGAGTTCTTTGGATTTATTTGGTTTTTCAATCGTTATTGCGTAATTAGAAATCGAAGTCCGGAAGAATCGATGACTCGAGCAGGATCAAGATCCAAGCAAAGACGTTGACCAAGAATTCCAACCTCTGTCTAATCAGGCTTTGAGTAAGATCAATGCCACGGTAAAATAGCCCAGGCGAGTCAACACTTTGATCATATTGATCCTACATTTTATGCAAATTATATTCTTTTAAAATATCAAATTGCATGCTTTAATTTCCCTATGCAAATGTATGTCAAACACCCTAAGGTAGCTAAATGTCTATTTGATGATTAAATAAATATTATACCATTTCCTTGAAAATTGAACTCCTAATGTCCTTGTCACCCTAGTAAATATCTGGTAACTTACTAGTTATAGGTCGTACTTAAACGTCATGCTAGACATGTTTAAGTACCGGGGTATTACTTACCACAAATCATCATCCTTTAAATCATAACAATTGTTTTGGGCAGTCATTGGGGAGAATGATTGAATTGGTTGTGATAATTTATTTTATACTTCTCCAAAACTCTAAAAACTTGCTAATACCCATCTGGGCGGATGGTAAGCTGGAGGGTATATGGTTGGGTACTAATGTAGCCCAGGATATTTTTGTGGTGGGTATGTGGTAAGAACTGTCCAGACGATCTTAAAGACTTAATCCTATGTTGACCTCCAATTGTAAAATATTACAACCACAAGTCTATAATGGTGTCGACCTGGCTAACTAATTGGTGACCACCGGTACACGCTACACCATTGGGGGACTCCCCTTCACCGTGAGCCCTCGAGGCTACGGGTTGGGGTATGCGACTTGCGAGACCCTAGGCGTAAGTCGTATGGCGCAAGAGGGGGTTTAGGTAAGTGGTTGTCGGATCCCAGTAACCGAGAACCTACTCAGGTGAAACCTTAGCGGGTGTAGCAAATACCGAGGTGATGAGGACATCACTCCTTTGGATACACGCACTACACAAAATCCTCCAGATCAGGTTGCTAAACTACAAGGTCCTATGACAAGAGCTCGTGCACGTTACTTAAGTTATGAGGTGAGCTCGTTTCTAGGTGCTAATAATTGATCTATGCAGAATGGTATGCTACCTAAAAATTGTGATCTTCTGTTACTTAGGAATGATGGAGAGGATCCAAATCATCTACGACCAGTTCTCTGTGATCTGCAAGCTCTACGACCAGATCTGCCAGATCTACGACCAGGTCTCAAGCTCTATGACCAGTCCTACGACCAGGCTACCAGATCTACGACTAGGTCTCAAGTTCTACGACCAACCCTACGACCAGGCCCACGACCAGTGACGACCACGTTGGGAGTTAGTCAGAGACATTGAAATAAGGTGTCGCGTCACCGTTTTGGGCCTAATAAGACCTTGTAAGCGTGGCGAGGTCAAAGCCCATGATGTGTACGCCTCTCCACATGGAAGCACAACCCTTGGTCGACCTCCTCATGTTCTCCCCCCTATATATTGCAGAAGCCACCACAGTTTAGGGTTGAGTTTTTTCTTAGATTATTTTGCCTTTGCAGTTTCGCCGTTTACGGTTTGAGAAACCCCACTTTATGAACTTCATTCAAATCCGTAATATATTTCAGACTGCATCCATCTTGTTCTTGTGAGTTGCTTCAATTGCTTGCAGGAACCATAACCCTCGTGGTAAGGTCGATCGCGTGCGAGCGTGGTTGATAACGACAGTTGTGCGGGTGTAGCGAATTGCGAGTTGAAGATCTGCGGGTCGGAAGCCTCAAAGCGTCAACGTCCTCACGACGAAACAAATTGAACCTATCGGAAGATCGGGCCGCCGTCTACTCATCATGAGGGATGCCTTGTAAAGGCCTTGTGATAATCTCCCCTTGATTCACATGTCAAAGGTAACATGTGTATATATCAAGACTATTATCTCTTGTGGGTAAAGATGTACAATCCTTGCAGAGAATAAAATTGTTCGAACAGCCGTACCCACAGTCACGGGCAGGCATATGAACTTGCAAGATATAGTTCTATTTCAAAAACTTTTATGGATGGGTTGAAAAATATGTGGGGCTCACCTAGCCCTTGATTTGGATTTTCCCTGGGTATTCCTACCCAGTGTGGTAATAGGTGGGCATGACCACCATCAAATATAAGCATGAAGGTGGAGGTAGCCTCTACTTTTATTAATTATTACACAATTAATCTCTGTAAAAATGCAATTAGGTTAAAATGCTAAGTGATAGGATTTTTTTTAAAATATCTGTATTTATAAATGTTGGCTTTACGCAAATAAAAGAATCCGAGCCATCCTTGTTAAACCTTGCATATATATTATTGCATCTATTGTGTTGGCTTGCGAGCACGGTAGTTGTGCTCATCCTCGCTCTTTCCCCCAAACCCTCAGAAACAGGAACCCTGGAGCTGCGACTGCAACAAGGATCCAGATGTCTGAAGATCCAGGAGTCACAGAAGCGTAGTTTAGTCCTTAGCTATTCTAGTCTCACCCCAGTCTAGTTGACTCTGTCGGTTCTTGTGTGTCTCCTATATTGTCCAAGTTTTCGAATAATATCGGGTGTACACGGGTTCCCCAGTCGCTTGCCTGGGGTAAGATGTGCCCTCACCCCTTGCTTCCGTTGTTGCTTCCGCTATCTTTTGTAATGTATTCATTTGACCTGTTCGACCCTTATTGTAAAAATTGACCCAAAGCGGTCTATGTAAACTCTGATGTGTAAATTAATGAATGGAATGATTTTACGCCATGTATGGTTTGATTCAGCAATGTGCCTGTGAAGTGCTATCTACTGATCCAGGGAATAGCACAGTGGTTTCACAGAGGAATCCGGATGGAGAAATCCGGGGTCCGACAGGCTCTGGGGTGGCGAATCCGGCGGTGGTGTGCCTAGGCGAGGAAGAAGAGGAAGGTGCACGAGGTAGGAAGTGAATAGAGGTGTACTAGCCAGGAAGAAGCACGACGCCGGTGGTGTACACCGGCGAGGACGGGGACCATGGCGGTGGAGGAGTACATGTGTACTCATGGCCGGATCGAAAGAGTACATGGCGACGGCGGCCATGACCCCAGCGGTGGTGTACTCCTCGAATGACATGGAGGTCAGAATGAGTACACATGTACTCTCTACCGCCATGGTCCTTACTGTCGCTGCCATGTCCCGAATCTAGTACCAACGAGGAAGACGATGGCGAGGCGGCACACCCGTAGATCTGGCCACGGCATGCACCTTCTCATCTCCGGCGACGAGATCTGGTTGGGACTGTGGTGGGCTTCTAGCGCGGTGCACCATGGCAATGTGTCTCGCTGGATCTAACGATGATGACGGTAAGATGTGCATCGACGAGGAGGAGGACGACCACCGATGCACAGGGAGGAAAGGTGACCATGGAGATGCACTAGTGGGGAATAAGAGACGAACAACAGCGGTAGACGGTAGGCGGTGCACGCCGGGACGGAGGATATACACCATCGTCGCCACCAGATCTGATCGATGCATGCCAACTGGAGGAGGTACACCACTGCCGCCGCCATATCTGATCGATGCATGCTGGGGCGGAAGAGGTACACCACCGCCGTTGCCAGATCTGGTAGATGCTCCGCCGCGTCGCGTGGCGGGGAGGTCTGGATTTGGACGGAGCACCACCATGTTATCTTCTTCCTCGAGCCGCATCGCCACCTCCCCTCGCTGGTCAAAACGCGCCGCTGTCGGCTCTCCGCTCACCGGATTTGGAGGTGGGGAGAGAGTTGTCAGTGAGAGAACAAGAAAAAGGATGAGGGGGTGCGAGAGATAAGAGGAACACGGTGGCCCCACATGTACTAGGAGCTGATATCTCTCCTCTCATATTATGTCACATCAAGCCAATTTAAAAAATGGACGGAAAAATGAAAAATAAATTGCTGCACACATCTCGAGAAACAACCAATGGGGTACATATGAACCCGCGCTCATAAACTTCTCATTCATGCATGTATGTGTTACAAACTTACAATCTCCATTGCTGCATGCATGCTTGCCAAGTACTTGATTAACTTACATGTGCTTATCTCACTTAATTAACTACCTGCTTGTTGTTGTTTAACTTAGCCTCCTCTGCTAGCGTGTGACTTTCCTCTGTATTTAATTTACTCTCTTGTCTAGCTTCAATGTTCGGACTAGTTCACTTTTTTGCAGTATGGTGATTGCTGTATGATGCTGAAAATGCTCAGACTAATTAATCCTCTACAGTTGGTTCGAACGACATCAAAGATGTTGCTTATTGTGCCTAGCACTACGATTTGGTCAGAAATTCAATCGGGTGAGATTATAATTCCAAGCCCTTGGAGCTTAGAGTAGTGCTTCCATGCTGTACCGAAATAAAATCATAAATCTCAAAACAATATAGTTAGTACTGGAGTAATGGGTGGTTGCAAATTAATGAAGTCCTTAATGTGCCATAAAATTTGTGTCTTTACACTTTCAGAGAGCACTTCCCTTGGCCAAGATGAAATGTACATGAAAAAGAACTTACAAATTATACACACATTTAACATCAGGCTAGGGTGAGAATCAGACACAGACACCACATTTTCGCCATCTCTGCATAATACAAGATTAACTCCCAGCTACACACATGAGACAGTTCGTCACATTCACCAGAAATGCCAGCATAAAAAACCAAAACAAGCAATAGAAAACAAAACCACATATGTTTCTTTGACCAGATCAGGAGTTGTGTGTGCCCCTGTTGCTACTGTGTGTTGTGTGATGCAGCAAGATATCTTTGTGTTGGCTTCTTTGTCTTTGTGCAGGCTTGTTTGTAGTCTTTAGACCACCACCCCAGCAAATACTTGGTGATCTGCCTCTGCAGTGCAGTGTGCAGTGCTGCCTGTGAGCTTGCTAGGGCCAGACCCTGCCATTGATGCGAGCAGGCCATCCTTTGTTCAGGCTTTCAGTTGAGACTCACAGCTGTACAAATTCCAACTGCCATTCCCTCATCCCCTCTCCCTTTGTAAGGCTTTCTTTTCCATGTGTACCATTTACATTAAGTGTGGTTATCATACCAGTACATATAAACATAATGAAAGTTGGAACAGAAAGGGAAATTTTAAGACTGTTTAGAACACAGTAAACATTACCTTAACTCTAACTCGATGTTTCTTTCGTATATTTGAAATTCCTGTATGGTCGACTTTTTGCAATTGTTTATAAGGCCTGTTCTAAAAAAATGGTGCTTTTCTAGGGCCAGGCAGCCGGCCAGGCAGTGAGGTGCCCACTCACCTCTAGGTGGTACTCCTTTCAACCAACAAAATTTAAACAAGCTTTGTCTCCAAACCTGTTTTTGACTGCATTGATGACTGAGAAGCTATTCATCCAACAACGAGTCATGAGCAATCTAGATTCAGAAGGAAGGAAGGCAATAGTATATTCTTTGTACACTTTAGATGTAAGTTACCAGCTGTATGTCGATTGGTTGAACCACATGTATTATAGGTTATCTTTAGTTGGTCACCTTAACATTGTACAGTTGATTAGTTCAAGAAAATCTTCTGAACATGTTGATTTGATCTGCTTGGGTGGACTTGCAATATATTTGCTGCATTCTTCTCGACCAGCTCGATTGCTGAGATCTTATAAATGATAAAAGGATTGGACTGAATGAAAACCAATGTATGCTATCTGACTCTAGGAATCAAGTCTGGAATAGGTGCCCGAATCCTAATGGCATAACCACTGTTATATTCGTGTATTTTACACAACGAGATTGTCAGGATTGATCTTAGGTAGGATTGTTTTCAGGTTGATAGGATCGATTGGGATCGTAGGATCATATATAACAGGATTGTCAGCTACACAATTATGATTCTAAACATTATAAGCCTAGATTGCTATTTTACGCGGTACTACGTGATTTAGATCTTACCTAGGATCAGGAATGGAATGGTCCTATGGGATCGTAGCCGTAGGATCCTAATGAACAAGCATACATAGGTGTATTGGTAAGCTACTTCTACATTCCAAACCATGAAGTCTAACATGCCAGCTCCATTGGTAGTACATGGAAGGGTTAAGATGCTTTTGTAAAAGAAAACAACATATTTCCAAGATATTTAAGAGTTTTATAGCTTAGGAGCTTATTTGCACCTAGCTAAACCTGTACTCGTAGATAGCGATGGGAAATGGTAAAATTCATGTTCATAGATACTCCAACATTTTTTATTATTATTAATCGGAACTTACTTTCTACCAGGCCTAAAACGTGTACTCCCAAGATGCTCTGAACCCAGTTCCTGTTGATCTTGGGACTGTGCATGATCTACCACTGAATTATTCAAATGTAACAATAGATGCTTTTTTTATCTATAACTGAACCAGCCAAACACGCCTAAAACCTTTCAATTTGTACTAGTTTGAGTTGCATCTTTCCATGCATGCACTAGCCTAAATTAATGGAAGAGAAAAGAAAACACTGTTTTGAGAATAGCAACATTTGTGGCCATGCATGCTTCAATGCAAAGAAAGAACACCATTCCTTTCTATAGCAACATCGAAGTAAGAAAACTAAGCAATGAGGCCACATGAATGAGAGAGAAAGAAAGACGGTTCGGTTGCAATGCATTGCATTGCAGCAGGCAGCAGGCTGCAGATCTGATGGTGGATTGGTGGTGCCTCAGAAAGTCACTCCATTGCCCATGGGGCATTTTCATTGCCTGAGTGCATGCATTGCAGGGGCAGGAGGGAAAGAGAAAAAGCTAGCTCTTTTTACCAGCTGTAAGGCAGAGTGTGCAATGTAAGACCTGCATTAGTTAGTGGATGAAGCCAGAAGACCAACTTTAGGGTTTAGGGGTTAAGGAAGGCAGTGCATGTAAAGATAGCATCATTATTTATTCCAACAAAGTAATGATATGTTGGCATGTGTTTGTTCATATTTTGTGAAAGAGCATCGTGGCACATTTGTAATTCTTGTTAGAATAGGAATTCCTTTGTATTTTCTTATTTGTCTTTTGTATTTTCTTATATACGTATGATATATATCCATTTGTATTCTTTATATATATTGCACATTGGGCCTCTTGAATATATACACAATATTCATAACATAGTATCAGAGCTAATGTTCAAAACCTAACCTCCATCCTCTTCCATTGCTCGCTGCCCCCAGGAGGAGCAATCTCTACTCCTGGGGGTGGCCACATTAGTCGTAGTTTTTTTCCCCGTAGAAGTAGCAGCAACAGCAAAGCAACATCTTCATCCTCGATCCTCCTTCTCATCAGATCTAGCGAGCTCGAGCTCTTCCTCGCCGGATCCTGTCGCCGCCGCTCCTCCCCGGCCTGGATCCACTCCTTCCGCCAACGTCGCCTCCCCTGGATCCGGCCGCCGCCGCGCCACCTCTGCTCGCACGGAGCTCGAGCCAACGCCGACACCGCCCTTGAGCCCGTGTCGCTTGGATCTACGCTGGATTGCCTCGAATCTGGCTACCCTAACTCAAATCTGCACCGCCTCGAGGTTCGTGCGCCTCCTTTGCTCCATGCACGCCCGATGCAGCAGTCGCCGCCTCCGGATCGACGTACTCACCGGTCGCCCTCGACCCCGCCCGTTGTCTTCTTCGACCGCCGCCGCCGCCGTCCAGATCCACCCTAAATCGGGCCACCGCTGCCTTGGCTCCCCTGCGACGGTTGCCTTGATGTCCTCTACTCTGCGCCGCCTGCCTTCTCTGCTTCGGCCGCCCCTCTCCGACGCCACCTCGACACGTCGGAGCCTTCGATGGAGAGAAAGGAAGATAGAGGGAGAGAGAGGAAGAGATGAGAGTTGATTTGGTTTAATGAGATCAGGCCGGAGCCGCTCCTTTGAGGGAGAGGAGGGAGTAGGTGTAGGTTGAGAAAAGAGAGAGAGAGAGAGTAAAAAAGGATGGTGTTGTTAGTTGTTAGATGTATATGTATCTTCCCTGTTGTATAAGGGGTTACTTGCATATATGCTACACCTGTACTTGTATATATATTGACTCATTGGCCTCATAATGAATACATACGCTATTCATAATATAGTATCAGAGTGTACTAGGTTTTTCAAGCTACCGCTGGTTCTTTTCTCCAGCCGCCGCTGTCGCCTTGGGCGTTCTTCTCCACTGTGCCCGTCGACTCTCCCCATCGACTACTGCCAGTCGCTGCCGCCTCTCCCGTCCAATCGCCCGTCATCCTTGGATCCTTGAAGCTTGAGCCGGTCCCGCCGTTGTCTTGGTCGAGCACTGGTCGGACCCGAGCCCGACTCCTTGCGCCATCGTAGCCTCTTTCGTCGTGCTTGCTCGTGGCCACCCGGGCTTACCGTCGTCGTCGTCTTCCATCCGGCGCCTGGATTCACCCAACGTCAGCGTCGCCAACCTCGCCGCCCACTGAATTGATCTCGCCGCCTCCTTTTCCGCCACCGCCTACCTCAGTCGTGCAGTCGCTGCTTCCGCTTGGGCCGTCGTCGCCGTGAGGACGTCACCGCCACCACCACCATCACCACTGCCACTAGGGCTACTGCCGCCGCCGTCGCTGCCCTGGGGAACCCTAGTTCCCGCTGTACAAGGTGCTCTCCCGTGCGGTGCGGGCCTTTGGCTCGGGCATGCCGTTTGTTTAATTGAGCCAGCTCGAAGAAAAAGAAAAGAAAAAAAGGAAAAAAATAGTACATCATTCTAACCGCTGCGCCGTCCAGCGCCGCATGTTATACTACGTTGTATTGGTCGCCACACCGTCCAGCGCCGCTTACCAATGGGCACTATTTTCGTTCCTCGCTGTCTGGTGATCTTCGATGGTCTCAATTATCGGAACACAGTAAACATTACCTTAACTCTAACTCGATGTTTCTTTCGTATATTTGAAATTCCTGTATGGTCGACTTTTTGCAATTGTTTATAAGGCCTGTTCTAAAAAAATGGTGCTTTTCTAGGGCCAGGCAGCCGGCCAGGCAGTGAGGTGCCCACTCACCTCTAGGTGGTACTCCTTTCAACCAACAAAATTTAAACAAGCTTTGTCTCCAAACCTGTTTTTGACTGCATTGATGACTGAGAAGCTATTCATCCAACAACGAGTCATGAGCAATCTAGATTCAGAAGGAAGGAAGGCAATAGTATATTCTTTGTACACTTTAGATGTAAGTTACCAGCTGTATGTCGATTGGTTGAACCACATGTATTATAGGTTATCTTTAGTTGGTCACCTTAACATTGTACAGTTGATTAGTTCAAGAAAATCTTCTGAACATGTTGATTTGATCTGCTTGGGTGGACTTGCAATATATTTGCTGCATTCTTCTCCACCAGCTCGATTGCTGAGATCTTATAAATGATAAAAGGATTGGACTGAATGAAAACCATTGTATGCTATCTGACTCTAGGAATCAAGTCTGGAATAGGTGCCCGAATCCTAATGGCATAACCACTGTTATATTCGTGTATTTTACACAACGAGATTGTCAGGATTGATCTTAGGTAGGATTGTTTTCAGGTTGATAGGATCGATTGGGATCGTAGGATCATATATAACAGGATTGTCAGCTACACAATTATGATTCTAAACATTATAAGCCTAGATTGCTATTTTACGCGGTACTACGTGATTTAGATCTTACCTAGGATCAGGAATGGAATGGTCCTATGGGATCGTAGCCGTAGGATCCTAATGAACAAGCATACATAGGTGTATTGGTAAGCTACTTCTACATTCCAAACCATGAAGTCTAACATGCCAGCTCCATTGGTAGTACATGGAAGGGTTAAGATGCTTTTGTAAAGAAAACAACATATTTCCAAGATATTTAAGAGTTTTATAGCTTAGGAGCTTATTTGCACCTAGCTAAACCTGTACTCGTAGATAGCGATGGGAAATGGTAAAATTCATGTTCATAGATACTCCAACATTTTTTATTATTATTAATCGGAACTTACTTTCTACCAGGCCTAAAACGTGTACTCCCAAGATGCTCTGAACCCAGTTCCTGTTGATCTTGGGACTGTGCATGATCTACCACTGAATTATTCAAATGTAACAATAGATGCTTTTTTATCTATAACTGAACCAGCCAAACACGCCTAAAACCTTTCAATTTGTACTAGTTTGAGTTGCATCTTTCCATGCATGCACTAGCCTAAATTAATGGAAGAAAAGAAAACACTGTTTTGAGAATAGCAACATTTGTGGCCATGCATGCTTCAATGCAAAGAAAGAACACCATTCCTTTCTATAGCAACATCGAAGTAAGAAAACTAAGCAATGAGGCCACATGAATGAGAGAGAAAGAAAGACGGTTCGGTTGCAATGCATTGCATTGCAGCAGGCAACAGCTGCAGATCTGATGGTGGATTGGTGGTGCCTCAGAAAGTCACTCCATTGCCCATGGGGCATTTTCATTGCCTGAGTGCATGCATTGCAGGGGCAGGAGGGAAAGAGAAAAAGCTAGCTCTTTTTACCAGCTGTAAGGCAGAGTGTGCAATGTAAGACCTGCATTAGTTAGTGGATGAAGCCAGAAGACCAACTTTAGGGTTTAGGGGTTAAGGAAGGCAGTGCATGTAAAGATAGCATCATTATTTATTCCAACAAAGTAATGATATGTTGGCATGTGTTTGTTCATATTTTGTGAAAGAGCATCGTGGCACATTTGTAATTCTTGTTAGAATAGGAATTCCTTTGTATTTTCTTATTTGTCTTTTGTATTTTCTTATATACGTATGATATATATCCATTTGTATTCTTTATATATATTGCACATTGGGCCTCTTGAATATATACACAATATTCATAACATAGTATCAGAGCTAATGTTCAAAACCTAACCTCCATCCTCTTCCACTGCTCGCTGCCCCCAGGAGGAGCAATCTCTACTCCTGGGGGTGGCCACATTAGTCGTAGTTTTTTTCCCCGTAGAAGTAGCAGCAACAGCAACATCTTCATCCTCGATCCTCCTTCTCATCAGATCTAGCGAGCTCGAGCTCTTCCTCGCCGGATCCGTCGCGTCGCTCCTCCGGCTGGATCCACTCCTTCCATCAACGTCGCCTCCTGGATCCGGCCGCCGCTCTCCACTGCTGCGCCGCGGGCTCGAGCCACGCCGACACCGCCCTTGAGCCCGTGTCGCTTGGATCTGTTGGATTGCCTCGAATCGGCTACCTAACTCAAATCTGCACCGCCTCGAGGTTCGTCGCCTCCTTTGCTCCATGCCGCCCGATCACGGCGATCGCCGCCTCCGGATCGGCGTACTCACGGTCGCCTCGACCCGCCGTTGTCTTCTTCGGCCGACCGCCTGGGCCGTCGGATCCACCTAAATCGGGCCACGCCGCGCCTTGCTCCCCTGCGGCGGTTGCCTTGATGTCCTCTACTGCGCGCTGCCTTCTGCCTTGGCCGCCCCTCTCCGGCGCCACCTCGACACGTCGGGCCTTGATGGAGAGAAAGGAAGATAGGAGAGAGAGGAAGAGATGAGAGTTGATTTGGTTTAATGAGATCGGTAGGAGCCGCTCCTTTGAGGAGAGGAGGGAGTAGGTGTAGGTTGAGAAGAGAGAGAGAGAGTAAAAAGGATGGTGTTGTTAGTTGTTAGATGTATATGTATCTTCCTGTTGTATAAGGGTTACTTGCATATATGCTACACTGTACTTGTATATATATTGACTCATTGGCCTCATAATGAATACATACGCTATTCATAATATAGTATCGAGTGTACTAGGTTTTCAAGCTGCCATGGTTCTTTTCTCCGGCCTGCATTGTATCTTAGGCGTTCTTCTCCATTGTGCCGTCGACTCTCCCCATCGACTCACGCGATCATTGCCGCCTCTGGATGGTTTTAGCACATACGTTTCCACATGCATGGTCAGTGCCTTTGGAAGTTTATTACTAGCCTCGCCCTACTCCACCTGCTGAGTCTGTGCTCCCGAAGACTACTTCTGTAGATGCTTGTAAGGAGGCATCCGATGATTTTGAGGATGTTATGGAGACTTTTCAGACTTAGTATGCTGCCTACAAGATATGGATTGATGGGAATGCTTGTGCCTCTACTATTCTTGTTACTAGCATGGAGGTGCAATTCACTAGGGATGTGGTTGGTTTGGCTTCAGCACAGTTGATGTGGACACATCTGCGCAACCGCTACGAGCCGTCTGGTGATTCCTTATATCTTTCTATTGTGTGTTAGGAGCAGTCACTACAGTAGGGAGATACCAATGTGGACAAGTTTTATACCCAATTGTCTGCGGTATAGCGTCAGATTGACTCTTTGGGACCACATGTTTGCCACACGTATCAGTGCTGTCAGCATCGGCAGTCTCACCTGGAGCTTCGTCGTATCTACGATTTCTTGACCTGTCTCTGGGCTGAGTATGAGCAGACTTATGCTCAGTTGCTAGCACGCCACCATCGTGTGACTCTGCTAAAGGCCCTTGCATCTATTCGTGCTGAGGAGATTCGTCTTCGTCTTTGCGGTCTGCTATCATCACCATCATTTTCTTCAATTCTGGCAGCTTCTACACCCGCTACGTCTCCAGCTACTCCTTCACTAGTGGTTCCTTCACCTGTGACAACTGTTGTTGGTAGGAGACTACACTGCACTTACTGCAAGAAGGATGTACATGTACAATAGACCTGCTACAAGAAGAAGATGGATTTACGTCGTGGTGGTCGTCCTCCACAGGGAACTGGTGGTTCCTTCTCTCAGAGGAGCTCTAGTACTTCTGATTCTCAGGAGTTTCTCACACTGCTGTGTCGCATGGTTGCTCTTGCACCGTCCGGTTCTGTTGCTTCTACTACATAGTATTCTAGTGAGAGACCACCTTCTACTTCCTCAAGTGTATCACCTTGGATTCTTGACTCTAGTGCTTCCTTTCATATGGCATATGATTCCACCAATCTCACTTCCATTCGTCCTTTAGCTGCTTCTATCACTGTTCAGATAGTAAATGATACCTCTCTTTCTGTCGCAGGATGAGGCACTCTTTCGAGTTCCTCTTTTTATATTCCTATTGTTTCTCGTGTTCCTAAACTAACCATGCAGCTCATATCTGTCGGTCAGCTCTATGATCATGGTTGTCGTGTTTTTCTCGATTCTGATTCTTGTTGTGTTCAAGATCGATGCACGGGGACTCTGGTTGGTACTAGCCCTCACCACTGTGACTCACAACGTCTTTGGAAACTTAACTGGCTTCATCTTCCTTCTGCTGCCCTGGCCAATCTTGTCACCTCCACAGTCGTAGCCGCTTCTGCTGCATCCTTCGCTGCTTGTTTTACTCAGTGACATCATCATTTGGGACATCTTTGCAGGTCGTGTCTATCTTCTTTACTTTGTCACAGTCTTTTAGGGTCTGTGTCTGGTGATGCTTCTCTAAATTATCAGGGTTGTAAGTTTGGTAAATTGTTTCAACTTTCCTATCCTTCCAATAAGTCGGTGTCACGGCATCTTTTTGATCTTATTCATTCTGATGTATAGGGTTCAGCCCCTTTTGTTTCGAAAGGAGGTCATCGATATTATATAATTTTTATTCATGACTTTTCTCGCCGCACATGGATATACTTTATGCCATCTCGTAGTGAGATTTTATCCATCTACAAGACTTTGCTACCATGATCCGTACTCAGTTTGATTCTCCTATTTGTGTTTTTTTGTGCTGACTCAGTTGGGGAATACTTGTCAGGAGTCCTTAGTGATTTTCTTGCTGAGCAAGTCACTCTCTCTCAATTTTTTTGCCCTGGTGCTCATGCTCAGAACGGTGTGGCTGAACGGAAATATCGTCTAACATTTTCATGAGTTGGATGAATAGGTTATGTTTTATGATGATGGAGACTTTGGATAACGTCATGAGTTGATCGTCATCAAGTCAAGACTCGGGATGAAGGAAATTATCATGTGTTGATGATGTTCAAGTCAAGATCCCGAAGTGAAGAAGATCATCATGTATTGATGATATTGATGTCAACGACTTGAAGTAAAGGATGCATCATGTGTTGATGCATATCAAGATCCGAAGAAAAGAAAATCATCATGTGTTGATGATATTTAAGAAGAGGAGATGATCATGAGTTGATCATCAAGTCGAAGAAGATCCATCATGTGTTGATGGAGGTTGAAAGAATGCATCATGGGTTGATGCATATTCAAGTCAAGAACTTGAAGTAAAGGAGATCATCATGTGTTGATGATTATCAAAGTCAAGAACCCGAACTTGAAGTAAAGATGTGTGTCATTAAGCTTCAAGAAGATGCTTAAGGCAAAGGTATGACTAGCTAGGGTAAGGATGTGTTCATAGTCTTTTACCGGTCTTGGTGTTTGATTGGAGATTGGATTGCTAGTATAGGTTGCCGCACTATTAAGAGGGGTCTTGACTAGTAGCTTGAGTTAGTCATGTGTTGATAGCTCATTATTGTCGGGACCCAAATATGCAAATCTGGACCCTCTGTGTATTCTGCACTAGTCCAGGATCACGCTAGTGCACACAGTGTCAACATTGATGAAATATCACATCCATACAACGAATATAAGAATAAGCGAGTACTTTAAATAACAAATAAGCTATTTGGGACCTTATGGTGAGTGTTACATTTATTAAGCCATGCAAGTGACAATAAAGAAATAAATGCAATAACGAAATAAACTCGGTGGCTCCCATCAATTTACCACGAACCGGTGGGATCAAGACCCTAACGCTCAACCTTCGTAGAAATCCTCTTCAAAAGCGGTGACGACTCCTCCACTTGATTTGTTTAGCAAGAGTGAGTACACACCGTACTCAAGTCATACCTATCTTTTTAGACAACCCGTGCTCTTATGCTTGCTTATGTTGTCTCACCACACTTCTGGGCTGAGACTGTTTCTACTACCACTTTCCTTATTAACATTCAACTTTCTTCTGCTCTTCACGGTGGGATCCCAGTTGAGCGTATCTGTGGTAAGACTCCTGACTATTTCAGTCTTCGCCTCTTTGGGTGTGTGTGCTATGTTCTTCTTGCCCCTCGTGAGCGCATCAAGCTGACTGCTTAGTCTGTAGAGTGTGTTTTTCTGGGCTATAGCGTTGAGTATAAGGGATACCGTTGTTGGGATCCTATTGGCCGACGGATGTGGGTTTCTCGGGACGTCACTTTTGATGAGTCTCGTCCTTTCTACCCTCGTCCTTCTCCTTCCACCACTCCAGCATCTCTTGTCAAACCAGATGAGTTACAATCCAAAGAATCAGAAGAACTACCCTTGGATTTGTCGACCACTAGCGCCATCGACTCTGTCTTGGGGAGACGCGAGATAAAATCAATCTCATGCGTCTTCAACCTCGAGTATAGCTTATCCATGGTAAGCTCACTCATGACAGTGTTGTCATTGATGGAAGTGATCTTCATTCCCTAGACCTTCACATCAAGAGCACCCAAAAGCTGGCGTGCATTTTCTGACTCAGAAAAGACCAGGTCAACAGCGCGGAGATCATGAAGAATCTTAGAAAATCTTCCCCACAGCTCGTCTAAAGACTCACCAGGCCTTTGCTCGATCTTAGAGTATACTTTCTTGGTGGTTCGTCTCACTTCCTTGATCGCGATGGACCCTCGTGATAATCACAAAGAGTCCGCCAGATCTCATGAGCAGACCGCAAATGAGTAACACGCTCAAACTCAGATCGACTGAGGTCTTGTATCAAAAAATTTCGAGCCTTGCTGTTGGCCTCCACATCTGGAGTGATCATCTCGTCATCGGCTGGCACAAGATAATAGTTTTTTTACCTTAAGCCAAATAGCGTGCCCTTGAGCCTCGATATAAGCCTGCATTCGGGCCTTCCAATAGGCAAAATCAATTCCATCAAAAATATGTGACTTGGTTGAATATTTGTCAGTCGCCATGGCTCCAAAGACCGGTTAAGATCTATGAGAAGAGCTAACCGGCTCTGATACCACTTGTAGGACCGTAAAGGCGACTAAAGGGGGGTGAATAGGCGCTTTCTAAATTTTTCGCCTTAATCAAATTCAACACACACTTATCTCCTTAGCTATGAAAGCTAAGAAGATCAGTGAATGCACAGAGGAAGCCTTGTGCTGAATCCGATTACCCCCTTAACCACAAGACCCCAAAAAAATGATCTCAGGAGATCAATCGAGATCTTGGCGGTCGACCGGGCGGTTGTGATGATCGGACCGGTGGTTGACTAGCGGTCGGACGGTGGTGGATGGCGGTCGGACCGTTAGAATCGGTTCGACCGCAGACTACCGGCGATCGAAAAGTGGTGGTCGGACCGATTTAGTCCAGTACCAAAACACAATGCACAAATCCAAAACGAAAATTGGTATAACTTTTGATTCACCCAATGAAACTTGACCAAATTTGGAGCACACCTCCCTGAGGATATCTGAGACCTATTTTTAGCGACGATCGTTCAGATCCACTTCAAATAATCGATCTCTTTAGGTTTTACCAAAGAAGTGCTCAAACCCTAGAAATATGAAAAACTTGATCCACAACTTGCTTGTGAGGGATTGAATATCTAGATGGTTCTAGGAGTAGTCCCACACATCAAAGCAAAGTAAATGAGGTCAAGAGACTAACCAAAATCAACCGGATCAAGGAAGCACCACAATCATCAAAAGAGAGAAGAAAGCAAATGAGACTTCATCAATGAACAAGCATTCATGGATTGATTGATTCAATATGATGCTTGTCAAAGCCACTCCCTCAAGGAGGACAGGAGCTCAATCAAAGAGCACACAAACAAATCTCTCCAAACCCTAGCCTCTCCTCTCCTCTCCTCTCCAAACCCTAGAAAAGTCTTGGAGTTTCCAAATGAATGCTTCAAAGGGTTTTACATCTCCCCCCTTTCTATTTATAGGAAGGCCTAGGGTTTCACTCATGGGCTCCCATTAAGGCCCAACAACAAATGGGATACACACACACATCTGTTGAAGCAATCGCCTGCTTCACCACGTGTAGGTTGATCAGCGGCTCTCATCATGTCGGCAAGTCTCTCCCGTCCGAATCCCATCGGAACCTCCCAGGGACTTGCACCGACTTCCACACCGCCTGATCCAACCGGTACAGCAACGAATCGCCTGTTCGATCCATCTTGCCCATTCGCACCATGCTTGAGTCACACGACCACCCGGCATCCATGATCGTTTCGGACCTCGGCTCTCCAAGCGTAGTCGATCCACCTCACGGTTGGCGTCGTTGACACGCAAGCCACCGCATGATAATAGACAAAGAAATCGTCTCCGGGAACAAGTTCTTCACAACTTGACCCACGTTAGTTCAACAATGCAATATGCAACAATAAAGCATTGAAATTCATACATAAAACACATCTAAAACACAACAATGCCAAAAAGGCTACACTCCAAGTGATTGGCGGTCTGACCGCCCCATACGGCCGGTCCGACCGATTTCAGACCGGTCCGACCGATTCCATAACGGTCGGACATCGAAGGACTTAGCCAAATTTTCATCTCGAAAATCTGAAATCTTCTGGAATTTTCAAATGAATAGAACTTTTGACTGGGAGCTCCAAAAATTATGTGACCACATCCAGGAGACCCCCCCTCACTTGCCTACACAACCTATTTTTGGCTCAGCTTCAAAAACCACCAAAACCTATGGGCGGTCGGACCGGCAAGCATTGCCGGTCGGACTGTTCCACTGGTCGGTCGGACCGGCGGCCTGGTCGGTCGGACCGCCAGTGACCTGACAACACTGTAGCAAACCCGAAAACGCGAGATTTTGCAAACCAACAATGCCATTGCCAATTGACTCATCACTCTAAGATCATGCACATATCCCCACGATATCCACAAGATTGAAGTATCTTGTCCCACCATTATGAGTTAATGGTATGTTGTGGTAATTAATGATAATAATATTATGGAACTAACATTTTTCATGAGTTGGATGAATAGGTTATGTTTTATGATGATGGAGACTTTGGATAACGTCATGAGTTGATCGTCATCAAGTCAAGACTCGGGATGAAGGAAATTATCATGTGTTGATGATGTTCAAGTCAAGATCCCGAAGTGAAGAAGATCATCATGTATTGATGATATTGATGTCAACAGCTTGAAGTAAAGGATGCATCATGTGTTGATGCATATCAAGATCCCGAAGAAAAGAAAATCATCATGTGTTGATGATATTTAAGAAGAGGAGATGATCATGAGTTGATCATCAAGTCGAGAGAAGATCCATCATGTGTTGATGGAGGTTGAAAGAATGCATCATGGGTTGATGCATATTCAAGTCAAGAACTTGAAGTAAAGGAGATCATCATGTGTTGATGATTATCAAAGTCAAGAACCCGAACTTGAAGTAAAGATGTGTGTCATTAAGCTTCAAGAAGATGCTTAAGGCAAAGGTATGACTAGCTAGGGTAAGGATGTGTTCATAGTCTTTTACCGGTCTTGGTGTTTGATTGGAGATTGGATTGCTAGTATAGGTTGCCGCACTATTAAGAGGGGTCTTGACTAGTAGCTTGAGTTAGTCATGTGTTGATAGCTCATTATTGCCGGGACCCAAATATGCAATCTGGACCCTCGTGTATTACGCACTAGTCGAGGATCACGCTAGTGCACACACAGTGTCAACATTGATGAAATATCACATCCATACAACGAATATAAGAATAAGCGAGTACTTTAAATAACAAATAAGCTATTTGGGACCTTATGGTGAGTGTTACATTTATTAAGCCATGCAAAGTGACAATAAAGAAATAAAGCTGCAATAAAACGAAATAAACTCGGTGGCTCCCATCAATTTACCACGAGCAACCGTGGGATCAAGACCCTAACGCTCAACCTTCGTAGAAATCCTCTTCAAAAGTGACGACTCCTCCATACGTTGATTTGTTTAGCAAGAGTGAGTACACACCGTACTCGCAAGTCATACCACGAATGCATTTATACATGATGGCTTATTCCAAAGGAATGGCTTACGTGGTTATTTTGCGAAATGCAACATTTGCAATTGAATACAAATAATAGATTGAAAGCATAATTCAAAACAAATAGACAATAATAAGTTAACAATTGATTTCACAAAGGACACACAGTCTAATCAAGTTCTTTCACACATGAACAAATTATCTCACACAGTGACCCTTCCCATTTGTTTTATGAAAATCTACCCCTCGTGTGAAATTCAGAGCATGTCCATAGCCGAGACGCGGCTATTCGAATAGATTGGTTTAAACACTCTGCAGAGGTTGTACACTTTACCCACACGATGAAACCAACCGGATCGAGTTGATCACAACAAAACCTTTCAGAGACTTCATCTCAAACAATGACACTCTGGTGTGCTTTCTGCCGTCAATTTGTACACACCCTTGGAGCGACACACACCATTGGACAGGATGCGTGAACCGTCGCGATGTGACATATCACACCTCCACCCATCACACGGCTTAAATACAACCCTGAGTTGTCAATGTCAAGACTCCATAACTTACTAAGTTAGGCCCGGCCCATACTAGGCATGTGGTAAATGCAGAAGGCCAGTTCAATGGCGCACAAAGTTAAGTCCTTAATTGACTAAGGCAAGACTTCCAGTTTTAACCCAAATCACAAAGTTTAATAAGCACACAGCTCCACCATTCACACAGAACCACCACTTGCCTCAGTCCAAATCTTTTCCCACCCTGTTGATTAAGTGCAACACATGCCATCAACGAGTAATAGCACACAGCACACACAGATTCATCACACAGTTCCATAATCACTTAGTCAAGTTTATAATTACAACTCGCACATGAAATGATGACTCGTGGCATGGCTAAGCAGTCTAATCGTATCTAACCAACCCACGTTGGTGCTATAATAATACCAACTAATAATTAATCAACCTAGGGTGACAAAAGATCATGGCATACAATAGGCAAGGTGGCATAACAATTTGGATTAATAACTACACCCAAAAGCATTTAAATAAATACTTGAAATAGAATGCAATACATTGAAACAAAGTAGTTTGAAAACTGGGTTCAAAATGATCAAAGGTATAACTTGCCTTGGAATAGATCTAGATATTGGTCTTGGTCTTGAGGTGCTCCTTCTTCTGCAAAATTCCCCGAAGTATCGACGTCTACTCGCAAACGAGACAAAATAAATAAAACAAATAAATAACAGAGGCAAAACAAACTCCAAAAATCAAATAAAATTCACCATTAAATAGATCTGAATTTTATATGAATTTACAAATTTGAATGGGCTCAATCGGAGTTTGGATGCAAAAGATATGGGCTTTGGAAGATTGGAAAAATCAATTAAACCCTAAATTGGATTTTCTCGAATTTCCCGAATTAATTTTATAAAGGAAAATCGGATTATTGCGCAATGCTTGCGTCGGTAGAAATTTCGGAAAAGAATTAAAATTAAAATAAAAGCGGCAGTGGGCCCCTTTGCCGCTGGCTCGACCATGCGGTGGCCCGGGTTCACCAGAGCCACGAAGATTTGGCGGTGGATGAGCCACGCGGACGCCAAGTGGTCGCCACGCAAGCGACGCATAGCGCACGAGGTGATGTGGCGCCGACGTGGTCGCCGACGTCGCATGCCCGGCCAAAGCGGCGGCGCTCTGGGACGAGAGGCTCGCCGGCGTCGGCGGCGACTTCGCCGCAATGGCTTCAAAGCAGGTTACCAAGGGGCGGCGAGGCTCTTGGAGGTGACGGCGGAGCTCGGCGACAACGGCTCACCGGCGAAGAAGGTGGCGGCGCGAGCTCCGTTGTCGGACGGTCCGGCAGCAGCGGTGGAGGCGTCCTCGAGCGGCGGCGGCGGCGGCCGTGTAGCTCCGGTTATTGCGAGCACGAGGCGATGGCGGCACGGACAACGAAGGTCCAGGCGGCGGAATCCGGCGGCGAAGAGGTTGCGGCCGCGGCGAACCTTCGGCAATGCGGCCAAGCGAAGAGCGAAGCGGCGGCGCCTTAGGGTTTTAGTGGAGGAGGTCGGCGAAGAGGTTGCATGAGGCGGCCCTTTATAGCCGGGTGGAGAGATATCCGGAGAAAGCGGCGCGCGCGCGTAGAAGCGAGTCGAGCGCGCGGAGAGTCCCGAGGAGGCAGCGGTGGCGTGGCGGCGGGGCCAGTCGGTCGTGAAGTAAGCAGGCGTGGCCAGCCAGCGGGGCCACGATCAGCGAGCAAGCGGAGCGGCATGGCGGCGAAGCGGCGGCCGGCGATGGAGATCTGCGGTGAGAGCAAGCGAGTGACGCTTGGCCTTGAGCGTGCGATCGCGTGAAGGGACACTGTGGCGGAGATCCAGTGCGGGCAAAGCGGGAATGGGCTGCGGAGTGGGCGAGGCGAGGAATAGTCTCTGGCTTCAGGCCCGATCGTTCGGACCGATTTAAAATAGGTTTTTCTTTTAAATAAATCCGAAAATGCAAATAGCAATTAGAAAATAGCAAAAATGACTTTGGAAAAATTCGAAAATTATGTGATCACATCCGGAGACTCCCCTCACTTGCCTACACAACCTATTTTGGCTCGGCTTCAAAACCACCAAAAACCTGTGCAATCGGACCGGCAAGCATTCTTAGTTCAACCTAGTCAAATGCACAGTCGGTCGGACCGCCCGGAACAAGCAAACAAACCCGCGAGATTTTGCAAACCAACAATGCCATTGCCAATTGACTCATCACTCTAAGATCATGCACATATCCCCACGATATCCACAAGATTGAAGTATCTTGTCCCACCATTATGAGTTAATGGTATGTTGTGGTAATTAATGATAATAATATTGTGGAACTAACATTTTTCATGAGTTGGATGAATAGGTTATGTTTTATGATGATGGAGACTTTGGATAACGTCATGAGTTGATCGTCATCAAGTCAAGACTCGGGATGAAGGAAATTATCATGTGTTGATGATGTTCAAGTCAAGATCCCGAAGTGAAGAAGATCATCATGTATTGATGATATTGATGTCAAGAGCTTGAAGTAAAGGATGCATCATGTGTTGATGCGTATCAAGATCCCGAATAAAAGAAAATCATCATGTGTTGATGATATTTAAGAAGAGGAGATGATCATGAGTTGATCATCAAGTCGAGAGAAGATCCATCATGTGTTGATGGAGGTTGAAAGAATGCATCATGGGTTGATGCATATTCAAGTCAAGAACTTGAAGTAAAATAGATCATCATGTGTTGATGATTATCAAAGTCAAGAATAGAACTTGAAGTAAAGATGTTGGATTAAGCACATTAAATCTTTGCCCTTAAAGTCCAATTTAAGCTTTTTAAATTAATATTCAAATAATCCAAAAGGTAAATTCTCTTGCTATCAATATTTAAAAGATTTTTAAAGCTCTGAATTTTGGGATGTTACAATTATGCTTGCTCTAGCTCATCTATGCATGGTGCTATTATTTGTGAATGTGTTTTGCAAATAGTCGAGACTCATGCATAATCCTTGTAGCATGAGACTTTAGTTTGCGAATGTGTTTTGCAAATGGTTTAAGTCTATGTACCTTATTTCTTGTGGCGTTGATTCTAAAAGTTGGCAAATGTGTTTTGTAACTTGTTGAGAATCTTGCATTTAACCCTTATTTGCATCGCTCATCAATTGGCAAATGTATTTTGCAATTGAGTTTGTTTTGAAAGCTGACTAACCTTTTCTCAGGATAATCGGTAGTACAGACGTTGTGTTAGTGGTACTACTGCACCGTAGTATGACCGGGAAAGTAATGCGGTACTACCACAACTCGGTCGGACCGAAGATTAGTTGGTGGTACGTGTTTTCCAGATAGACACCTTCTGAGCGTGTTTTGCTCTCTTGGAAGTGCGGTAGTACCGCAGTGCTTATCATAGAACTACCGCAACCCGGTATAACCAAGATTTATGAAGCGATATGTTATTTCCAGTAAGAACCTTTTTCGAACCTCAAAGGAAGCGGTAGTACCATCCTTGTGTTTCGGTATGACCGGCGAGCGGAACTACCACATGTTCAATGGTGCTAGTACCACACCACATTTCCAACGGCTATTTCAGAGACCTTTTTATAGCCGTTAATGTGCGTCAGAGGAAGTGCGGTAGTATCGGCCGATGAACGACGATACTGCTGCCAGTGCTGATTTTTTCAGAGTCTTGTCTCCAACGGCTAGTTTTTGTGTGTGAGCTATAAATACCCACCTTGGTCAGTTGTGAGCAATGTAGCTGGTGCCATTACCCATTCCTTGAGCAAAGAGCAAGCCATCTCCTCTCTTATGTCAATGTATTGCACCTAGTGAGCTTAGAGAGCAAACCCTAAGTGGATGTGTTGCATTAGGTAGTGGATTGTGTATCCACTTGTGCTTAGACACTTGATTTGTTCAAGTGAGTATTTTCGACTTGTTACTCTTAGTGTTTTCCGACACCTAGACGGCTTGGAGGAGTTGCGTCGGTGATCTTCTCAAAGAAGGTTGTGAGAAGACCCGAGCGGTTGTGAGTGGTTTGGTGCTCGCCATTTCCGGAGTGGAGGAAGAGCAACCCCGAGTGGATCGAGGTGTAGGTTCGTGTTGGAGATGGTCCAAGTGGTTGGACTTACCTCGGAGGTGTTGTCTTAATTTGTAGAGCTGGTCCAATTAGTTTGGGCTTACCTCAACGTGGATTAGGGGAGACCGGCAAGTCTCTGAATACCACGGTAAAACATTATTATGTCATTGTGATTTATTCTCTTGTAGTTTACTATTGCAATTTACATTCCTAGAATTAAATTGCTTACTTATATTTGTATGATTGCTATCATTATCAATAGTATTATTTTGTTGGTATACTTAATCAAGACTAGTTGATTTAGACCTTAATTGAATAAAATCGGATTGATTTACAATTCCACGTAAAACTCAGTTTTAGCTAAAAGATTTTAAAAACAGTCTATTCACCCCCTCTAGTCGGCCTCCTCGATCTTACAATAGTCACCACCCCTCCATCATAGCCTTTGTCCTATCCGGTACCTCTTCCACCATCTCCTTCGCCACTGCTACCCTCTCTAGAGGCTCCTCCCGGCCTTGTTCCTTCTTATCCTCTCTACTACACTCATCGTCCGCAAGTTGAGAATTCTCCTGATGCGTCATCTTCTCCTTCTTCGGCATCTCCTCCTCAATATGCTCTTCGTGATCATTAGTTTATTATGCCTCTTGCGCGCTTTTGTTTAGCGGCTTCTTATCGTGATGCTGCTGTTCATCAGGAGTGGCAGCATACGTTGGCAGAGGATATTGTTGCCCTTGAGTGTACTGGCATATTGGATCTTGTCCCTCTTTCCACGTGTGTTACTCCTATCACGTGCAAGTAGGTCAACAAGGTTAAGACCCACTCTGATGGTTCTCTTGAGCGCTACAAGGCTCGTCTCATAGCACGTGGTTTTAGAACGAGCATGGTCGTGATTATGATGAGACATTCGCTCATGTGGCTCACATGTCTACCGAACACACTCTTCTTGCTGTGGCGTCTGTTCAGGCATGGTCCATCTCTCAGCTTGATTTCAAGAATGTCTTTTTCAATGGTGAGCTGCGTGAGGAGGTTTATATGCAGCCACCATCGGGGTATTATGTTCCTAAGGGTATGGTTTGTCGCCTTCGCCGATCTCTTTATGGCCTCAAGTAAGCTCCTCGTGCTTGGTTTGATTATTTCTCTTCTGTTGTCACTGTAGCTAGTTTCTCTACCAGTGCTCATGATCCTGCTCTTTTTATTCACACTTCGCCTCATGGTCGATGCTTCTCGTTTTATATGTTGATGATATGATCATTACTGGAGATGATTCCCAGTACATCACTTTTGTCAAGGAGCGTCTTAATGAGGAGTTTCTCATGTCTGATCTGAGTCCTCTTCGCTACTTTCTTGGGATTGAGATTATTCTATGCTTGAAGGCTTCTATCTGTCCTAATAAAAGTATATTCAGGATCTTCTCAATCGTGCTTTTCTTACGGATCAGCACACCGCTGAGACTCCCATGGAACTTAATGTTCATTTTTGACCCACTGATAGTGAGCCTCTTGCTGATCTTACTCACTATCATCACCTTGTTGGGAGTCTTATTTATCTAAGTACCACTCGTCCTGAAATTTTGTACTCTGTGCATATCTTAAGTTAGTTTATTTTGCTTCCACTCAGCTCCACTATAGTCATCTTCTTTGTGTTCTACGATATCTTCGTGGAATCATCACCCGTCGTTTGTTTTTCCCTCGCGCCAGCTCTTTATAGCTCCAGGCATATTCTGATGCCACTTGGACTATTGATCAATCTGATCGCCGGTCTCTCTTTGCTTATTGTGTTTTTCTTGGTGGTTTACATTGCTTGGAAGATTAAGAAGCAGACAACGGTTTCTCGTTCGAGTGCTGAGACTGAGTTGCAAGCTATGGCTTTATTGACTGCGGAGGTTACATGGCTATGGTGGTTACTTGAGGATTTTGGTGTTTCTGTTTCAGCATTCACTTCTCTTTTGTCTGACAGTACAAGGGCTATTAACATTGCTACAAATCCAGTGAAACATGAGCTTACAAAGTATATTGGTGTTGATGCTGCCTACATACTGACACATGTGCAGGACCAGATTGTTGCTCTTCAGTATGTGCCTTCAGAACTTCAGTTAACAGACTTCTTCACAAAGGCACAGACCAGAGCTCAGCATAACTTCTATCTCGCCAAACTTAATGTTGTTGATCCACCATAAGTTTGGCGCGAAGAAGTCGGATGTATATATATTTTCTCCATTGTATAAGGGGTTACTTGCATATATGCCACACCTGTACAACAGTACTTGTATATATATTGGCCCATTAGCCTCATAATGAATACATGTGTTATTCGTAACACTAGTATCAAGACTCGGATTTTGGATTTTTCCTATTTAATGTCAATTCTTTTCAAATATAATGCTATTGCATACACCTTGCATTTGAGGAGGTGGTAGAATATGAATTTCTTTGTATTCATTTATATATGTTTTGTATTTCCTTATATATGTATGATATATATCCCTTTATACTCTCTTTATATATTGCCCATTGAATGTACACAATACTCATAACATCTTACCTTGACTGGTACTAGTGCTGAAGCGAGATACCAAGAATTAATGGAGTTAGTATTTGTCAGTGTTGCCTTCATTGAAGAAGAACATGGAATTGATGGTTGTTTATCTGGACAGGCAACTTGGTCGTCATGCAAGTAGTGAGCGACATTTTACCAAGATTCTTGCATTAATCATCTCATCGAAAAATCTTTGTCTATCAAGAAATGATAGAAATTCTGCCCATCTAAATACAGTTCATGATCAAGTTTATGCATTTGCCAAGAATTGTCATTTTTAGGAAGAATTAACTATATCATTTGCTGAAAAAAATATGTTCGCATGCCACTTCTGTTACATAACTCACTCCTTAAGAACTAGCAACAACATGACCTTTACTTTCTAACACTGGCCCTTTGTTTTGCACTTCAATTGAACTTTCCTTTGTGGTGTCCTCCACTAAGTGTTAGAATATGAAGCTCAACTAGTTCTCCCCCAACTAAATACACTGGTTAAAAGTCACATCCCCAGTGCTAATCTTTAGGCAATTATTGATACAAAGTACTAATCTCCTGTATCTTGTACATTAATACCATCCATATGCAACAGTTGTCGCTCTTCCATGAGAAGAACACAGTGATGCATGTTTTCCTCAACATGCACAATTATTACCAAAAGGATACAATGTACTTGTCAATCATGGTTGACAATAGCTTTCTTTACAGATCATCTATTCTTTTACATTACTGGGAATGCAATGAAACCCAACCCAAAACAATGCCATGTTCATGTTTGCTCACTAATAATGGAAGCACTGTGACAGTGGGGTTGCCCTAATTCATCACAGGGTGTGCCTTCGTGGAATCAAGCAAGTGCTAAGCTGTTTGCAATGTAACAGGAAAAAGTTGCCTTGGATTCTCCCTGCTAAAAGGGAGAGGAAGAGAAGAAAGAAAAACAACGGCCCAGAACTGAATGAATGGCACTGAAAGTTTGCAGCTCCAGCAGAACCGATCAAGAAATCCACAGGGCACACTCAGGCATGCATGCATACACAAAATGCAATCTGATTCCATTTCTCAAGAACAGAAGACGAGGTTACAGAAGTTACAACCACTCCACAAGGTTTGTTACAAACCAATGTAATTGTAACCCATGCAAGTGCAGTGCAGCTGAGTGAAACACCACTCCCCACTGATCACACATCCACTTGCAGAAGAAAAAATGGCTCTATAAACAATGGCCAAAACCCCAACCTTTCAGTGTTACTACTTTTTTTTTTTGCAACTTCTCTGCATGATTCAGCAGCATCTCATTCTCACCATATGCAGTGCAATGCAATGCAACATGGCATCCACAATGGCATCATATCAAATAGTGCAACTTTTGGAGTAAAATTCACAGGAAATGTGCTCCATTTGGGCACTGGCATTGGGGCTAAATTCAAACTCTCCTCTCCTTAGGAAAGCTCGGCCCTTTTGCTTGTTCATTCCTTCCCCCTCTTACAAACCAAACCAATCCAATAGCATTGCCAATGCCAACCATGGCAATGGCTCAAAGAACCCACATTTTTTTTTGAAACATGTAACTGAAAAAAAGGAGGAAAAGAAGGGGAAAAGGAAGATCCAAATGAAGCCCCCCTAGACATCTGACTAAAAACTGTGTGTCCCCGGTGGTGCTAGCTTCTCAACGGATGCCCGGCAGCTCCAGCTTGATCCACTTATTCCTCGCCACCGCCGCCGACGAAGGCGGCGGTGTCAGCAACATAATCAACAAGAACAGAATCATATGTACTACTGGCAACGGCGGCGGTGTCAGCAACATAATCAACAAGAACAGAATCATATGTACTACTGGCAACTTCATTGGAGCCTGAACATGGCCATGATCTCTTGTTGCTCCTCCTGTTCAAGTCGGCAACCATTATACTGTAGCAGGCATGTACATGCTCCTGATCAAAGAAAAAAACCACACCAATTAATATACCAAAGTTGATCACACCTAATGCTTAGTTCATCCAAATAGAACATTAATATGATCAAAATGCTGATAAGGATTAATCTATGCAAGCAAGTGACTAACCTTCTCAATAAGGCAAGATGGGGATAGATTGGTTATCTTGGACTCCAATCCATCTTTGGTCAGTAGAGCTCCATAGGATGCAGCCAAGATTGCAGCTGCAGCTACAGTGGATGGCCTGTAATCCAGCACACTACCAGCTGCATGAAGACAACAAAAATCAATCAGGGCAATGCAGGAAAGATCACTAGATGTCAGAGTGAGAGAGAAAAAAGAGAGGTGATTTTGATGGGCAGGATGTAGACAACGCATGAACCTTCAGCCGTGGCAAAGATGAACCCGATGGCTTTGAGGGCGACATGAGCAGCGTCATGGCCGCCGCCGCTGCCGCCGTGCCGGTGAAGCCGGGAGGAGAAGCAGGGGAGGTAGTCCAAGGGCGTGACGGCGCCCATGCGCCAGCCTAGTGTGGACAGCACGAGCAGCTCCATCCGGCGGATGGAGGCGGAGCAGAACTCGTAGCCGCCGCCGGCGTCGAACTCCGATATCGCCGGCGCGCGGTACTCCTCCATCTTGGCCGCGACGGACACGCAGGCGATGGACAGCAGCCGCGCCGCCCACGGCATCGCCGCCCTCTGGACACCAATGCACGCACACAACCACATCATCCGCGCGTTCCCAAGAAACAGAGGCTAAGAAAAGCGTGATTTTTACGGTAGTGCGATGATTACATCGACACGTCGCCGGAGGCAGAAGAGGTCGAAGTAGGCGATCGCCAGGTACGCCGTGCGGTGGCCGAACCCGAAGCATCCCCGCGTCTGCAAATGCAATCGAATGCCAATCTAATGGCGTGAGTGATCGATCCTTGCATCAAGAAACTATTCGAGAGAGAAGCCTATGCTCTAGCTATGTATGGTGTGCTCAGTGCTCACTTCAAGGATCCATTTGACGGCGGCATGGCGCGCTTGCCGGAACCAGTCCTCAGAGGCAGCGGACGAGTTGTCGCCGTCAGCGTCGGCGTCGGCGTCGGCGTCGGCGTCGGCGCCAGAGTCAGAGGAGGAGCAGAAGCTGGTTTCCTTCGAGACCAGCTGCTCCATGTACTCATTGTCGTCATCCTCATCGTCGACCGTGGCGCCGGTGTAGAACAAGAAGAGGTCGTCGTCGTCGACGACGCCGTCCCCAAGATCGGCGCCGTCTTCTTGGCAAGTAAACGAGAAGGCGCACGCCGAGCAGTCGTCTGCTTCCTCCATCGGCATCTTCTTGCTTCGCCTCTCGTTACAACTATTAGTTAGTTACAGTGCTACTGGCGCGTTAAGCAAGAACCACGAGTGAGAGGCGCGTGCTCTAACGGCACGGTGGTCGGCGGCGATGGCGGCGGCCGGAGTGGGATAGTGGGAGTGGGAGCGAGAGTGAGAAGACAAGAGAGCCTCCTCCCCTCTATTTAAGTGGCTCTCGTTTCCTCTATATTTAGGTGGCTCTCGTTTCATTATACTTTTTTTTTATCGGCTCTTTCCCTTTTTTACATCTTGCCATTTGCGTTCTTGGCAATTGACAGTTCTGGTAAATTCTTGCCTCTGGTGGTTAAATCCTACTGAGACTAGTACACCGGTACGTCTCGGCGTATCTGAAGTGCATCAATGTATTTACGCATCTGTCAAGAATTTAACGGTGTCATTTACTCAGCTAAGATAGAGCTTAAAACACATTATAAAGGCAAAATTGTCATTTTTCTGTTCGTTAGATATGCTTTAAGATTTGTATTTTTTCTCATCCGTTATGTCTGAATTATTATGATTTTTTCCTTGAAGGACAACGGGCCCACCATATTACCATATTTTGTTGGTATATAATTTTATTTGTTAAGTTTTTTTTTGCCCAAACTCTCAAAATACATATGAAAAACATAACGGGTTCACCACATTACCGTATTTTGTTGGTATAAAATTTCATATTTTTATTTTTGTTTTTATTTTTGCTCAACCTCCCAAAGTATATATATGAGATTTTGAATCATGTGATTAAGAATAATTACAGTGACTAAGAACCAAAATTATATAAATAATTTATGTATAATAGAGTTGTAAACGAACTTTCAAAATATGATAGTTTTCTCGAATTCTGTATAGACAGTCCCATTGTATAGTCAGTCGTCTTTCTCTCTTTCTAGTTACCTATTAATACCAGGATGAAGAAGACGCTAGGCTAAATCAGTAACTTTATAGGTTGCAGCTGAGCTAGGCTCGGTGCCAAAGGGTTTTGGGCCTTTTTGGCTATAATGCCAAAGTACATATAAATAACATGCGGTAAATTATATATACAGCAATGCTCTAAAAACAGGTATACTAAGCCGTATATAAGGAACGTGTGCCCTTCCTGATCCAACCGTGTACTCACGACTGCCGGTTATCATTTTTTAGAACATTGGTTAACAGTATGCATTATGCACCCATACACTCCATCTGACCAGGCATGCTTGTTCCTAACATTTTCCCACACACACAAAAATAATAATATTAGATTGCAGGCAAACCCTAGAATCTAATGATCTGAAAAAGGCAGGCTGCAGGCTACATATAAAAATGGATTTGTTGAGAGGGTAATCTCAACAACCTCCTAGGCCCTAGCATGCATCATCTCCCCTAAAATTCTTAATGCAGCCAAGAAAATGCTGCATTTCTTTTGCAGAATGTACTTAGGGTGAGACAAGACAGCTGGTTAGGCCACTAATCCTTGTGGGCCCGGCCAGGGCTCCAAATCCATCAGAAAAACAAAGCCATTTTGTGACTGAGCAGAGACATAATACAGACACACCATGGTATCTACTCAAGAATCATGCAGCTACTCTATAGCATCTCATAACATAATGCTGCCTACTGACAAACTTCACAATTAATCTCAACACTTGACAGATTTAACCTTGTGCAAGCGAAATCACACTTTTTTTAAAAAAAAATTAATGGAACTAATCTTGCAATGTCAATACACATTTTCTTGCTCGTGAACTAGGACAAGCTGTCTGCAAAGTCGCTATCTTACTACATCCAGAAGTTATTAATAGTGGGGGCTCAGCATATATATATAAACATGATAAATATATATATACATATATATGACATGTGAGCTCACATGAGACGAGGTTAGAAATGGCGGACAGTGAACAGAACGCACAATTCAAGGGCCAATGTTTTGGAGTACCGAAACAGTTCCAGTCCTACACGCATCGTCCCATGCCGAGATGCAATTTAGTATCAACCAATCCCAATTGCTAGGCATTTGAAAAACAAGGGAAAAGGTCAAGATTTGGACTGAACTCACTAAGATCAAGGAGGCAATGGACCACCGGTCACTCATCCTTGTAGCTGCATTAGGTGATTCAGACAAGACGACGAGCGAAGAGTCGCGTCTGAAAACAAAAGGATGGATGGTGCACAGAAGGTTAGATCATCAGATCAGAAATGTCAAGTTTTCGGATGCAAGGCCACTAGAGAAGATTTCAGTTTCAGATGAAGGAAATGAAGATAAATGCCAATCTTGGGAGCTTGATGTCGAACCTAAATTGTTTGGCAATTATTTTGATGGACTGAAACATAAAAATCTTCAGATATGACAGAATAATATGTTGTTTTAAATTGTATCAGGAATCAGATTCAGAAATGGAATTTAAAGATGCAAGAACTTCAGGTTCTGATTAAGTTTCACTGAACATGAACATATGGCATCCTTGAAATGAAAATACCTCGGCTCGATCATTTGATCATTTTACTTTTAGCATCTAAGATTGTTCATCAGAAATCAATTTGCAACTGCAAGATCTGAAGAACACCAGAGTAATAATAAGTAGAAACTTCTCCAGGAATTGTAAACTTTACAATTGCCATGTTGAATCTACTGTGACCGACGGTCCTGCATGTGGAACCGGCACACTGCATTTAAGATTGTACAAGCCATTCTGTCCAACAATTTCTGCAATGGACAATTGTACATAGTACAAAGTACAAACATGTCTCCTATTTGAATTATAAATTTCTTCGACTTACATTTATGGATTATAAGCCAGCAGATGTGTGTCACAAATCAAACAACCCAGGACACATCATATCAAGTTTGCTACAGTCCCCTGCATAACCGAGCCTTGAATTCAGGTTCCCCGGTCCCACAAGAGAAAGAGAAAGAGAGAAGAGAGAGAAAGAGAGAGAGGGAGAGAGGTCATCATCTCTATACCCTAGTATTGCATCCAGCATTCAAGAATCATCAAGCCACAAGTGTTGACTTAACCCTCATCAGTCTTTCAAATAAGTAGGCAAACCTAATGCATATAAGATGATAAGAGCAGCAACTAGAAAGTAAACTAGAACTAGAGAGTTCTTCCAAGTTGCCCCCACTTTGATGAAGCAAGGGTTCAGAAACTATAGTGAAGCTATCTACTATGCCACTTAAGATATTTCCCCACTCAACAATGTTTTCTTTGACCAATGCCTCAAGCTTTTGCATCAAACCACAACAAGAAGATAAATAAATGCAGCCTAGGTTTGGTCATGTCATTGTCCCAAGGGGCCCTTCCCCAAGCTCCCCTAGTTCAATGAAAGCAGGGGACTGTGCCGATCACTAGGGGACACAATGGGCCTTTGCTTGTGAGAATGAAGTAAGCAAAAGTGGGCATTAGGAGGTCTTGTCCACTAACCCACTAAAGCCACACAATGGCTAAACTCTACTAGTGCCAAACTTGAGCATGCTAGTTGTAGGATTAGCTTAGGCTTAGCCTTTTTTGAGTCACCAAAACACCATTGATATTGTAGTATGAGCTTATGATATGGAGCCAAGTAGAAGAAGCAATATCTGGCAGCCCTATTTGCTACCTTCTGTTTCCAGGCCTATTTGGGGTCAGTTCTTGCTGCCCAAAGAACAAACAATTGCCTCTGAATTATCCAAGGAAAGCCTTGCACCGCCTCTGCTGTTTATAGCAGTACACATAGTACCATTGCATTGTAATGGACAACCATACCCCAAGGACAGGTTGATTAGATAGCTCAGGACAGATTATGTACCACCCATGCTACAAAGATTCTAAAGCACGACTTCAAATGCAATTTGAGTGGCAATTGCAACTGTCAGTATTAACTACATGTGGTTTATTTAGCTTAATATAAAACTTCTCCAGCTTGTGAGAGTATAGAAGCACCGCTCTTACATGTTTCATTGACTCCAACCCATTGTTGAGAACACTGAATATTGGTTGCCGCCGATAACCGGAAGTCCTAGCATGACCGCGTGAAGGCTACCGACCCACCCAACTTGCAGTGATTTTTGAATGGTTTTCGCTGATTCTTGGTCGATATCCCCACTAGGAACAATGAAAAGCATTTAAATCTTTGAAAATTTTGCCAAGTTCCGCCAGAATCCATCAACATCGCATATCAGACGGTGGCCTAGCCGATCTGGTATCGGTTGTATAAACCCTGTTGCAACCATCTAAAATGAAAGCCGTGTAGGCCCCTGGGAACTTTAGGTATGCAGTTGTCTTGCCATCATCGATGAAAAGCTGGATAAGTCCTTGCACGTAGGTTAAGATTGTCAGCCAGGCTTTATGCCAACCCAATCAGATTAAAGTGGCAAACCAAAAGGTCTAATCTTTTACAAAGTTTAACCTAATAATAAGATAGCTTCCCGATGTTTGACCGGTATAAGGGTTCAGCAACACCAACAGGAGCACACGCACATGCATGCAAGCACGCACGCACGCGATGCACTTATCTTTTGTTTCACAAGAAATGTTCTAATACACGCACTTGTAACATACTGGTCAGTAGATGAGACAATGCACCAAAATGCAAAGGAAAAGACGGCCAAATAATAGTAGAAAAGGACTTGCTGCCTCTGAAAGCAAAAAAAATATATGAAAGAGTAACATGATAATGTAGTAAATACATGTCGATAAGATAGTTTTACACAGCATAGTGCGAGGGGGGCCACTATACTATTTTGTAGTGGTCTTACCAATTTTTGCCGCAACTACTTATATTGTATGTGATATATTATGTGTATACTTGTTTGCCATTTTGCATTGGTGATAGGACCAAGGAACAAGATGCAGCATTTATCTGTACAGAGTTAATTCCAAAAACTCCCTTTAAGGCATATGGCAAATGGAAGAAATCAAGTACAACTGTCTAATAGATTATAACCATAGTAGGTACAAATTTTATACAGAACATACTTGCTCTAAAATCATTTGGTTATTCTTTGCAGACAGAACAGTGGGTACAGGAGATGGGACCGATCATAATACTGTAATCACATGGAAGTTGGAACCTTCAGCTATCCAATGTCTGCTGTCTGATATCAGTGGAAACTTGCGGGTAAGTGATTGTTTGCCTCATCACTATACAAATTTCAGACAGGTTTGAAAAGAGGGGAGGACTTACAGATACGCAGGAATTGAGTCAAGAATATAATGTATGGTAATTGTAAAGATATGGCAGAAGCCTGAAAAAACCAGAATCATACCGGATAGAAACACTAATTTTCTGAAGCAAGTTTGGCTTATGCCATGGTTTGTGAGGCCCCAAGGATCAAAAACCCACCGGTAACCGGCGGTAACTAGAAATACCGGTGGGGACTGGGATGAAAAAACCGGCCGGTATTTTTCAAATTCGTATTTAAATTTATAACTACATAATGCACTTTCTAGGTTGATTTAGGTCTTTTTGTGATAAATTACCTATTGTATGAGCTAAATATACTTGAATTATTGTATGAGTAAATCCCAACATTTTTTGTATGATCAAAATCTTTTTTTCCCTATTTTTGTACCGGTTTTTCTGGTTTTTTGAAACGGTTTTTCCAGTTTTGGGCGGTAACTGGTCCGGCTACCGGTTTTAAAACTTCGCAAATTCAATTGTCCATTTTCGAATTTCGACCAAGTTTTTCCCGGTTACCGTTACCGGCAGAGATCGAACGGTTACCGGTGGTAACCGGATTTACCGGTGGGAACCGGGATTCGAAATACCATCCGAAAACTTAAAATTCGAATTCAAATTCAAAATTCCGGCGGAAACATCTCAAATTCAAATTTATTTGGACGAATTTTGACCGAGTTTTTGGGAATTCCGGTTACCGGCCGGTAACCGTTTACTGGCCGCCCGGCGGGATTCCCTTCGGAAACGGTATTTTGATCCCTAGTTACCGGCCGTCGGGCGGTATTTTGTCCGGTTCCGATATTTTAATCCTTGGGCCCAACTATGTAGGCATCTCTGCTTGCTTTCTGGCACTACAAACAAAACCAAATTAAGCGTATGCGTCAGTATAAAACCAGCAAAACAAATGTAACCATATGCAGAAAAAATTGTGACTGCAAAATTAAATCACGAAGTCAAAGATTCTCTTACAATAAGCTTGGATTTCAGTCAAACAGTAAGTTCAGTTTCCATCGTCATTGTCTTCAAGCAGGTAGTCTTCTATTTGATCTCTGAAATAAAAGTCATCAACAGTTCACTAAAGGATGAACAGGACATGATATGAACAACGAATGGAGTAACTGCACAAATAGAAACAAGTGGTCACATTGAATTAAACATTATCCTAACAAAGAAGCTCTTACATCGGAAGATTTAATGTTTTCATTTGCTAAACTACTGATAACGTGCACTATAGCTACAAAGAAAATGAAGCAGCCCATAAAGAAATTGACATAAACCTCACCTTAGCAAGCTATGGTTGGCAGATGCAGTGTCCACTCTCTCAGTCCAGAACTTCGGTAGTAGTGAAAAGAAGTGTTCATGCAAGTTTGTATCACTTGGTAGAATCTGGAAATGACAGCTTTCACAACAATGAGCAGCTTTGACAACATAAAGATCATTTTTCTTCTGAGCCTTGTGCTTTGTGCTTTCAAATTCTGGGGTTCTGATTCACTGAATGGGCTTCCGCATATCAGGCAGAGAACCTCAGAGAAAGTAGACTCGTCGCTATCAACATTCTGGAACTCAGGACATAAATCGTGATAGCCATTTGCTGAGAACTTGTTAAAAGAGAATGGCTTAAGCTTTTGTGCTGTTCTTACAATGGTATGCTCTCGAGACAGGTTTTCTTCCTGTAAATGTAAATAGTACAGTGTAAATATTATGACTTGTGCTGCCCTCCAAGCAATTTACAAAAGAAACCACTGAACAAGAACATAGTTTGAGCTTCAGTTCAATTTGGAATAGGGGAATTCAAGGTTGGTATGTAAGTGCCATCCAATGAACAATCTTACTTACCCGTAGACGTGCAACAAAAGATGCAACTAAGCTGTCGATGCCACTGTAATGCCTATCAAGAAGTTGCTGTGTCTTTAAACTAAGCAGACAGCCAGTTAGAATAAATAACATCGCTAGCATGATTCAACAAAAAAGTGAATGTTTTCCTCTTACCTATCAAGTTCGCAGAGCAGGTTATCTCCTGGGCCAGGCAATCACGAAGTGGAACAACCACAGGTACTTCCCACCGTGTATCGACATATTGGACATCAGCTGGTAAAGAATAACCTTGTCCCTGGAGATAATTAGCAATCCAGTCATGCTCTTGGGGTTCTCTTATGTTCTCTTCAAGAACTATCAATCAGTGACCAAATCACAGAGAAAACAGCATCAGCTATATACCTTCACAGTTGCAGATAGCACATGACATGCTATGGCAGAAGCACATGATCCCAGCATGATCTTGGTGTACCCGTTTTCCAGTGTAATCTGAACATCATACCAATAAGAAACGGTAACAATGACTTCAGTCACCCAATGGAAAACATGACCTAATAGCATGTAAATTGACGGACCATTTGCAACGAAAGCATGCGCAAAAACTCAAGAAACAGACCTTTTGCAACGAAAGCATGCGCAAGCACTGAAGGAAATCCTCCCTCCCAGTGTCATCATCAATCATGCCGACTAGCGCCCTCAGCCTGCCTTCCCCATCCTTCAATTCCGGGGAGAACACATCCTCAAGTGGAGCAATGTGCATTGCTTTATCGCCCGTCGACAAACTGACACAATTGACTTGATATCTTCAACTGTCAGCTCAATTTCGTGTTTCGGCTTCGACGAAAGAACACTCTCATCGACAAACGCCACCCCGACGCCGAAGACCGGTAGGGCTTGCGAATTGCTCGCGTCCCAGCTCTGGATTGCCTTGGAACGCATCTCATCTATGAATAGCAGAGCCACCCTAGAATATAAAGATTAACACTTGAATTATGCAAAGGAAGCAACTTTGAGCAGTACAAAATTATTTTAAAAAAATGACGGAAAAAATCTTAAAAAATATGGGGGGAAAGTGGGAGAAGTGAACCTGGAGGCGGGGCTGCCGGAGAAGGCGAGGAGTACGGAGTCGGTGAGCAGCACCATGGCGTTGCTCTTCACGGCGAGCTTGAACTTCCCAAACAGGTGGGCACGGAAGAACTCCCCGCACATGCCGACGCCTCCGGCAACCGCCACGACGGCAGCACCGTCGTCGCACTTGCCGCACGAGGCGGCCCATCCTCTCCGCCGGAGACTCCTCGGTGGCATCGGAGGAGGAGCAGTGTGGCCCTCAGCCGGCGCCGCCGCAGGGGGGAAGGCGGCGGCGGCGGCAAGGTACGGACGGGCGCGTAGGTTTAGGGGGTTTGCGATCCTCTCTTTTTGTTATTTTTGTTTTGTTTTTCTTTTCATTTCTCCACATTACTAGATTGGCTTTTTTTGGGCCAGATTGGGCCGGCCCATTACAGGTGTGTAATGTAAGCCGAATGGCCGAATCCACGAAAGCATCCAGGAATAACATTTCTAAGCAAATGCATTAATTTCCTCTAAAAAAAGGAAATACTTGATCCGTGCAGCATATCGCATCTCTGTTTTAATATATATGTTTTACTTGTAGAATTATATAATGATTTCAGCACTTTAATTTTGTTGCGTTGGCAATTTCCGAATGCAATTTCTAATGTAAGTCAACTCCATGCATGGGCCATCATCCATTTGTAGTTAGTAATATTTTTCTTGTCAAGGTCATGCTTCGATGCGCAAAGGATATCAACAGTGCGAATTAAATTTTGTTTATGATGAAAACAATCAAATAAAAATACGTCGTAAGCAACTGATGGTGGATAGAGAAAAAAAAAATCCGTAAACATCCGATGCTGGAAGAAATATGTGTGGTCTGGACACAACATTTTCTGACAGAATAATATGAAGAATAATTTCCCTTTTAAAAAATAAAGAATAATTATTTTAAATGAAGGGTAGCGCGACGACCGATTTCAACATCTTCTTCTCCTCAGTAGTTATTGAAGCTATGAAGATCAGATAATACAAGCACAACAGAAGTCTTACGTTGAAACCAACGAACCCCGAGAGAAAACAACTCAACATTGTCTTAACGACTAGTTTTATAGCCGTTGCATTGTAGCCCAGTCTGACAAGCCATTGGTTTGCGGTGAAAGCAAGTTTCGCTGTTTTTCAACCCTTTTCTCCTCCAACGGCTAGTTTTGATGTGTGGGCTATAAAATACCCACCATGGCTGGTTGAGAGACAACTTTTAACATCATATTTCACTCTCTTGAGCTAGTGTGAGCTTCTCTTCTCAATTGTGCATGCGTTGCACCTTCTGAGCAAAGAGAGAGGTTCTAGTTGCATGTGTCACAACTAGAATTAGATTGAGCATCCAATTGTGCATATGTTGCACTTGGTGAGTCAAGTACGAGGCTTGGCTTATTACTCTTGGTGTTTGCTCATACCTAGACGGCGTGGAGGCGTTGTGGTCCACTGATCTTCTCAAGGAACTTGTGAGAAGGCCCGGCGTGTTGTGAGTGGTTTGATGCTCGCGAAAGAGCAACTCCGAGTGGATCGAGGTGTTGATTCAAATTCTCAGCCAGTCCAATTCGTTTGGGCTTACCTCGGAGGTGTTGGCTTAATTCGTGAAGCTAGTCCAATTCGTTTGGGCTTACCTACGTGAATTCGGGGAGACCAGCAAGTCTCCGAACACCACAGTAAAACATTCTTGTGCCATTGTGGCTTGCTCTCTTGTGATTTACTTTGTGCAATTTATATTCCTAGAATTAAATTGATTGCATGTCAAACTAGGATTGCAAATCTTGACTTAGATTTAGGGTGTTGGTGCACTTAAGGAAAGCTAGAATCTTTAGGTTTTAGTTGTGCAAAACCGAATTGACTTTCGCTTCCGCATCAGAAATCGGTTTTAGCCTTAGAAATTTTTATAAATGACTATTCACCCCCCTCTAGTCGGCCTCCTCGACCTTACAAACGGGTCTACACTCATGCACGTATTTTAAAGCGTTGTCTTCATCTTTACTTGACTTAAACCGCCTCTCCTTGCGTCGCGGTTTCTCCAAAGGTCACTACCGCGGTTTTTTGGTTAAGATACCAAAATACCCCTTCTCAATCATTCTCCAAGACTAAGTACAATCAACGTGAAGCAATCACATGTTTCGCCACATGCAGGTTGATTAACGACTCTCTTCATATCGGAAAGTCTCCCATCCGCTTCCATGGAACCACCATGACACTTGCACCAATCCCCCGCCACTTGATCCAACCTGTCGCACCGAACTTTCCGTTCAATCATCCTTGTCCATCTTATGCCATACTTGAGTCCAATGACTTCCCCCAGCATCCTCGATTGTTCTGGGTGTCGCCTCTCTTAGCCTAGTCCCGATCATCTTCGTCGTTAACTCCAAGCCACGTGCACAATAATAGACCAAGAAATCGATTCTGGACACAAGTTCTTCACAACTGACCCACATTAGTCAAAATATGCATTATGCAACACATATGCACTAAAAACTATGACTTTGACCTAACCTGCAAACATCACCCTGCCTGGCGCATGATCAATGCCTGCCTGGTTAGACCGCCACCATGGTGGTCCGGCCAGCCAACTAGTTTGACCTCCCTTTGGCCGGTCAGACCACCAATAGGTGACCGGTCAGACTGCTCAAACACTTAGCCAAATTTTCACCCAAAAAATTTGCATCCTCTCTGGAAACGTAAATCTCTATCTACTTTTGGTTCGAATTTCCAAAAATCATGAGACTAAGTGCAAACACATCCTCTTACTTCTCTCCATACATGATTTTTGACCAATTTCTAAAATTCTAATTTTTGTCTTTTGGCCGGTTAGACCGCCACCCATAGCCGGTTTGACCGCTATTCCTTTGGCCACAACCACGGCTGGCTTGACCGCCACCTATGGCCGATCAGACCATTGGCCAGGTCGGTCAGATCACCACCTTGGCTAGTCTGACCTCTTGAGGTCTGACGACAAGTAGACTTGCCCGAAAACGAGGGTTTCACCAACTCCTTGATACCGTTGTCAATTGTATCATCATTAGAAGATTATGATCATATCCCCATGATCTCCACACTAAAAAAACGATAATATAATTTGGCAGTTTCAAACATTACTCTTTTCATAGATCTGGGTTTGAAATGCTCAAAAGTGCAAGCAATGAGAGAGAAGCTTATTGAACAAATCGTCACATGACAAGAAATTATTATGTTTGCTCCAAATAGAACAAATAAGAATTTACATCTTTTCAAGATTTTGAATTACATTCTACTTCCCAGAAAAAAAAAATTGTATCTTAATTTTACTATCCTCTAAAAGGTTGTGTCTTTTCTGAAGACAAAATCTTGCCCCATGCAAATTTTGGGGAGTAAACCGTCTTTTGATGTAAGTTGCCTTGCTTATCTTCGCAACTTTGAGGACCTGTTCCAGTATTTACCTATGATCCTTCAGTAACTGCTCATCAACCGTATAACTTCCAAAATGGTTTATTGTAAGAAATACATTGCGTGGTTAGTGATAAACTCCTCGAGCTTAAATACAAACTGCATTCCCCATTTGAGACCGTCGAATCATCTCTCAATGTTCAGATCAATTCCAATGTTCATCCCATTGTACACAATCGGCGCATACATCCACATTTCATCGGAGCTCAGGAGCTGCATAATTGGACAAAAATGGTCAATGGCATGTCGTCGCAGAACAATTTGGATGATCTGAACTGAACTAAATTCTGCAAGTCCTCACCTTGATCTGAAGCTGCAGGAACTTCACATAGTGCACTGCCTCTTCAAGCATGGTGCTGATATCTACCTGCAAGATCAGGACAAGTATTGTTATTTTAGCCATTGGACCTTAGTATTTCATTCATGTAACTGCTGTCAGTAGCATTTTTGTTCAGAAGCATACTTTGGTTCCATTGGGCACAAGGTTCTGCAGTATCTTCAGCCTCTCATTGATCCTTTCCCTCCTTTTCTGCTTAAGCAAAGAACGGCATTAGTATTTTCACATTCAGTTATGGAAAATGTTAGTCCTTCAGATACAAAAGAGATTGTCATTTGTAGTACCCTTGCATATAGACTCTGGGGATCAGTTGCTTCCCCATGACCAGCCCGAGCCTTGCCTTTCGGACTAGCACCAGCATCTGCAGACTCCTGAGAAGCATTTGAATCATTGTCAGAAGTGCAACAGCTCGTTGTACTTCCATTCGTGATGGCAATACTAGCATCCTCCTCTCCACTTTGCTTGAACTTCTTTGTTCGCTTCGGTTCAGCATTTCTTGAGCATTTCCGACCCTGCATTTAATCCATTTCAATCAGTATTTACATTAACGATATGAACATCTTTCTGAAACATAACCGGTGAAAAGAATGATCAGTGATCATCAAGACTTACTCTTGTTTGGCCATCAATTTCTTCTTCTACTGAGTGCTTTCTCTTGTTAGTAGCACCAACTGAATCAAGATCCTCGCAGCTCGACTCGCCATTCCCGTGTAAATTAAGGGAACAATTTGGAATCACGTTCCGAAACTCAGTTGCACCTTGCTCCTGGACCAAGTTCAGGTCATCTGATGCAATGCAGGAGCTAATACCCAGGGCCTCATTTGAGTCATTCAAATAGTAGCCCTCACACTCAGATGGAACAAGAAGGCAACTAGCATTGCTGTCACTGTACGCACTGTTGTTAGGATTACAGTTATAATAGCACGGATTGGAAGCCTGATCAGACCAAGGTAGCTCCTGGTGGCCTTCCTCGCCATTGGAGGAGAAGGCACCAAGCAGCTGCGCCATTATCTCCGACTCGCCCTGCAACGGCAAGTCGAACATGGTCCAGCTTACCTCAGCAATGATCCTTCCGGCCTCCATTTGTGATGTGAATTTAGGACTTGGTGGTGAGAGGTGATCTGTGGAGTGTGGTTTGAGGTACTTGGTGGGTGAAGACAAATGCACAACAGTACAGGCGCTTTTATACTGTTCAGAATACATAATTCAGAAAGGTTGCAGGAGACATCATCTGCAAAAATTAAAAATGTGACCGTGATTAAAGAAATGGCAGTCCACGGTTGGGCTGAAGTGTATGGTGATAAGTTAACGACTAGCAACAACCAAGGTATGTTCTGGAGATGTGAAGAACTGAAGATCACAAGATTAGAAAATTTCAACTGCTAGTTGGTAGACAAGACAGTGACTTATCCAAGCTTACAGTTCCGTGGCCTGTCTGTGAAGGACTGTTCAATGATTGGAGACATTTTACTAATCATTGATTCATCAAGGACAGACAAAAAAGGTCTATGATATATGAACCGGAACAACAAGAGTTTACCTTAGCAAATACAATAGAATAGGATGCAAAGAGTAATGTACTTATGTTGGTTAGAGAGATGGAATAAAGAAAAGTAGGAGATGCAAAGAGAGGCCTGCACGAACATGGTAGATTGGTGGAGGGAATCTGAACATTCTCGAGAACTCAAAAGGGGATATGATCATATGAAAACTCCTCCGCGTGTATTGAGGTTTTCGCCTTCTTCAATGTACTGATGTCGATCTGCAGTTCTGCACATAGTTCTCACAGCTTGTGCTCACAGCCAAGGATCCAAAAACCGGTTGAATTTCGCTTAAAAATCAGCCGAAATTCGAAATTTAAAATTTGAACTTACAAAATCAGGAAAAACCGGCCGGGATTTTGTATCCCGGACCCCACCGGGAAATCCGGTAACCGCCGGTCACAGCCTCCTTGATGTTCAATACTCGCAAGTACTCCAAAAAGACTGGTATTCCGAAATATTTACCACATTGACATTTGACACAATAATTGCATCAATCCAGTAAAACTTTTCTGAACTAAACTTATGACAAAAACAAGCTTGTGCCCACAGCATCAAAGAATGCAGCGCTAAATGAAATATGGACGACCACAATATACTAAAAATCTGAACAAATCTATCCCATAGGTTGTCATCAGATGGTTTGTTAATTCTCACCTGTCTGAAGGTCAACCAGGGTAACATTCACAGCAAGATTACCAGAGGCCTACAGAAAACTCGATTAGATCTTAAATTCAGATTATGGCACATTTTAAGAATCAATGAGCATGTGCATCATCAAAATGCAGGCCACAATGTATGTCTCCGTTTAAGGTGTCAGGTTTGCGCAACACCCGACAAATCTGAATCTGCTGGAGATCTGATGCTGATATCCTCATCAGCAGGAAGTGATCTGCATATATCCAGCAATTAATAGCTGCACATGACTCAGATCCACCACAATGTGCAAATAATGTGCAAATCAGTTATACTTCTGTCATGTTCTGAAAAGGGACTTCCTGCCTCTCTTTGGTAAACAAGAACAGCTAAGATACTGGCAAGGAAAATGATTTAAAGGGAACAAGATGAGGTTTGTTTATGGCCCATGATTCTTACCCTTTCGCTGTACGAAAGAAGCAAGGAATCCTCCGTTGTTATGCGGCCAAATTGCATGTGTCTGTATTATAGAAGACTTAAACAACCAACCAGGTTCATTAATAGCATTAAAATGGAGAACTTAATATAAGGTCATTACCAAATAAACACTTATGTTCGTTTTCTGACTTCACAAAGTTCAACTTCATATCATGGGAAAGAAAAATTTCTTATGGGGTTACTCCCTTTAGAAGATCCTAAAAGATACTCTTCTTAGTATTTCTTAGCTTATAAATTAAGTGCACAAACTGGCACTAATAAATTACGCTCTGTTATGCTTTTCTGAAAACAGCTGCATTTTAAGATGAGTGTTGTTGCTTTCAAATATAACTATACTTCTAAATCTAAGAATATTTCTAGCATGTATTTTTTTATTACTTTCTCTAAGTAATATCATCGTATTTACATCATTATAAAATTCAAGATGGGAAATAAAATGGGAATATAGGTTTCACAAACAAATCAATACAGAAAATAACAAAATCTTGAAATTGATTATTCAAAATAACTTGTCAGTTGTTAGTTTATATCCTTACTCCCTGGTAAAAATTGTAGTAAATATACAAGGAAGGAATTGTAGGAAGACAGGGGGCAACTTACCATGACAATATTAAGTTATCACAATCCACAGGACTCTAATTCACTGAATATAGTACTAAAAGTAAAAACAAAAGGAAGAATAAAAGAGTTATGATATTTTCTGTCACTTTCAAATGACAGTACTAATGCGATATTGTTTAGAACTTCATTGATTTTTTATTGATTTACACAAAATGTCAATATGATAGTATACTCAGAAACTAAGTTCTTCAATGGTGTATTTTTCAAAAGTTATTATCATGGGGGGAGGGGGGGGGGGGATATGGTGGTATTATACCCATGTGTAAGTAATAACTAGTAAAAGTTGTTCTTATGGTCAGCTAAACTAGTCAGACAGATATCGCTATGACTGAACTATGTAGCTTCCAAACATTTTCATGCATTGGCATTACAAGAGCATCTCAGATACAAATTCCATTCAGCAGAAAGATATTTGTTGTAAATTTAGTTTATCAAAACCGTGTACATATAAAAATCAATGTACATATGTAACTGAAGTAAAAGCAAAAGCAACATGCATATAGACTTCAATGCTATGGTGTTTCACTAGTGCCCTCCTGCTACTATAGACATTAGCAACCTACTACTGGGTAATATACAAGTTTCTCATTACATTAACTTAATCCAATACTATTCCAGAATCATCTCTATTTTAACTCAAATGGGAAATTAGCCATTTTAATGTTCAGTCAGCATACTTGTGAGGACTGCTAGATATCAGCACATAAACCCCATCGTTGTCTATTGAGGTCGTTGGTTGGGTACGGGTCCGAGGACAGAGGGTAGGACATGTTAGAATATGAATTCTTTTATATTTCCTTATATACCTTTTGTATTTCCTTACATATATATGGCATATTCCTTTATAATATCCTCTTGTACTCCTTATATATATTGCCTATTGGGTCTCATGAATACACACACAATATTCATAACATGATATCAGAGCTAGGGCACTAACCTAGCTCTTTTCGCTGCCATCCCACCGCTGCCACCGTCGCCAGAGGCCACCGGCTGACGCCGCCGCTGTCCGACGTCGCTGCTGCCCAACGCCGCCTGACGCCTCCTCGTCTGCGATCCCGACTTTGATTGAAGTTGCGCCCTTTGCCGGTCGTCATCGGACGCTGTCGTAGCACGCCGCCCTCGACCGCGCCGCTTGATTCGCCGCCGCTCGAAATCGAAGTCACGCCGCCTCCGCGGCCATCGCCGAGTGCCTCCATCGACGCCGCCATCCTCACGGACGCCGTTGACTTAACACCGCCGCCAACCTCGCTCTGCTCGGCCCGGCTTGACCGACGGTTTTGGATAAGGAAACTGTGAAGATTTCCTTTTAAATCAGTTAGTTTCCAAAAGAAAAAATAGAGAGAAAAAATGTCGATCTAACCGCCACGCCGTCTAACGCTTCCTGTAGGACTTTGTTGCCTTGGTCACTGCGTCGTCCAGTGCCGCCTACCTGTGGCTTCCGTTCCATCAACTGTGATCTCATTCTCGGGAACAAAGCTTCATGAGACGAACTACAGGTTGTATTCTTCACTCATGGAGATCACGCTCAATGGCCTCCGCCTCTGGGGAGATGTCATTGGTGGGCGACCTTGTCTGCCACCGCCGGTTGAGCCTCCTCCCAGACATCCTGCTTTTGCACCTCCTACAGAATATGAGGCCGCCAAGAAGAAGGCAGAGGCCACCGCTGCTGCTACTGATGCTGCTGATGAGGCCTTTCAATGGGCCATAGACACTTTTGAGCTTTGGTGTGCTGATGAGGCCCATGTTCGAGCCATCCTAATGGTCAGCGTTGATGACTCCATCCAGTCAGACATTGTTGGTCTGCGTTCTACTCGCCAGGTCCGGGAGTATTTACATGAGCGATACCAACATAGCAACGATGCTTACTTCTTTTCACTTGAGCGTGAGTTGGAGACGCTTCGCCAGGAGGACTCCTCCGTCGACGACTTCTTTCGAGCATTGGCCAGTCTCTGGCACCACCTAGATGAGCTGGCTTATCTGCTCTGCCAGGAATGTCACAAGGTGCAGAAGGTGGATCGTGACCGCCTTCGTCTTTATGACTTCGTCTGAGTTGGCTTTTTTCTCCGCTCTGCCAGGAGTGTCATAAGGTGCAGAAGGTGGATCGTGACCGCCTTCGCCTTTATGATTTCGTATGCCATCTTCGCCGAGAGTTTGAACCTGCCAGGGCTCAACTGCTGAGTTGCTCATCACGACTGACAATCACCGAGGCTGAGTCGTGCTAAGGAGCTTCGCTACTGGTTAGCAGCATAGTTTGTTCCAGCTGTGCTTGCTACCCCTTCTTCTTCAACTACATCGACGGCTTCTGCTTCTACTACAGTTCTTCCTCGGTGTTTGCTTCTGCTCCTGTTTGTGTACCAACTGGAGTTCAGTGCAATTATTGCAAGAACTTCGGGCACGACCACCAGAGTTGTGCGGTGCGAAAAAAGCTGAACAAGGCACCTGAGGGTGGACGATCCAAGGGGGGTAGGGAGGCCATTCCTCGACGGGAGGATCAGGACCTTCTCAGCGAGGTGACTCTATTCCGCAGCTCTACCAGGCTCTACTTCAGCAGCTCTCTCACAGCTTAGCAGGTTCTGCCAGTCTAACTCAAACGTCTCCTCTAGGTACTTCTTGGGTTATGGATTATGGTCCCTCTTTCCACACGACACTGAACTCCACATCTCTCACATCAGTAGGACCTCCTATTCTTACTATCTCTGTTCAGATAGCTGATGGTACTCCTTTGTCTGTCAGCTGTCGAGACACTCTTTTGTCCACTGAATTTTCTGTTCGAGCTGTTTCCCATGTTCCCCAGCTTACCATACAACTTCTCTCGGTGGGTTAGCTCACTGATCTCGGCTGTAGGGTTGGTTTTGACTCTAACACTTATTTTGTCCAGGATTGACAGACAGGGACGGTACCTGGGACTGGCCGACGCCGTAGAAATTTTTAGGGTCTCTACATTGATGAGGACATTCCCACTATTACCATGTCGTTTACCTCTCCAAGTGTTCATGAAGCACCACAAAGTCCAATGACTAGAGCAAGAGCTAAACTCCTAAATCAACAGGTGAATTTGTTCCTTAATAAATTTCCTTGTATTAATGAGAACAATATTTACCTCATACAAGTTCCTTGTGTATTTTCAGATTTGAATCCAAGGCGTGAGAAACTTCGGCCAAGCCAAGTGGTCATGGTCCAACATGCAAGGCCAAGGCCAACATGCAAGCTATGTCAAGCCATGGTCAAGCAATCCACGGTCTGGCCAAGCCGACTTTGAAGCTAATTCGGTCATGTCATTAATTGATTAGTGTTTGAGTCCAAACCAATTAGTGCATGTACGTGATGGCCAAGTGATTGGTGCATGTACGTGAGTAGTGGGTTAAGTTCAAAGTGTCGGCCATCATTGCTAGCTGGATTAATCCGAACCATGTGCGTTTGTAATTTGGTCACCGAACCGATCTCGACCGCATGACCGATTCGAAGTGGGACTGCTATGCATGGGACGCATTATAAAAAGTAGCTGCCGCCATTGTGTAGGGGGGAGCGAGAACAATATTTCTTTTGATAATAGATTGATTGCTTGAGAGTCTCCCGTGGAGATCAATTCATGAGGGAAAATTGAGAGTTCGTCTAAATCAAGATCGTTCAACCTTTTCGCTGGGAATTGGGAGCGCGATAGGGTTTCGCTTGGTGGTCGTGAAGTCTGGCACGTGTGTTCTCGCGAATTAAAGAGTGTTCGTTCTTGCATTGGCAACGGGGGATCACTACGATTCGAGAGGCTACACGTGAGTACCTTGATCCTACATCGAGAAGATCGGGCGACCCCATGTCATACATCCTTGACCGCCTCCACCTTCTGTACACTTCAGTTGCTCCTATCGCCTCTACGTCTGCCTCCACCGCCATTGCTGCCACGATCTCTGGATTTTTTGCGTAGTGGCATCATCGTCTAGGTCACTTGTGTGGGTCTCGCCTTTCTTCATTAGTTCATCAGGGTGTTCTTGGACGTGTGACTGTTGACACAACCATGTTTTGTCAAGGTTGTAAGCTGGGTAAGCAGCTACAACTTACTTATTATTCTAGTGAGTCCTTGTCTTCTCGTCTTTTTAACTTAGTTCATTCAGATGGACCTGCGCCTATTATCTCTAATGGCGGGCATAAGTTTTATGTGATCTTCATTGATGATTATTCCTGTTTTACATGGTTTTTTTCCTAGTATAATCTTGGTCAGTTTCCTACGATCTATCGTAGCTTTGCAATGATGGTTCATACTCAGTTTGATTCTTCCATCCATACTTTTCGCTGTGATTCTACTGGCGAGTATTGTTCTGGTGCTTTTAGACAGTTTCTTTCTGAGTAGGACACTCTTTACCGCCTTCTTGTCCTAGTGTCCATGCTCGAATGGGGTTGTTGAGCGCAAACATCATTATCTGATTGAGACTGTTCGCACTCTTCTTTTTACCTCTCAAGTTCTACTATAGTTCTGGGCTAAGGCTGTTTCTATGGCTGCATATCTAATCAATATACAACCTTCCACGGCTCTTAAGGGTGTCAGTCCTATAGAGCGTCTCTATTCTCGAGCCCCCCCAGTACACCCACCTTCGTATTTTTGGCTGTACCTATTTTGTTCTACTACAGCCTCGTGAGCACGTCAAACTATCACTCGATCATTGAGTGTGTGTTTCTTGGTTATAGTTCTGAGCATAAGGGTTATTTGCTGCTATGATCCCTTTACTCGACAGATCAGGATTTCATGAGATTGCCTTTGACGAATCTCAACCTTTCTGCTATCAAGATTCAGCTCCTTGTCCCATTTCCACCGTTGAGTCAATTTTATGGTTGTCTCTTTCTGACCCTTCACCCATTTCTCCACTATCATAGTCTTCCCCTAGTCTATCTCCAGTGGTTCCTTCTGCACCTTCGCCTCTGGTATTGCTCCTACAGCACCGCCTCCTGTCCCTGCATCACCACTATCTCGTTTATCTGGTATTAACTACTCTAGGCGTCCTCGTCCTTCACCAGCCTCCTCTCCTAGTATCTTGTCGACACCTACATCTGATCCTCCTAATGATGCTCCCTGTTACCTTCTTCGTGACCAGACATCCATTCGACCTCTTGATCGTCTTGGATTTGCTTCGATAGCTTACGCTCTCTTTGTCACTGAGCCTAGTTCTTATCGTGAGACCGCTCCTCATTATGAGTGACAGCTCACTATGGAAGATGATTTTCATGCTCTTCGACGTACGAAAACTTGGGATATTGTGCCGACACCTGTGCATGCTTGTCCTATCATGTGCAAGTGGGTGTACAAGATTAAAACATGGTCTGATGGTACAATTGAGCACTAGAAGACTCGTTTTGTGGCTCGCGGTTTTCAATAGGAGTACGGTCGTGACTATGATGAGACTTTTGCCCCTGTTTCCCATATGACCAAGGTTCACACTCTTGTTGCAGTTGCTTCTGTTCGTTAGTGGTCTATCTCTCAGCTGGATGTTATGAATGCCCTTTTTAATAGTGTTTTGCATGAGGAGGTCTATATGCAGCCACCATCTGGGTATTCTGTTCCCGAGGCACATCTGTCGCCTCCGTCGTACTCTTTATAGCCTCAAACAGGCTCCTCGTGCCTGGTTTGCACGTTTTATCTCAGTGATTATAGCTGTCGGTTTCACTTTCAGTTCCTACGATCCTGCTCTTTTTGTCCATGTCTCATCTCGGGGTAGGCATTGCTTCTTCTGTAGATTGATGATATGCTCATCACCGGTGATGATTTCTCATTCATCACATATGTGAAGAAGCATCTTAGTGAGCATTTTTTGATGACTGATCTTAGTTTTCTAACGTACTTTCTTAGTATTGAGGTCTCTTCCATGCCTAAGGGCTACTACATCTCCCCGTAGAAGTAGGTCCAGGATCTTCTTGATCGGTCTGGTCTGACTGACACTCGCACTACTGAGACTCCCACGGAACTATCTGATGAACAACATAGGTCCTATCCTGGCCCGATCATTCGATGAGAAGGTAAATTCGGTAGAAGTCGCTAAACTCTCACGATCCTAGCTACGAACTTGTAAGGACCGAAACCACGCAATCACTGAACTGCTCAACAAGTAATTATCAACCATGCACAAATACCCGGATGACCTGATCACGAAGATCAATCCCTGTATACACTGAAGAAGCACACAAGAACAAGGTGAAACACAATATGGTGTATTGCAAATATTGATGAAAGTACTGATAAGGTGGGATTCCAATAAGAATCTTGACCGGGTGGTCTAGTCGACACACGCGGAAGATACAAGTTACAACGAAGACGAACTAAACATAAATGAAATCTGAGTTCTAGCAAAGGGAGGCAGCGGCTCCTATATGGGGAGATGACCAGGGGTGACGGCCAGGGAAGTGGACGCACGCCCCTAGGGTTATAAGGCCCATGGGCCCAAGTGGAGGTGGTGCAACACTCTTTTGACTCGGGCTCAGAAACAACGCCAGATTGTTTTGGCGATTGCGGCGCGCTTAGAAGAAATTTGGAGGTGGAGCTAGATCTGTTGGAAAGACGGCAAAATAAGCTTTCAATTAAGTACTTGTGGACCTCCAACAGACTCCGTATGCGAAACTTATGCATATTTGAAGTTGATAATGTCTCCAGAGGCCGAATTGAATTACACATGCTTCCCTTCATGATCAGCTCCTAAGTTCCTGATTAAAAGAACATCACATGCATTAGGTAGCAGCATATTCTTATTAGAAACAAAATATACTCCTAGAAACAAAGTTACCTAATAGTTCAATTGACGTGCAAGAGCTCTGGTGATTCGACCTTTCAAGTGCATAGGGTTAGCTCTATTATGAGGAGTGTTGGGTGTATACATGAAAGTGATGTCCTCATTATCCCCCCTTCTTGCATTTGAGTCGTCCTCGACTCAAGCTCATCTGCTTCACCCAAATACGGCTTTAAATCTGCAATGTTAAATATGGGACTAACCCCGAACTCTCCATGCAGATCAAGCTTATATGCATTATCATTAATTTTAGCTAACACCTTGAATGGACCATCAGCTCTAGGCATCAACTTAGACTTTCTCAATTTAGGAAATCTATCTTTGCTCAAATGTAACCATACGAGATCACCAGGTTCAAAAGTTAAACTCTTTCTACCTTGACTACCAGCAACCCTATACTTAGCATTCATGCTCTCTATGTTTTCTTTAGTAGTTTCATGCAGTTTAAGGACAAATTCAGCAAGCTTCTTAGCATCTAAATTTACCTTTTCAGCAATAGAAATAGACAATAAATCAATAGGAGCATGAGGATTAAAGCCATATACTACCTGAAAAGGGTCATCTTTGTGGTAGAATGCAACGATCTGTTATAAGCAAACTCTACATGAGGTAGACATTCTTCCCACATCTTCAAATTCTTCTTCAAAATAGCTCTAAACATAGTTGATAACGAGTGGTTGACAACTTCAGTTTGTCCATCCGTTTGAGGGTGATAAGTAGTAAAAAACAACAGCTTGGTCCCCAATTTCGCCCAAAGAGTGTGCCAAAAGTGACTTAAAAACTTTGCATCCCGATCTACAAAAATGGTATTGGGAACTCCATGTAGTTGAACGATCTCTCTGAAAAATAAATTAGCAACATTTGTAGCATCATCGCTCTTATGATAAGGTATAAAATGTGCTATTTTAGAAAATATATCCACAGCAATAAAAACACTATCTCTCCCCTTCTTTGTTCTAGGTAGTCCTAAAACAAAGTCCATTGAAATATCCTCCCAAGAAACACTAGGCACATGAAAACGCATATATAAACCATGTGGATTAAGTCGGGACCTATCTTTATTGCATGTAGTGCAATGAGACACGTAGCGCCAATGTCTCGCCTCATTCGGGGCTAATAGAAGTGCTCGGCTGTAATGTCCTCTATCTTCTTGACACCAAAGTGTCCCATCAATCATCTGCCATGCTCCTCCTATAGCAACAAAAGACGAACGAAGCTAGCTGGAATGCATAGCTTGTTAGCTATAAACAAGAATCCATTGCTTAACACAAATTTATTCCAGCTCTTTCCCCCTTGACAATTCAACATGACATCTGTAAAGTTATCATCTTGAGCATAAAGTTCTTTAATTATTTCCAAATAAAAAATTCTACAATCAAGTTGAGACAACATGGTATAACGTCTAGACAAAGCATCAGCAATAACATTCTTCTTCCCTTTCTTGTGTTTGATAACATATGGAAACGATTCAATAAACTCGACCTATTTAGCATGTCTACGGTTCGGTTTAGTTTGACTACAGATGTGCTTTAAAGATTCATGATCTGAGTATATAACAAACTCTTTAGGCTATAAATAATGCTGCCATATTTCTAAAGTTCGAACAAGAGCAAATAATTCCTAATCATAAGTAGAATAGTTCAAACTATGCCCACTCAATTTTTCACTAAAATAAGCAGCAAGTTTACCTTCTTTTAGTAACACACCTCCAAGTCCAATTCCACTATTCCACTAGCACCACATTCAAGCTCAAAAGTCTGACCGAAATCAGAAAGTTGGAGAAGTGGTGCATTTGTGAGCTTCTCTTTCAGAAGGTTGAATGATTGTTCTTATGCAGGGCCCTAATGGAAAGAAATAACTTTATTGGTGAGCTCATTCAATGGTGTGACAATTGTGCTGAAATCTTTGACGATGCGTCGATAAAATCCAGCAAGTCTATTAAAACTTCGTACTTGTGTGACCGTGTTAGGAGTCGGTCAACTCTGTATAGCCTCGATCTTGGCTTGATCAATTTCGATGCCCAGTGGAGTAACAACATGGCCAAGAAACGATACTCGATCGGTGCAAAAGGTGTACTTCTCAAGGTTACCAAATAAACGTGCACCGCTTAGTGCATGAAAAACAACACGTAAATGATAAATATGTTCCTCTAGTGACTTGCTATATATCAATATGTTATCAAAATATACCACCATAAATTTACCAATGAAAGTACGTGAAACTTCGTTCATCAATCTCATGAAAGTATTAGGTGCATTAGTTAAACTGAAAGTCATCACTAACCACTCATATAATTTGAACTTAGTTTTGAACGCTGTTTTCTATTCATCTCCTAATTTCATGCGATTTTGGTGATATCCACTACGCAAATCAACTTTAGAAAACAAAGTAGAGCCACTTAATTCATCAAGCATGCCGTCTAACCTAGGAATAGGATGACGATATCTAATGGTAATATTATTGATAGCTCTACAATCAACACACATACGCCATGATCCATCTTTCTTTGGAACCAAAAGTACAAGAACAACACGCGGACTAAAGCTCTCGCGTACGTACCCTTTGTCAAGCAAGTCTTGCACTTACGTTCAATCTCCTTAGTCTCCTCCGGGTTGATTCGGTACGACGTGCGGTTGGGTAGGGAAGCTCCTGGGATCAATTCAATCTGATGTTCAATGCCCCTAATTGGGGGTAGCCCCGATGTTACTTCACTTAGAAATACATCGTCATACTCACCTTTAGGAGGTCAAGAAGGGGGCATATCCTTAAATGAAAAGAATGCCACTTTGCACACTAAAGCATAGCAAACAGAATTACCAGTTTCCACCTCACTAATATCAGACTTTGTAATTAACAAAACAGAACCTTTCAATCTAATTTCACCTTTCTTAGTACTAGGTTTCTTCTTCTTATACGGTGCAAGTTCTTTATCTACAATCTGATTTTCACTTTTGCTACTCTTCTTTTCTCTATTAGCTCTTTCTAATTCATCTTTTAAAATTACTTCGGGGACATGGGCAACGAAGTGATTCTCTTTCCTTTAGACATAAGAGTATATTGATTAGTCCTACCATGATGCACAGTATCATTATCATATTGTCATGGTGTACCTAACAGTAACGAACATGCTTGCATAGGTACGATATTGCAATCAACATAATAATGATATGAACCAATAGAAAGTGTACTCTCATAATGCGAGTTACCTTCAGCTTATCACATGAATTAAACCATTGAATGTAGTAAAGATGAGGGTGTTGTTCTACGGTCTTGGCAAGCTTCTCAACCATATCAATGCTAGCCAAATTGTTGCAACTTCCTTCATCAATAATCACACGATAAGAACGCTCATTGACCACAAATTTTGTTTGAAAAGCATTGTGGTGTTGATTCATTCAAGATGCTCCATTTGAGCACTAAGGACACGCTTCACAATTATGCTCAAAAACTTATCACTTGCTTCAGCTCCAAAATGTTCTTCGTCATGTTTAGATTCATATTGCTCATCTGCGGGGTTAGTTACCAGCAATGCATGTTCTTCATCAATATCACTAGCTGAGGTATACTCACCATCTTCTCTACCAAGAAGTGCTCGCTAATTTGGGCAATCTCTCATCATGTGCCCGAAGCCTTTGCAGCGATGGCATTGTATATCTCGCGGTCTCCTGGTGGAAGCAACTAAAGTATAACTCTTAGCTTTCTGAACCGAAGTTAATTTGCTTGTGTCGGAGGCTCGGGGAGTTGGAGTGGTGCTTGTTGGTCGCCCACGGCCAGAGGGGGGTTGGGGACGGCTAGGAGTGGCAGGGAGAGCAAGGGGTGGCGCCCAGCCCGAGGACTGCGCCTGATTCTACCTACCTGTAAAAGAAACTCCAAAAGAGGCTCGGGAGCGAGGCTGTCTTCCGTGACTTCACGCTCGGCTTTATAAGCAAGACGAAATAAACGGGTGATAAAATTATACTCCTTATAATCTAGAATATCCTGAATGTCCCGGTTAAGCCCTCCTAAAAATCTAACCATTTTAGCATCTTCAGTTTCTTCTAAACCAGAACGTAACAAACCAGTTTGCAATTCTTGATAGTAATCTTCGACGGTGTTACTACATTTGTCTTAAACGTTGTAATTTATTTAGCAAATCACGAGAATAATATGAAGGCACAAATCTAGCTCTCATAGCTCTCTTCATAGCATCCCATGTTCTAGGTTTGTTTTGTTCATTACGGCACAATTCATTCCAACAAAATAGATGCAAAATCAGTGAACTCACTATTAGCAGCCCTAACCCTTTTATTTTAAGGAAATTCATGGTATGCAAATTCTTAGTCTATGGCTAACTCCCACAGGAGATAAGCGCCAGGATCATATTTACTAGCAAAAGGAGACATAGTGAATTTAATTTTACCAAGTGCATCATTACGATCACGTACCTCACGTGTTGGGTCTCTTCTCATACCTTGTCGATTGAAGCGTCGTTGCCGATTACCACGATCATTGTTAGGATTGAACCCACCATCGGACTTCGTGCCAGCAACATATGAGTTCACTTCATCTTCTACCTCATCGGCCAATGAGTTAGCGAAGGATGGGTAACGACACAGTTGTGCAGTGCCGACAGCAGTGGGGGCGGCAGCAGGAGGTGGAGCTCTCTCTAGCTGCTCCATACGTGTAGCAATCGCAACAAGATCGTTATTGGTGCGATCTAGAACCCCCCTCAAGACGCTCCGAATGTTGACTCAATAAGCATAAAAATTGTTGTGTGATGACTTTCGTGCGAGGCGTGAGATGTGCATCTTCCTCAACGTTGGGCCTGCTATTATCTTGTTATGACCCTAAACCTGCTATTGTTAGTATCAACAAGAAAAATACACGAGTGTATAAAATTTCCTATGAACTACTATGCGTTGGTCAGGTCGAATCAAATCACTCTCTCACAACATCTTACCAAGTTCTTACCGATGCAGCAAGGAGTACAACCAGTGGCTGGTTCGTGATACTCTCACTTGTGATTAGCCCAACGATTGCAAGGAACAATACCTTTGAGTTAGTAGGAAGTGTACCTCAGAAGGCTAGTATGTAGCAAAGGAGTAGCAACAATCTATTCAGCAAATGCAAGTTGAATAAATATTCAAAGTGCTAGTCAATATTGTTGATCCTCGCCTAGACTGGGGAATAGCTAAACCAACAATGGAAGCAAGCAGAGGAATACAAATGAAGCAGTAAAAGAAAGAGGTGCCAACATCCCTGGAAGAGTTGTTTTTTTGCGAATAAGCACCTGACTCAAATCTCTTCAAAATCCTCTTTCGGACTTAGGGAGGTATATGGGTCATAAACTTTTTGTAGAAGGCTTGAGTATACAAGTAATTAAAAGATCACATTGCCGAAGTCAGATGAATCTTAGGTTTCCTTCTGGCAACACAAAAACAACCTTTTTTTTTGCCCAAAATCCGAAATCAGGGGGATATCATATTTCCTTCCTGGAGTCCAAAACAAATATGGATAGTTATCCAACTCTTTCCAACTTTCTGAACTTATATGGACGTAGTTGGACTCGGCTACTACCTACTACTTCTTGGCGGCAGAACATATGCAAACAAAAGTGGCGACAAGGGTGGACTAAACACCAACCTCAGCTAAGACCAACAATGTGACATGACGATGCAACACAAACTCAACAATGGAAATTACTGAAATGAAAGATGCAATGACGCAATCGGTCTAGGCCAGAGAGGTGACCCAATGCAATAATTTTTTTGGTTTTTTCTGGACTTTCAGAAATAAGCAATGCAACTATGAAAGACAGTAAATTCTCACCGAGCAACCTGTCTCTGATACCACTTGATGAACCATGGAGGTCCTATTTTGGCCTGATCATTCGATGAGAACGTAAATTCGGTAGAAGTCACTCAACTCTCATGATCTTGGCTACGAACTCACAAGGCCCGAAACCACGCAATCGCTGAACTTCTCGACAAGTCGTTATCAACCGTGTACGAATACCCGGATGACCTGATCACGAAGAACAATCCCTGCATACACCGAAAAAACACACAAGAACAAGGTGAAACACAATATGATGTATTGCAAATATTTATGAAAGTACTGATAAGGTGGGATTCTGAATAAGGATCTTGACCAGGTGGTCTAGTCGACACACGCAGAAGATACGAGTTGCAACAAGGACGAACTAAATATAAATGAAATACGAGTTCTAGCAAAGGGAGGCGGCGGCTCCTATATGGGGAGATGACCAAGGCTGGCGGCTAGGGAAGTAGACACACGCCCTTGGGGTTACAAGGCCCATGGGCTCAAGTGGAGGTGGCGCAACACCCTTTTGACTCGCGCTTAGAAACAACACCAGATTATTTTGGCGATTGCGGTACACTCAGAAGGAATTTAGAGGTGGAGCTAGATCCGTTGGAAAGAGGGCTAGATAAGCTTTCAATCAAGCACTCGTGGACCTCCAACGGACACTGTATGTGAAAGTTATGCATATTTGAAGTCGGTGCTGTCTCCAGAGGCCGAATTGAATTGCGCATGCTTCCCTTTATTATCAGCTCCTAAGTTCCTGATTAAAAGATCATCACATGCATTAGGTAGCAGCATATTCTTATTAGAAACAAAATGTACTCCTATAAACAAAGTTACCTGATAGTTCAATTAACGTTCACGAGCTCTGGTGATTGGACCTTGCAAGTGCATAGGTTTAGCTCTATTATGAGGAGTGTTGGGTGTATGCATGGAAGTGATGTCCTCATCACTATCCCTACTGCTTCGTGCCACTGATGGTGATCTTCTTGATGATCCTACTCGATATCGCATCTTGTTCATATATTGAGGCAGTTCATGGCTCGTCCTACTCATCTTTACTACAGTCACCTTCTTCGTGTTCTTCGCTACTTGCGTGAGACTATCTGAGAGACCATGTGAGTAGGGTCCCCTTTCGAGTGATGAGTATTTGACGCTTTGTTGAAAAGATTGTGATTGGATTAATTGCGTTTACGCTGTTGCCGGTGTGGTTCTGTACTGTGCGGAACTTCCAGTTCTGGAATGCGGAAGTTCCGATAATCGGAACTTCCGCCCTGGTAAGACGGAACTTCTGATTATCCTGACGATTGGGTTCTGGTGTGTCAATGTGCGGAACTTCCGCCCCTGGGATCGCGGAACTTCTGATAATCCTGACAAGTGTGTTCTATCAGGACGATAATCGAACTTCCAACAGGAGTGCGACGTTCGATAACGGAACTTCGCCATGGTAAGTGCGGAACTTCCGATTGTGGGCAGAACTGTGCAGAGAGGCTAGTTTTGATTTTTGAGTTGTGTTTGGTTTTGAGTTAAGTGCAAATGATGATTCTAGTATCTTGAGCAATGCTATGTGATGTGTTTCTTGTCTGTGCTGGCTGCAGGGCATCGAGGTGGAGTCGTGGCGAGACACGTGGAGACCGGACTAGACGCAGGCAGCATTGAGGTCAGAACGGTAAAGATGTGTCGAAGACGGCGTGCACTCGAGGCGGTTGCGTAGTCGTGAACAACAAGGAATGCGGAGCTTCGGAAGGTGTGCGAGGGGCGAAAGGGTAATTTCGCAAGGCGGCACAAGTGGAAGCGGGCTCCGTTAGGGTTTAGCCGGCATAACGGGTTGGAGACCCGTTAGCCAAGGGCTATAAATAGAGGTGAACCCCTGGGTGTTGTAGTGACTTTTTTGGTGAGAGAAAATTAGGGTTAGCTTTAGCCAAAGACCCTTTGGAGAGGTTGTTTTGCTTTTTGGAGAGGTTGTTGAGTTGGAGAAGATGAACTGAAATTCGTGTAATATTTCCTCCGTGTTTGCCTCTGTAATCTTTTGATTCCTATCAATGAAATTCTGAGGTTTTGGTTCTTTGTTTATGCCTCTTTTATTCTCTCTGTTCACGTTGAATATCTAGGGTTTTGGTGAAACTTTTGATTCCTCTTATGAGATGGTATGAAACTTGATATCTAGAGTCTTATTGATATTGCTAATATATCCTCAAAGTTTCATGAGCCAAGAATATAAGAATCTTGCTAATTGTGGTTTTTGGTCTTTCTTGCCAAATATTCAAGAAATCCAATTTTGCTTTGATTAATGGATCTTTGTCTGCGATTCTTCTCCATGAGGTCAAGATGTTATTTAGGATGATGTCCTGTGAGACTTGACCTGAGAAGAACATTAACGAGTTAGTATTTCGGATTTTTGGCAAAACCCCGTGCGTACTGTTCTTCGGTCAGGACAATCGAAACTTCCGATTTGTACAAGGCGGAACTACATCGCGGAACTTCCGTGACCGAAGATCGGAACTACCATGATCTTGGAACTACCGCAAGGTAGAATCGGAACTTCCGATATCTGACAGAACAGCCTAGTTTTGTTTCACTCTTTAGATTTGATTCATATCACGCCTTTTGTTTAACAGAAAGTTTTTGGATTCTTTGTGTGGACATTTGAGAGGAGGATCTTAATTTTTAAGGCACCATTCACCCCCCCCTCTGTTGCCATTTCGGTCCATCACTATCTCTCGTCGTTCATTTTTCCCTAGCACTACCTCACTACAGCTTCAAGCGTACTCTGATGTGACCTAGACTAGTGATTTTTCTGACCATCGTTCTCTTTCCGCTTACAGTGTTTTTCTTGGCTCCTCCCTGATTGCTTGGAAACAAAGAAGTAGATTGCGCTTTCTGCTCGAGTTTAGAGGTCGAGTTGAGAGCTAGGGCGTGAGTGATAGTAGATGTTACTTGGTTGAGGTGGCTACTTGCATTTTGAAGTGCTTGTGATGGGACCTACGACTCTTTTGTCTGACAGTACATGTGCTATCAGTAATACCCGTGACCCAGTGTAGCATGAGCTCACCAAGTACATTGGTGTGGATGCTCCATACACTTGCTCACAAAGTGTGAGGGAGTACTTGTTTTACTGATTTGTGCTATCGAGTTACAAATTGTGACTTCTTCACGAAACCGCAGACTAGGGTACAATATTTATATTTTCTCTCCAAACTCTGTGTGTGTGTGTGATCCACCATGAGTTTGAGGGAAGGTAATAATATGAATTATTTTATATATCCTTATATGCCTTTTGTATTTCCTTATATATGTATGGCATATTGCAAAGCCTTTGTAATATTCCCTTGTACTCCCTATATATATATTGTTCATTGGGTCTCATGAATATACACATAATATTCATAACAGAGCACTCGCCCTCATCTAACCACCGTAGGGATCTTTCTTGTCGAGGTAGCGAGGCTCTAAGGCTTGATTAGCCAGGGGAGGCAAGGATCGCCTCCATGCTTGACCTAACTCTTTCCAATAAACAAGGAACCTCTGATCTTTAGCCAACTGGTTAGGAACTAACTTTGTTTTATTTCTTACTTGCTTGATATGGATGCATGTTATATCTTTCATATGAGCGACTCGACTTGACCCATAAGAAATAATCTATAAGAAAAATTTATCTCTAACAATACAATCTAATAATAACTTACCTTACTAATAGATAATACCAAACACATAATAGATAAATTCATAAATAATAAATTCTACATAATACGTGCGGGTTCACTATTCATGAGGTGCTACAGTACCATGTTGCTACAGTACTTATATGTTGTCGTCCTTTGTGCTACAGTACTTGCCTGGATATTGGATCATAACATTACGCCCCTCGAGCTATGGTGGTGGCCACAGTTGAAGTTCTTGGTGGCTCCATATTGATGAGAGGGTACGATGACGACGTCGCGTTACGTGGACGAGGATCAAAAGTCGAAGCACATACTTCGATGATATCACATCATTCACGAGATCATTGAGAGAGGTAATGTGAAGATATGCAAAGTGCACACTGATTTGAATATTGTTGATCCGTTGATAGCCTTTCCCGCAACCTAAGTATGAGGTGCACACAAGAGCTATGGGTATTCAATACCTATCTGATTGACTCTAGTGCAAGTGGGAGACTATTGGTAATATGCGCTAGAGACAATCATAGAGATGACTGTATCACGTCTATGTTTATAAGTTATTAAATAAATGTTATTCTGTTCCTTGAATGAATCATCAGTTATAAAGATTAACAAGCATGTGACTTGTTAGTGAAGCTCTTTGTAATACCCCGGCCTACTCATAGCATGGCCCATGTGGCCCATGAGGAGTTGTGTGGTAGGATTAGTCCCGCATTGCTTGTCTCAAGTGAGTTGTACTAGTATATAATGTCTGTTGGATCCAAACGTAGCACCTCCGGGTTAACCCTTTTACACGAAGCGAGGACGAAAGTGTAAGTGAGGTGCTATGTGTGGGCTGGTCCGCCCACGCTGGCCGGGCATTGAGCCGAATTTGGGTCGTGGTGTTACAAATGGTATCGAGCATCAACTCACGCGCAGGCGCGCGGGGGGACAGTGCGGGCATATGGCACATGGCGCATGTGGGCCCAGAGTGGACACATGGCATGGCATATGTGCCGGCACTGGACGCACGGACGTGTACCGAGGGGTGGTTCGGGCATTTGCACAGTATGCGATGTATCTTTCGAGGCGCCACCCTTAAAGGGGTGAGTGTAATACCCCGGCCTACTCATAGCATGGCCCATGTGGCCCATGAGGAGTTGTGTGGTAGGATTAGTCCCGCATTGCATGAATGAATCATCAGTTATAAAGATTAACAAGCATGTTATTCTGTTCCTTGAATGAATCATCAGTTATAAAGATTAACAAGCATGTGACTTGTTAGTGAAGCTCTTTAACTTATATGATGTCGTTCTAAATGTATCCCTGATTGTATGTCACTGGCCGGAACACTAGTGACTTATCGATGAACATATGTGTTAATTGATGATCATGTTTCACCGGTTATGGATATAGGGATATCAAATCAATAATGTGAACACATGTTAGAGAACATAGTCATCAGTTTGTCTAAAGCAATGTTGATGTATAATCATTAGACCTGAGATCAGCATGGTTTTCTACATGTGTAATAGTGCACTTAGGGGTTGCCAAATGCTACTCCGTAACTGGATAATTATAAAGGTAGCTTTCGGGTACGCTATGAAACATGCGGAGGAATGTGACTGGTCGGATATGGGATTTGTCTCACCTAACATAACAGGAGAGATATCGTTGGGCCCCTCGATGTGGTCGGATAAAGAAAGTGCACGACCATACAACTAATGGTCGAAGAGTTCGACCACATGAAGTTATCCGACACTTGATCGAGACAGTATTGAACAATCCATGCATAATGTAATATTCTGAAAATAAATAGTAATAATAAATAATTAATTATTAACCTCTTAAGGGCCTGGGTGTAATTAAATAAATTAGTACACATAAAAAAACAGAATTTCAGAATTTTTAAGAGCTATATAAATAGATGGTGGGAATTTTAGAAAACCCTAGCAGCCTTTTATTCTTTTTCCGCACCGCCCCAGCCAATTTCCTCTCGCCGCCGAAAGCCGCCGCCGTCGCGCTTTCTTACGCCGAAGCTGAACGTCTTGGCCGCTGCGCGCTGCCGTTGTTGCTGCGCGCCGCCGCCGTTGTTGCTTGCTTGCGCCGCCGCGTGTCTTCTCTGTTGTCGCGTGGGACTTGGCGCCGCCGAAGCCGATTCGCTGCTTATTGCGGCCGCGTATTTTCCAACCGATCGCTTGGTTGCCTTGGCCGCCGCCGTGGTCTTCTTCGAGCCTCGCTATCACGCGAGGTCTGGCGCCTGGTCGCCATGCAAGTGAAGAGCCTCTGCTAATTAGCTTCTCTAATATGCGCTGCTAGTTACTAGTACGTGTATGTGTGCATGCAACATTCCAGGGATTGCATGAGGATTTGCTGCCCATGAGGTTTGTGGCTTGTTTTCTTTTATGCGCAGTTTTTTTCTTGTGGGTACTGATTGACAGTAAGGAAGAACCACTTCTAGATAGTGCTAGTGCTGGTGCTACATCTTTTACATGTGTGCATTTTGCTAGAACCGTAAGGGGTTAGAAAGGGTTCTATTTTCTTTTTATCAAAGGGCCAAATAATAGATCTGTTTAGCCTGCTGTTATGTTGAACGATTTATTCGGATACCTTAATGGCGAATTTTGGAAACGTCATCTACTAGTTAATTGTAGATAATTTCGATATCTTTCTATAGCATATTTAAGCATGTCAATCGGACAAGTAGAATTCGAGTTATGATTTTCGGAAGGCTGCTGTCCTGGTGGTTGTCGTCTTTCGGCGCTGTTTTGGTAGACTGCGGATTAAAAATAGTAAATAGACTAATTAGAGTTTTTGATCTACATGAAAGTTGTAGATAATTGTCCAATGGTTCTGTAGAATCTGAGAACGCGAATTTTGGTTGAGTAAATCAAAAGTTATGAATTTAGTAAGACCGCTGTTCCGAAGCGGACAGATCGGCTTTCTGGGCTAAATACGGAGGGTTAGATGATTTAATTAGAAGACTGTGTAATCTAAGAAAATGTGGATAATTTTATGAAGAATCCAGAATGGGGTGGTTTGTCGTGATCGGACTTTCGAGTCAAAAGTTACGTTCGTTTTAGTACTAAGTCAGTAATGGGTAACTTTTCGGTACCGGAGTAACGTGGTATATTTGGGTCAGGGTGTTACAGTTGGTATCAGAGCCAGGTTTTAGGTCCGTGGTGAATAGATTAACAACTTAGGCAAACTAAAATTGTTAAAATTTGTTTTAGTTTGGTAAATCAACTAAAATATGCTAATGGTTAACTAACCTAAAAATTTGACACACTAGTGCACAATAGGTTAGAGAGAGGTACGAATATAGTTTTACGCTTCCGTTATGTTGTTCATTGATGGATGATTTTATTTTGACCTTTGAGCTCATTGTGTATTGTTGATTGTGGTTGATAGCTATGCCGAGGGGTAGAGGACGTGGTCGTGGTGGCGCGGTCGTGGAGGTCGTGGCCATGGCGAGGTTCCGTGGAGCCACCTCTGTAGCGAGATGAGTCGCATGGTCGAGGGGGTTGCCGCTGACCCGCCTCGGTTGCCAGGTCCAGATGAGACCCCGCTTGCCGAGAGAGTTGGTGGGAGAGATCCGCTCTTCGTCAACAGCGCCAGAGCCCTGCTGTCGCGCAGATCTGTTGTTGCTCTGCCGCACATCCACCGCCTCGAGGCGCGGATGACACTTCGAGAGTGGATGGGGTTGAGGTTTGATTCGCTTGACTGTGGGCACACCGGCCGAGCAATGGACCTGGTTGCGCTACATGGAGAGGCGCTTGAGCTTTAGAGATGTCTTCACCTCGGAGGTCCGCTTTGTAGCCTTTCGGTTGAAAGGGCAAGCGGATATTTGGGGAGGGCGTGTTGTCTTCGAGGACCGCCACTCAAGGGCCGACCACTTGGGAGGACTTTGTTGATCAGTTCAAGGGAAAGTTCTACCCTATTCTTTGTTGAGAAGATGGAGGTTGCCTTGACGACCTTTGCTCGTGGGAAGAGGTCTATTGCCGAGTATGAGGTCGAGTTCAACAACTTGGTTCGCTTTGTCCCTTCAAAGAGCTAACGATGATCTTCGTAAAGCTAAGAGGTTCCGTCTGGTCTCACCTCGAGTACCGACATGTGTTGGGAGCTACTCCACTCGTGACTACACTCTGTTGTGGAGCAAGCTAGAGGCATGGAGTTGGAGATGCACCACAAAGGGGCGCAAGCCTCGTGGATCGGGTAGTTTCGGTGGTGACCAAGAGGAGCTCTAGTGAGGGAAGTGGGTCTGCTCGGCCACTGCCAAGAAATTCAAGGGAGGACCGCAGCCTTTCAAGTCTAAGCGCCGAGGCCGTTCTCTTCTTACGCCTCGTCCTTTGCAGTACTCCAGCTCTTCGTCCCGCCCCGTATGTGGCATGCTTTGCTTTAAGTGTGGTGATGGACACCACTGCACGAGTGCACTTGGACGGGAGATTGCCGTCGGTGTGGCCACCGGGTCACAAGGAGCGTGTGTCGCGTAACCCCGCTAGTGTGATCAAGTGGGAGCCTGTGCCATCTTCTTCTTGATGGGTCCCGCCGAGGATCTTTCCAGATGATGATCGCCTCCGGTAGCGCCATTTCTTTCACTTGGGCGCCCAAGAGGGTACTCATCGGCGGCACCGCCACCTTCGCACCGCTTCAGTTGCACGACCGCTTTACCGCACCGCCACGCAGATTGCCGGGGCTCGCCACCCGCCGCCGTCTTCTTTCGCCATGGCGCCACTCGAGTGTACGCCATGCCTACCGCAGAGTTCTGCGGGTCGCCCCGACGTGGTGACTGTGTACTTTGCTTGTGGATTCGTTTGATGCTTTAGTCCTTTTTGATTCAGGGCTACCTTTCGCTTGTCTCAACGGCGCTTGCTAGAGAGCGAACTTGAGTATCTGATGGATTTCGATCGGTGTTAGTTAGTTCTCCGGGGTATTATTGCGAGCTCTACCGCTTGTCCCGGTGTTCTATTGTCGTTGATGGAGAGAAGTTCACGCGAATTTGATAGTTATACAAATGGAGCCGCTCGATGTTATCTTGGTATGGATTGGTTGCACTCTTATCGAGCCGTGATATCCTTTTACGTAGAGAACGCTTCTGCATGCGCACCCCGCCCGGGAGACGTTGACCTTTCAGGAGTGCGCCCGCGCTCTCTTTCGATGTTGGTCTGACTGTTCCGGTCGCGCGGTGAAAACCGGCTTCTTTTAGCTCTTGCTGAGAAACCGAGCGTGGCTTCGCAGATTGAGGAGATTCCGGTGGTTAGTGATTATCCATATGTGTTCCCAGCTGAGCTCCCGGGCTTGCCACCTGCGCGAGACGTGGAGTTTCGCATTGATCTTGTTCCGGGTACTCGTCCCATCTCGATGTCTCCATATCGATTAGCACGTCCGCTTCGTGACGAGTTGAAGAAGCAATTGGATGATTTGTTGGCTAAAGGTTTGATCAGCGAGTGTATCGCCGTGGGGAGCTCTGCTCGCTCACAGAAGAAGGATGGGAGTTGGCGCATGTGTATTGATTATCGTGCGCTTAATGCAGTCACAATCAAGAACAAATATCCATTGCCCCGCATTGAGGACTTGTTTGATCGGTTAAATGGAGCTCAAGTGTTCTCCAAGATTGATCTCCAGTCAGGGTATAATCAAATCCGTGTGCGTGAGCAGGATGTAGAGAAGACTGCTTTCTCCACCAGGTATGGGCATTATGAGTATAAAGTTATGTCCTTTGGATTGACTAATGCACCTGCCATTTTTATGGAGACCATGAACAACATGTTGCACGAGTATCTAGATGACTTCGTGGTGGTGTTCATTGATGATATTCTTATCTATTCCAAGACTAATGAGGATCATGAGCGGCATTTGAGGCTGGTCTTAGAGACTTTGAGAGACCACAAGTTCTATGCTAAGTTGAAGAAGTGTGAGTTCTGGATTTCAGAAGTGGGTTTTCTGGATCATGTGATTAACCCTCGGGGTATTGCTGTTGATCCTGGAAAGGTCTCCACAGTGGTGGATTGGAAGAGGCCGACTAATGTGAAGGAGGTGAGGAGTTTCTTGGGATTACCGGTTATTATCGGCGTTTTGTGCAGATTTCTATCATCGCCAAACCGATGTCTCGGCTTACTCAAAAGGTGTGTAAGCACACATCAAACTACAAAAGCATGACGCTTACCCGAAGTATGATCAACGGTCACGAAAGAAAAGCATCCAGGAGTGTTTCTAAAATTCTAAGTACTGGCACCACATAATCTCCTCAAATCAATGCAGAAGGCCATCTCCAAACACCAACCACAAACGCGTCTGCGATTTTTGGTAATCAAAAGTTGCACCAACAAAGCAGGAAAGTAATAGCAACGGCAACAAACTCCAATATGTATGGATCAATATCCTTGATTGACATGAATAATTTGCACTGTTTTCGACAGAAATAAGCCACGTATTGCAAGGACCAGCAATAAAGTCTACATTAGTACATTCCTCATTAATCCGCGCGCTTACAAATTTAAAGATGATGTTTTTATTGCGCGGCTCCAGATAGGAACTAGCTAGCATAGTAACATGGGATATCTTTGCTGCTTCCAGTATAGTTCCAGAAAGGAAACATCAATGGGAACAACTCAAGAGGGGTCTAAGCTGTTCCATCCTGCTTAGTCCGCCTTTACAAGGACAAAAATTGGCCTGTCGCCCAACTTGTCCCGGCCCTGAAATATATGCCATAGTTAGGACACTAAACAAAGACAATTTCATATGACAAGCAATGTTAAAAGTCATTTCTAACTAAAATTTGGTTTTTCTCCTATATGATAACTGTGATTCTTTAAGCTGCAAATTTCCTGACCTCTGAGATGGCCATTAATCTATTATTGAAAAATGCAGATAAGCTTAGTCAAAGTCTTTTGTTATGAACTTCCGTCATGACTTATGATATTGTCTTTCTTGTAGCTAGTCTCAAGTCATTAGGTGCTTTTTTCCCGCTTGTATCCGTGTCAGTGTGCATGAGCTATCCGTAACTAATATCCAAAGATGTACAACCAATTATTGGTCGCTCAGATTTAAATTAATAACTAAGTTATGCTATCCAACCGCATAAGGATGCAAAGCAGAAAGAACTTTATGGTGAAGAGAACCTAGTATATTTAAGTGGAGAACAAGTGCAGAAAAATCTCCCTAGAATCACATCAAAGTGAAGCTCCTTTCATTTTCTAGAGCTTGCAAGGTAGCTAACGGGAAATTCTAGCAAATGATCAAGTAGTTGCATGTTGTAAATACATAGAAGCAAATCTATCAATGATAATTTACCAAAACCTGACCAAATTAAGAGCATGAAAACAATTCCACCACGGTACACAAACAAGGTTTTCCTCATCTAAATTGGGAGATTGATGCATCGGAAGCAAAATGTACCTTCAATTCTGGCAGTTCAATAACACAAGCACACTCAACCACCTCTGCTCCAACACGCTCTGCAAAGTAGTAAGGTATAAAATTAAGGTAAGTAAACCATCATACCAAAAACCATAAGAAAGCAATCCAACAAGATGTTTAGAATGTTAGAAAGTGCACTCCCTTCAAAATTTAAAGAAATAGTATCATTTTAACAGTAAGGCAAAACAAATAAAAAATCCTTAAGATTTTTATCTTCCAGTCTTCCACACATCCATTTATGCGCACTAAGCATTTTTTAGCTCAAAATTTGGGGGCAAATGTTGGTGCAAATGTGCAATATTGTTCTAAAAGCTAGTACTATGAGAAATTTGAATATGAAGGAGCATTAATTTTATATATTTTATAACTTACAAGGAAATGGAACTTGCAGTGATAAACAAGCTTTTTCAAAATAGAAAATTGATTTAGAGAATTTTTTTAAGACATTGTCTACACAATAACAAAATACATCATAGAACTGAATATGGGAGCTCACCAATAAGTTTGACAGCTGCACAGAGGGTTCCACCTGTAGCAATAAGATCGTCCACGACAAGAGCCCGATCATTGGGCTCCACAGCTCCTACATGCATTTCTATTTTGTCGGTGCCATATTCCAGAGAATATTCTTCCACGATCACCTCACCTAGTATAAACATGGAAGATTGTTAGCTAATGCATCCAGCTTGAGCCCTGAAGTATAGCTGTTCAATAATAGCAGCAGCTGCACATCAAACAACACGGAAACATACCAGGTAATTTTTTCGGCTTCCTTAACGGAACAAACTTTGCACCTATGGCTAATGCAATGGGGGGACCAAAAATGAATCCCCTAGCTTCAACACCTGGTTTTGATGGCAACAAATATGAATAGTGAGTACAAAAAAACATGTAAGGATCTTGATTGCATTATTTACAATACTGACTTTCCTTTATTATAAGCGCATCCAATGCCAAGAAAACATACTACTTAATTCCACATTACCAGCAACTACAGTGACCCCTTTGTCCTTGTACCGCTCGACGAAGAGGTCGATTGTGTCGCGGAATGCCTCTGGATTGAGAAGCAACGTCGTGATATCCTGAAACAAAATCCCTGCACAAAGAAACAAAAAGATACGTGATTAAACGAACAGGTGATTCCTGCACATAAAAATGCAGAGTATTTTACCGAACCAAGTAGCAAAATGGCATCTCATCTAAAAGCACACTTGCCAACTCCACGGTAGCCAATGTTTCATATGAAACTACCCACTATGGGGAAAATCAAGCAGTGACCAACCAAGTTCCCGTAAAACTAATTCAAGTCGCTGTTCACTAGCAGATAAGCAGAAGGTAGTTTCCAATTGTAAAAATAAATCTGTAATATCCATCAGCTGTTCGCCAGTGGCAAATCATTGCTAGTGTTACATTATGCCTGCACTAACTACTGCTTCATCACAACATCTCTGTTTTACTTAATTTACAGTACTAGTAATATGCAGTAAGACCAATTTACTAACTCTAGTTAGTGTTACAGTACAGCTAGGAAGCTAGCCTCATCCGCACCGCAACACAGTTACTAACCTCCGCCGCCGCCGCCGCCGCCCGGACGAGTGGAGACTGGAGAGTCCGCCGCCGCCGCCGCCGCCACTAAGCATCAAGCAGATCGACCCACCCACCCACCCAACCAACCAACATCTACTAGGGTTGAGAGAAGGGGAGGGAGGAGGGGGCACCTGGCTTGGGGAAATCGGGGATGACGCGGATAGTGGACGCGATCCGCGCCACGCGCCCGTCAGATGCCATCACCACCGCTGCTGACCCTCGCCGCCCGCCTCCGAGGGATCCTAACCGCACGCTCGAGCTCGGAGCGCGCGCGCCGCCGGGAATCGGGGCCGACGCGGAGGAACGGCAGCAGTACGGGAGGAGGAGGCGAGACGCGAGCATGCTTCCCTTTTTATTTGCGCCTCGCGGCAACCGTCGATTATAGCCGCGCGTCGAGCCGAACGCTCCGGCTGACACGTGGGTCAACGGTAATGTATGTCCACACCTGTCAGTGAGAAGAGGCAGGCGAAGAGTTATATCGTTAAAGAATTGTGATTGGGTCGGCGAGTTCCAACTTTTTTTCTCGTTCGTCGCCGCGGGGTGTGGGCCGGGAGAGGCGTGGTTCATGCCTCCACCGACCGGGATGAGTGTGGACGACATGTGGGCCCAGAGGGATGCACTGCACATGTGCGAACCTGCTCGGGCCGGGCCCACCGCGGCGTTTGTTGGTCGGATGACATGTGGAGCCACCGGCCCCCGACGCCAGCTTGGGTGGCTTGTCTCTTGCGTGAGCACCCCGCCGAGGGCACGCTTGCATCTAGAGGCGGAGTCGCCGCGCTCGGCCACCTAAAGTTCCGACCGCCCAAAGACGGCCGGAGCGACGGCCCGCCCGACACGCGTTGGCCGCCTCGCCTGACCGGTGATGTGTCGCCACGCAAGCGCGGCCATTGGGCAAGACGGCAGACGGCAAGACGGCAAACTGCGGTCAGGTCGGCCGGCAGCCGGTGACGGACTCGGGCACATCGGCATACAGACGCTTCGTTGCAGAGGTCGGAGCTTGTTGAGGCCGCCAAGAGCTACTATGCCGCCGCCGCCGCTTTCAGGCGCTCAGGGTTGCCATATTGCCATGCTGCCTCGCGCCAGCGCCAGGCTGCTGCGCATTCGCCAATGGCATTACTCGCGCGCTGTGGCGACGGGAAGGGATGGAGCGAGGCGATGGGAGAGCTTAAAGCGACGTGGGCAAGGCGACATGAGACGAGGCGAGGCGAGCTGGTGGAGGCGAACGGGGACGGTGATGCGACAAAATGGAGGCGATGGGGAGGCGACGGCGGATGCGACGAGACGAGGATGATGGGCTGAGCTTAGCGAGCTATGGAGGCGGAGTGGGCGAACTTCGGCGGCTGCAGAAGGAGACGGAGACGAGGATCGCGGCGATGAGGCGCGCTGCCGGGAAAGAGAGAGGCGAGGAGACGAGGCGCGAGGCGAGGGAGACGAAGGCGACAAGCGATCCAGCGAGGAGACGAGGCGAGGAGGGAGAGAGAGAGACGGCGCAGTGAAAGAGGCGGCCCCGGAGCTGGGAGAGAGAGAGAGTCACTACTGCTGTATGGCTGTGGAGAGGGCCCTGGCCCATGGGAGCTGAGAGAGAGAGTCACTGGCATGGCGCAAGTGGTATGGGAAAGAAAGGGTCTGTGAGCTGCAGAGAGAGAAACGGAAAAAAATAGAGGGTCCTGGGAGAGATGGGAGAGAGAGAGACCGAATGAGAATCGCAGACCAGAGAGGGAATCCGGCCGGTGACCGTTGAGCTAAAGTTTTACTTTCTCACAAATCGAAAGAAAATTTCTCTCAGATAAGCACAGCAGAAGCAACATTCGGCTGCGATCGTGCTTATAATAAAACGGCACCCGATCACCGATTTCTTCATCCACTCACAACAATTCATCACGTTATTTCTTCATCCACTCACACCACTTGATCACGTTATTTATTCATCATCCCATCTACTCTCCTTATTTCTTCAACATCCATCTACTCTCCTCATTTATTCACCATCTATTCACCCATTATGTCGCCAAGGAGCCGAGCACCAAGGAGTTCCCGAGCTGTGATGCTACCGAGTCGTCGAGTAACGAAAGCGACAAAGAGGACGACTTAGTGTAAGCTCGCCGCCGCTCCCTAGTCCTCCTCCGCTCCGACTCCGTTGATGCTCGCCAGCTCACCAAGCATGGGAGACTACAAGATGGATGACCGTCATATGGATCTGACGGAGGGCTACGAGGAGTACCAGGCAATCGGAGCCAATGGGGCCTCCAGAGTCCTCTCCGCGCCCATGGACGCCAACATTGGCGTCCGACGAAAGAGGCTTAATTTCGAAGCATATGACCGGAGCCGTGAAATCCAAGACGCCAAACGGTAGATATCGCAACTGTAATTATTGCTAAGCTAAATTATCCGCTCGCGTGCAATTTGCAGGACGTGGCACTTGAACCAGCACTACAAAGCATGCTTGCGTAAGATCGGAGCGCAGAGCCGAGGGGAGGAGTACAAACGCAACTAAACTTCGAGGCGTATGGCTCTATAAGTACTTGGGTATACAACCCGCTTCGCTGTGAGGAAATTGCTAGATATATTGTTGAGTAAGATCAACCGATTAGATGGGTGAAAGTCGCGCGTTCAAAAATGATCCAACGCGCTTTTGCCGCAGCACCAACATGTTAGTAGGAGAACCACTACATCCGATATTTTACTTGATGTATCGTAAGGAACTAGTAGAGCTAAAAGAACTATTCCTACAAGTTCTTTTCTTTGCTATAACTTCGACATTTGGACATCATCACACCGTAGAAGTGCCTACCTTAGTGTTGCCCATTATTTAGAGACGACAATTATAAACTAAACAAGAGAGTCATAGGTTTAAGCTAATTAACTAATCAAACACTGAGAGGCCATCCGAGCATATACTACACGATTTGATGATTTTAAGATAGACAATAAGATTGCTTCTATAACTCTTGATAACGATCAACACGATCGCTATGAACATCCTCACCCAAGCTTGCGCATCGATATTGGTGGTTATGTTCTCCACCGTAGATGCAGATGTCATATCTTGAACCTTGTTGTTCAAGATGGTATGCGTTTATTGGCGGATTTTTGAACAATGTACGCGACGCCGCTCGCTACCTCACAAATTCCCAACAAGTGACAACTAGGTTCATGGAGCATCGCCGCGCCAATGGGAAGGAACCAAGAAAATTTGGTCTTGACATGAAGGTGAGGTGGAACTCACCTATATCATGTTAAAGAAGTTACAAGGGTACGAACATATCATATCCGCTTTTGTTAACGCTTAACTCTCAAGACAATGAACTAGTAGTTACTAATTCAGACAATGCATTGCTATCATTTTCTAGAGTTTTTAAAACCTTTTATAAAGCAACAAAGATGTTATCCGTGTTTATTACCCTACCTCCCCTTAGTTATAGAATATATTTGGTTAATTGCGTATAAGATTGCCAAATCTAGGAAGGATCCGCTTTAGGTCATGTCGCCGCACTAATGCAGAAAAATTTATTAAATATTTTGGTTCTATTTCACGTAGTATTGCTTTGCTATCATTTTCGATCCTACGAAAAAGTTGCTGTGTTTGCAAATTTGGCATCGAGGGAATAGGTGAATGCCTCTGCCTTGATTACTTCTTAAGCTTTACACATGTCAAAGATGAGCTTTTTCGTGTTTTCCGTATGTATCATGACAAATTAATGGCGTTAGCCACGAGATCGGATGCCTCACAAAGAAAGCGCGATAAGGAAAGAAAAGCTTGACATCCGACTTGTGGAAGAAGCTAAAGGGCAAGTCCAGCTTCTTCGCCCTCTCAATCTCAGCATCTCCCTGTGGAATTTCGTCTCAGAGCTAAACCACTACCGGAGCATGATTTTGCAAACATCGATCCCGATCTTTCCGGTGAAAAGATAGACTTGCTCGAGTGGTGGAAGAACAACAAGCGACATTTCCGCATCATCACATTTTGCACGGATGTTCTGGCCGGTGCGGCGGTCCACCGCCTCTTCGTACAACGCTCAAAGATGGCGTGAGAATAATTGAAGAAAGAAGATCATCCTCACGCCTAAGATGGTGGAGGCAATCACATGCGCAAAGGATGGAATTGGCTAAAGAGCATCAACAAAGATCAACTAGAGGATCTTGAGACATCACCCCGATCAAAGGGCATATACAATAGTAAGCTGTCTATAAGATTGTCATATCGAATACGATATTATAGAATGAGAAAGGAAGGGTATAGCGAATTAAATCATCTTTTATGTAATAGTTAACGGTAATACGAGAAATAAAATAGATTACATATAGATGAGTTGTCTACAGAGTCATCTAAAAAAAGATAATCTATTATAGGAGTTGTTTTTAGTATTATCTATGCATGACAAAAAAAAGATACCATAAATAATAATTATCTATACCAATGTACATACTATAAGTAATTTGATCATGTTATCTACGTAGTTTGGTTGTTACACCTTAGTCAAACTTAGATTGAAAAAGGCTAGTATCTCGTGAGGAAGGCCTCGTGAATTGTGTGACATTGAGATGACTCAAATATATAAAGCGTCTACTAAGAATATTAGTAGGATGTTCGTGAAAGCATCGCTATGTGAGTGTCAAGATGTATCCACCTAAGCTAAAATGTATCATTCTAATTATAGATTTGTATTTCAAATGTATAAAAATAGAAAGAATTTAAAACTTTTGATACATCATATTGTCAGTTGATTTTTTTGGAATTTCTTTCAAAGGTTTTGTGCATTTTGAAAACCTAATGCATTAATTACTAGAAACATAATCATTTAAATTTTTTAAAATAAGTCTTGTGAACAGTCCATGAAATAATTTTTCTAGGTTCAGGATCATCTCAGTAACTCCTCTGAATTTTTTTATATATTTTTATTTTATTTGCTATTTTAAATTGGCCAGTCAATCCTAAGTCAAACCTCTAAATCAGAGAATTGATGGAATTTTATAGAAAATTTCGCTTGATGAAAAACTTTGAAAAATTTATACAAGGTTGTTCCTAGAGCATGTAGCCTCCTGTAAAAATTTTAGAATTTTTAGAGCTTCAAAACTCTATCTAAAAATTCACTTTCTCTCTCAGCATTTTTTATATATAAAAATCACATTTTACTATTCCTAGGGCTAGCCCGTTGCAACCGATCGAGCCCGACTAGACTCGACTCACCGAACCCACCACCTAGCCAACTGGTGTTCCACTTCTCTCTGCGCCACTAGCGAGTGGACCCCGCTACATAAAGCTTCGCTCCACACAAACGCCGCCGCGCCCAGCCGCCAAGCAGTTGTCATGGTGCCGCCCGCCAGTGTCGCTAACGCGCCTCTCGTTGGTTTGCGATGAGTGCCCATGGTTCGCGGCCCTCACTGCTCCCATCTCGCCAACATCACCTCGCCTTGCCCATGGTAGTGCACAGGACCGAGCTCACCTCGCCGCCTCTCTCGCGAGCCCTCGTCCCAGAGCCTATAAGAAGTCCCGTGGAACGCCCTCTCCTCCCTTCGACACCAAAAGCATTCCCTTCCTCCTTCTCCACTCAATTTCGCCGTAACCGAGGAGAAGCCAAAGTCCGATTCACACGGCTGCCTGGCCACCTCCTCATCACTACCAACCAAAGCCTCTCTCTTTCTCTACCGCGCCATGTTGTGTTCCGGCACGAGTATCAAATCCCCAAACCCAATTTGGTTGTTCCTCCTCAGTCTTGCCGAATTTAAGTTTTCTTCAATCTCGCCAAAAGCTTCTTCTTCATTCTCAACTCCTACGTGAGTTAATAACCAAATTCCTTCCTCGAGCTCCATCTCGTGACCTCACCGACACTCCCACCTTCTTTTCCTTCTTAGTTGCTCAGTGAAGCTCCTCGTTGAACTATCGCCACCGCCGCTTATGGACTTCGCTGTCGAGCATCTCCGACGCCCTTGTCCTCCTCTCCACTCCTGTGATGGCCCTAGTCACCTCCAAAGAGCTAGCGCGCTTCTTTGCCGAAAGCATTGCCGTATTGGGTTGCCATTTTCACCGTGTACTCATCCTCTCTCCTCCTCCTCGCCGTGCCGCGCCCAGCCGCTCTCGCGACGCCCGGCCACCATCGGGTGTGCAATAGTTTAGGGATCCCATTTAGTCCTTGGTCCGCTGCCGCCACGGCCTCCTTCGCTTCAAGAACACATCAAGAAACTCACAACCGAGAGAACTCGTGTTGTCGTTTTGGACGCGCACCGTAGCTCGGGATAAGGGTAAATCCCGGTCATTAAGGCATAATTACGGCTTAGTTTAATTAATGACCGGTTAGTTTTCCTTCTGAGTCAATGACGCGTGGGACTGAGGCCAATTAGCGCACAGTAAACCGCACCGTGGTGCATAGACCGGTGCACTGTGGCGTGGACCATCGGTCCATGCACGCTATTCGTGGACCGTGTCTATGACACGTGGGTCCCGCTCAGAAGAATGGATTTTCTTTAGGTTTTTATTTTTTAAAAATAAAACGTGGGACCCTCCTGTCAGCGTCTATGGCTAGGAAGGTTTCGGTAGAAAAAGCATTTAATATATTTTAAATTCCAAAACGATTTATTTGTGTACTCATAATTGTGTGAACTTCAAAATTGCATAAGTAATTCATTTTAACTCTAAATTTGATGGTTCAAATTTTGTTGGCTTCCTTTTTAAATTTAATTTTATCTAAAATTGGGTTGAACCATGTTTTTGTTCCAGAAAATATTGCTAGCAAAATCACTTTCGATTAGTATTATTTTTGTACTAATAATTCTTTTAAACTTCAAAAATGCATAAGTATTTCTCTGTAACTCCAAATGTAGTGAAATCAATTTTGTAAGATTCCTCTGTCAGTGTACCTTATTGTAGAATAGGTTTGTAGTATGTCACTATCACTGAAAATTTTGGTTTTCAAATTATTTGCTCACTAATATCATAACTTTGAAAATACATAGAAAATTCATTTTAAATCCAAAATGAAGTAAATCAAATTTTGTTGTTCTTAGAATGTTATGCTCTGTCTACCATTAAATTTTCATAATCACCAAGTCTCTGGAAATTTTCACATGAACAGTAACCAAAAGTTACAATTTGTTATTTTTCCTTTCCAACAGTTTTGTTTAGTCTATAATTTTTGCATGCAAAATCCAAATCAAGTGATCTTTATTTATAAATTCATATAAAATAATGTTCTACCTTTTGTGTAAATTTAATGTTTTTTTGATGATTTTGAATTTTTGAGTTTATTCGGCGTTATCCGTTCTTATTTGTTCTTTTCGATTCTTTCGCTGGGTTTTGACGATTGTATTGTATACGAGAGTGATCCTCCATAGCAAGTTAAATATCTCCAGCAAGGCAAGCAACTCCCTTTGATCGTATTGTTCTATAACTTTTGATTAAATTACCTTGATTGCAAATGTATGTATGCATGTGCTATGTTGATGTTAATTTTCGTTAGGAGTAGTTAATCCGAATAGATGCATGAACTGTAGGTAAATGTTTACCATTGCTACTGAGTCTAGTTTATATTATTTTTAATGATTTAGAGTCCGATGGATGGGCTCTAGTCATGTATATGTATAGCACGCGAGTCAATTTACTTAGCAATGCTTAGAATAGTAGTATGGGATCATCATTTCGAGATGGTAGTTATATCATCACTCTAAATACTTGGATCAGAGTACTTATGTATGTAATTGTATTTGGAAAAACTAAAACTGAAAGCAAAAAGATTTAGACTTGGGCACATGGTTGATGTGTGGTTATCGGGTGTACGGTTGGTGCCTAAGTCAACAAGGACCGAATTACTTACGCCGTCGTACTAATAATTTTTGCGTGCAACCACATGAGGGGGATATGAGACCTCTCTTGACTTAGTACTTTGACGTGTGTTAGCTCCGAGTCGCAGGAGGTTACGTGTATTGTGTTAAAAATATTCTGTGTGTTGGGTGTGCAAGAGTGGATTCCTGTCCAGGTTCTCCGCACCGAGGAGAATCAGTAGTTATCCTAGGCTTTACCCCAAGGGGTAGTTGACCGAAACTCTACCGGTGACGCTGATACAACGTATGTGTTTCCATCCATACGGGTGATTCTGTTGGACCGAAACGGCGACTAGAGGGGGGTTGAATAGGAGCTATACTTATTTTTCACCTTGATCAGATTCAACACGTTTTCTCTCCAATAGCTATGAAAACTATGAAGATCAACAAACAAGTACAACAGATGTCTTGTATTAAATCAAATCAAAACCCCAAAGCACAAAGAACAAAAAGACAAAACGCATGTAAACAAAGACAGTAGTACCGTGACAGAAAGAGTGATTATCAAAATCGAGAAGCGCCGATGAACAATAGTGGTTCTAACGGTTGAACAGTAAAAGTGGCACGATGAACAGGATACAACCCGAAATCCAAATCCAAAATTGGCACAACTTTTGATCCACAACTCCAAACTTCATGAAACTTGAAACATACATTCTCTAGGATGTCAGGAACTTATTTCACTCAAAGATTGCGAAGATCATTACCAAAGTTCTAACATTTTTTTCGTTTGAGTGAAGGTTGCTCTAAAACCAGGCCAAAATCAAACTTTGATCCTATAATTTGCTTGTGGGTAAGATATGATCAAGATAACCTTAGATGCATTCTCACATATCACAGCAAGTAAGATCTCATCAAGAAACCAAGGAAAAACCAAATAATCAACAAAAACCCAAAATCACCAAAGAGAGAACAAGAACAAGAAGGGAGTAATCTTGAAGAATCTTGCCTGGATTGATTAGAGATTGAAGTTGGTTGATTTTTTTTTAAAAAAATAATATTTTTTAAAAGAAAATTACAAAAATAAATAGTCGGCCTAAAAAATAACAGAAATGGGTTCATGTCGCCAGTTGAACTGGCGACAGGCTCCTATCGCCAGTTCAACTAGCGACACGTACCCTGTCCCCCTTCTGTCGTCAATCCGACTTCCTGTTGCTAGTTGAACTGGTGACAGGAACTCCTTCCCTATAAAAACTCAATAAAGCCCTAAAATTCAGCACAAGATTCATTTGTGTTTAGAAAAAATAGGGGGAGGGATGGGAGAGGAGTAGAGGGGAGGAGAGAAGCTAGCGAAGCACTGCCTATCCAGTTGCCCACCTGTGAGGTAATTTTTTTTGAACCGAATGGATTACATAGTTTTGGATGTACGCATTGCATGAGTGCGAGATATTGTACATAATTCTTTTCGGTGGGTAGTCTTGGTTTATTTATGTGGTTAATCGTGGAAATATTCTTCATAGTGCAGTGCATCAATTATGTCGAACGTAACCAATTTCAAAATTTACTACGGTCCGGGGACTATTCTGGAGGGTCCCGAGGGGATTGACCTACGTTATTTCCAATTGCGCGACTATGCCCCTGCCAAGAGCAGAGGGGCGTAAATGGGCCGCTGTGATGCGGTGGTTGTTTCACACATTCCAAGTGGACCGTGATGTGTATGATCTGAGATTGAGTTGCCTTGCCCACAGCCCACATATTTGGAGTTAGTGCAGCTGAAGGGAACATATTCTTGGCAGTAATATCTATGCATGGCGAGGGAGGGAGCATGGGATTTGGTCCTTCTAGCCTAGGCATATGTGGCTCCGGGATGAATAGACAAAGGAGAATTATGGGCTTCACAGAGAATCAATTTCCACAAATCCATATCCTTTGGAACAACAAGGCGTTGTCCGAACCACACAACACCATAGTCATCTTCTGAGAAATGCTTGGCTTGATATTCTTCTAGATTCGGTCCACTCCATTTATTTACTAAGCTGTCTTGATTTGATCTTCCAAGGTTAGATGTTCTGCTAAGGTAGCAAGATAGGCATGCTCAACCACTCTTAAGTGGAGCCGCTGAAATTCTTTATGAGTGGCAGGCTGCTTCTCCTTGAGCATCAAGGTATTGCAATAAACATTACGACTCAGTGCATCAACAACGACATTAGCCTTGCCCAGATGATATTGGATACCCATGTCACAATCTTTGATCAACTCCAACAATCTTCTTTACCGAAGGTTCAAATCTGGTTAGGTGAACAAATACTTCAAACTCTTGTAGTCCGAATACACATCGCAACGATTACCGATGAGGTAATGTCGCCAAATCAACATCTACCTTCTTCCGTCGTCAACACCAATTTCTCTCTTCCTCTTTTTCCGCTGCACTCTGCTTCTTCTTGCCTCATCGGCCACATCTTCCCGACACTGCCACTCCTTGGTCTCCACGGAGTTCGGCCTCGCGACGCCTCGTCGGCTACCTTCGCCCGCAAGCTCGCTCTCCCGCCCGCCCGCTCGCCATGGTGTTTGCTCGCACCGCCACACTCACCTACCTCAACTTCTACGACCTCCTCATCAGCCTTCATCGACGTAGAAGACACTGATAGTGGCGACGGAGGAGGAGGGGTGTAGAGGCGGTAGAGCCGATGGGCTATGGCAGACACCAACGGTGGTGGTGGAGGATGGGCGTAGACCAGGCAGAGAGGCCGTGTCGGACACCGGCGGCGGAGGAGGAGGAGAGTGCTGGCAATGGGGGAGAAAGGGAGGAAGACGGTGGCACCAAGGGGAGGAACTTCGGTTGGCGTGCTCACCAGAGCATGATTCGATGGCGGCGGCACGAAATCAAAGCAGTTGGAGGAATAAGCAGGGGAGGATGGCGACCGGTGGGGAGGAAGGAGAGGCCCAAGGGAAAATAGTCCTAGAGTGGTGTGTGTGTGTGTGTAATGCAAGTTTTAGAGTAATATTTTTCTATTTTACTCTTTTAAAGTTGTATATTCCGAATGGGCAATTTTTAGAGCGGCATGAATATAACATTTTTCTCTTGACAGGAAAGAACCATCGGTTACTATTTGCAGTGCCAATGTGCATAATACTGCCATACTGCCATGAGGAGCAAACCTGCCATGAGGAGCTTGACCTTCTCTTCCGAGCCGCTCCGGCCGATCCATCACCGAGGTGAGGTTGGGCTCGCGGTTGAAAAACCCTCAACGATTTGCCTCACGAACACGTCACACGCCTAGGTGGAGAGTAGCTCACGCCCAATTAGCTACACCCGCCTCGCCTCTCGTCGGAGCTCCACCGCCGTCAGCGTGTCTCTCTCCTTTTGCAACGAGAATACGATGGGCACACTTGGCCATCCCATCTCGGCCGCCCGTGTTAGATCGAACGGTGGACAGAGACCGATCACGAACAAAATGTGCGATCCAATTTTCGGTGGGCTGAATGGTAATACCATATAAATCGAGGGCCCCATGAGGAAACAACCTCCGGCTGTTACTCCTCGACGTCGATCGCCTCGCTCACTCGTGAGGCCCATATATCGGCGTGACAGCAAGATCGGCTTCTGCCCCTGACGGGCAACCGCTCGCTGGAGCTCCGCCGCATCCCGGCCATCCATGGCGCCCCTCACCTCTCCGGCGAATCGAGTACGTTCTTGGTGGTTCTTTGCTTCTCTCCCCCTTCGATATGGTAGTTAGTTCTGACTCCTTTTCTTTTGGATTAGAGATCCAAGTGCATTTGCGACGCACATTTGCAGAGGAAATTATCAAATTGGAAGAAGGTGATTTTGACTTCATAACAGTTCACGCTTGTTGGTTGGTGGTTTCGCTGTTCAAAAGTTCATATTTATCGCGTCATGTCAAGGCCATGACTAGAATGTATAGGACTGATGTAGCTTGGAAAGTTTCAGAACTGCCTCTTTGTAAAGCAGAAAACATATGATCACCATTGCTGTGTGATTTGATGTTTTCCTACCGTACATGAGACCAAATGAACTCCCATAATACAAGGATTTGTTGATGTCCATCGTCACATTAGGCTACTACCATTGTTGGCAATACACCGATGGAGACCCAGCGCGAACACAAAAACACAACGCACGCAAACACGATGAAAACTTCAATCAGCAAACAGAGCGATAGAATATTTTGTGCCGTCCAAACTACGCAGCTTTTCAGTTTCTTTTTTCTATATTTAAACGCAAAGGAAAAAACATAAAAGGAAAGTAAAAGATTTTTACATGCATGCCTCCTGCCATCATGCCGCGATCCATGCAGAATCGCGCTAGCCAAAAACAAAACGCTAACTACTCAATCAATCAGGTACGTGATTGATTTGTTTCCTAAACCAAAACTAACATCTCTACATGCACAGCATACACATATGTAGTTATGCTACCAATTCAAATTCCTGTAGTGAAAAGAAAAACTAAGCAACAAGATTAGTTCAACATCGGTTAGTTACATAGTTTCCGGGTACAACAGGATGTTAAAATCAGGACAAGGTATTGGGTTACATTTTATTCAGGGAACTCGTTACAATACGGTAGTATTGGTTTATTAACCTGGCAGCAAACATTACAATGAATCTCACTATAGATACGACCTTTTGGTAGTACAACCCTTGTACAATAACAGCAGGTCATGTGATCTCTCTCCTCCACCTCCAGCCCACGCTTTTACTGGGTTCCCATCAACTGCTTGTGTCTTGTCTAACGAAATAGACAAGATACATGGTACAAAATAGACCAACAGATACGAACATCGGCAATGGAGATTGCTGGATCGCAATTCGACTGTACTAGGAGATGCATGAAGCCGACAGATAGGTGTTAGCTGATGACTAACGAGTAACAAAACTACGTATTATGTACACTTGTTTCGCCTGCATCGAATCAGCTTTATCACCGGAAAGACGAAATGCTCGGAGATCTGCAGAGACTTGGCGATCTGGAGGCCTCCTTCACCCCTGAGCTCAGAGAGGATGAAACGCTCCGGAGCTCGGATAATCGGCCTTTTTCATGCAATAGTTTGCACTAGAGACATAGCATTCTTCAGCATCAATAAGATCGAACACAGAGTAAATAAGAAGATTAAGTTAGCTCAATTTAAAAATGATTTCCGCACGCTATTACCTTTAACTTAAGATCCTCAACTTCACTCTCCAAACAAGCAATACGGCATTGGAGTTGATTTAAGGTTCATAATGCTTTCAAAAGACTCGCATCAGATTCATGGTTTATAACTCCAGCTACCTGTAGAAACAGTAGGATTCGTGTTTGATCGTGTAGTTTGGCAAACTCGCATCAACCACATGATAATGTTGCTTCCAAGCAGAAACAGTATGATTAGGTTTTTGTTTTTGTCTTGTCTCGTTTGTTTGTTCTCTTTCTTTCTTTCTCCTTTTACCTCTTCTCATAGCCCTTAGGTTCTTTCTATTAAAGATATGTTAGAGATCGGAATTTGTCTTTTATATTTTCTTATCTCAGATAGGGTATATCCCTTTATATTGCTCATTGAGTCTCTTCAATATACACACAATATTCATAATATAGTATCAAAGCAAAGGTTAGGTTAAAGTTATTGTAGCCGCCGCCTCCTAGCCTCTCGTCGCTTCCCCTCCGCCGCCCTCGAGAGGACCGATCTTTGCTCATGGGGCGGCCTCTCATCGCGCCGATCCAATCATGTTTACAAAGCATGATCTTCGGCATTTTCTTCTTCGCACTGAGCCTAGAGACGCCTTCCTCTCGCTTAGCCCGAGAGACCCATCTGCGTCGCCACACTGCGCAGTCGACGTGCTCGAGTCGTCGCCCACCGAGCTCACCTCCAGATCCACGCCACCGCTCCCAGATTTGCTCGGGTTCCGTGGAAGGACAAGTTGCTATGGAGCTCTTCGATCAACTGAAGTTTACTCGTAAGAAGTATGCTTTCAAGTGCCATCGATTAATCGAGGATGGAAAGGACATTGTCTATCCCACAATGCAATTTCATTCCACCCTATATATGGCGCTCCTTCTTTGGCTTTTTGTTTCACGGTAGTTATCCTTGAGTTTTTCTTTATTTATGTCATTTCTTCCGCTAGGCCCATCCAAGTCCATACCACTCTATCTTTGAGTTCGCCTAAGCTACGCGAGTCCATAAATTTATTGTCACCATAGAAACATAGGAATTTTTTTGCATGGCAAAGCCACCGCTTCTTTTCTTCTACCCGCAGATCCGCCGCTCAAGCTTTTAAGGCCGCCACGCTTCTTCTGTACTGTATCTCCATTGTGCTTCTTGTGCATTGCGTCGTGCTTCTTTTGCACTGTGCTTTCGTTGTGCTTCTTGTGCATTGCGTCGCAGCCGTCTTGGGCTATGATCTATGCCGTCATGTTTTTATTTAGTCATATTCAGCTTGACTTGACAGGTTTCTCTATATTTGTCCATCTGGGCAGTTCATACCACCTACCAACTACTCTGCACGACAAAGACCCACCACCCTTTCCATCCGCCCAGATGTGGTAATAGCAAGTTGTTTAGGGTTTTGAGGAGGAAAAACCAATTATTCACAACACGCCAGTGATTTACCCCGAATGACTGCCCAAAACTATTTTCATATTTAAAAGATGATGATTAGGATATTTATTGTTCTGGTACTTAAGAAATACTAGCATGTCTCTTAAGTACAACCTATACTAGTATTTACCACATAGCTACTAGGGTGACATGGAATAAGGGATTCAACTATCAAACGATGGCTTAATAATTAGTTAATCATCAAATGGGTGTTTAACTACCTTAAGCTTTAACATACATTTGATTACAGAATTAAAGCATGCAACTTTGGTAATTTAAATTAATATAATTTATATGAAATGTAGGCTCAAAATGATCAAAGTGTCGAATCACCTTGGTTAAAGGCAAGGGAATCTTGATAGTCTTGTGCTTGATCGAGTTGGAGATCTCCCGTTTCTTCGAACCCTAATCGGACGAAGGTACCAGAAAAAGGAACAACAAGCAAAGAGAGCAAATAAACGCTAATGACATAATAAATAAACTCCAAATTAAACAAGACCAGTGTCACTAGCAAGATCTTGAATTTAGACAAATTTACAGACAAAAAGCGTAATTTTTGGAGTTATAGTGGAGGAGAACGGAGCTTTCGAAGTTTGAATTGGAATTAAATCAAAAAATAAAAAGAGGAGAGAGAAAATAGTAACCGACTGACATGTGGGGCCCATGAACAGTGCTGGGTTCACGAGAACTGTCCGTGGACCGAAGGTCATCACGCACCGTCTTGGGTCCATGTGTCTACGGCCCACTTAACAAGAATACGGTGGGCCCCACTGCACAAGAATCAAGACGTGCCACAGTAGCGTGGAGCGGTCTATGCGCACCGGTCCACAAGGGGGTCTACTATGGTCGGGCCCACTTGGAAGGGAGATAAAAGGGAGAGGAAGAGGCCAGGGCACAGGCCACAGTGCAGGGGAAGCAGAGGGGGGCTTGGGCGGCTTAGGAGCGGTGGTGACGGTGGCGAGCAGCGGCGCGGGGAGGCGGGCGAGCCGGCAAAACGGGATCCCATGGGGTTGGGGTCCTCGTGAGTGGCGGCGTGGCGCCCTGAGAGGGGCGGTGCGGGGCGGCGAGGCCAAAGGCGGCCGCAACACCGCCTTGAGGTCCCGTGGGCGGTGGCGCAGAGGGAAGGGGCGAGCACACGGCCGCGCCGTGGAGCCCGGGTGGCTCGTGGGTGGCCGTGGTAGTGGGCGGCGGCAGAGGCGAGGAGAAGGAGGCCACGGCGCAGGCATCTCGGCGCGGGAAGGAGGATGGTGGGCGGGTATGACTTCCTCGCGTTGCAGGCGGCCGTGACGGGTCGACCGGCGAGGAGCTCACCAAAGCGCGATTTGGCGGTGAGGCGACCGACGGCCGGGAGCAGCCGAGCGGCGGCCGGCTTGCTTCGAGGAAGAAGGAGGTGAGGTGTAGGGAGGAGAGGAAGGAGGTGTGGGGGAGCTCCTCTTATAGCCAGAGGGGAAGGAGTCGTTGAGGCCCGATGGAGCACAGGGAGGGGACAAAGCGCCGGCGGGAGCGGCGAGCGCGCGAGATGGGCGATGGGACGAGGCGGAGGCGAACGTCATGGCGGCGACTCCGAGTCCAGGCGGTGGTGGAGGCGACGGCTCAAGCGCCACAATGACAGGGTGACATGGCACTGCTGGGGAGGGGAGGAAGGAGGTGGGGAGCTCCTCTTATAGCCGAGGGAAGGAGTCGTTGAGGCCCGATGGAGCACAGGAGGGACAAAGCGCCGCGGAGAGACGAGCGCGGGATGGGCGATGGGACGAGGCGGAGGCGAATGTCATGGTGGCGACCGCAGTCCAGGCGGTGGTGGAGGCGATGGCTTTGGCGCCACAATGACGCGGTGACACAACGCGCCGTGGTGCGGACGGCGCCGTGGTCGACAAGCGCACGGGTCGGGCGGAGGAATAGCAGGGGATGGGACGAGGCGAAGCTACCCTGCTACGGCCATGGTGCTTGCGCAGGGACGGTGCTAACGCCATGGCGACGAAGCGGCGATTCGGGAGGCCGGGGCAGAGCGTTACCAGCAATGCAACTCTGGCCCCGAGCGAGTGTGGAGGCGACGCGCAGAGAGCAAAGCGAGGCTACAGCAGGGAGCAGTGTGGAACACGTGGGTGGCAGAGTGCCAGGGGTGTGGCGTGCTAGGCGCAGGCGGAGGACGAGGCCGCAGGGGGGAGTCAAAGGAGGGGCGACGGGACTGGACAGAGAAAGAAGAAGGCAAGGGAGAAGGGGAGCAGGCCGAGGGGAAAGCTGGGCCGAGGGAAGCTGCTGGGCCGGCGGGGAGGTGGGCTGGGGAGTGGGCCAAGGCGGGTGGGCCGGCCCAAGAAAAGTTCAGAAGGGGTCCAAATTCTGAAATCATGAATTCAAACTTGAATTTTGAATTCGAGAATTGCAAAGAGGTTTGAAACACAAACCCAAGCTTGGATAAAAGCTAGAAGTTTTGAGATAAAATGCTAATTTGAATTACGATTTGAAAACCGAAACCGAATCGTATTTACTATTTGCCGCTTGAAAACGAGAATGTTACACTTTGCAATTGTATTGATCATAACCAATTCATTGTGATAATCTACAAGCCAACTGCACAGCTCAAATTCATCCCAGTAATTCTCTCCAATAAGATCCCCATATGGCAGAGGTGCAATACAGAAACAACACAATCTTTTCTGATTATCTCTAACCAGTTCTCCTCTAACCAAGTTCTTGCCAACTCTGCAAACTGCTGAAGCTTTGACTTCATCCATTCAACATCAGAAGAAACAAACTCAAGCTTCTCCAATAGCAAATTCTGCAGATGTCTAACGCCATCTTCCAGTTCAAGGGCTAGCTCATTTGCTTCAAGCAGGCTTGACTGGAATTTCTTTCCATAACCTTGTAACTTTGTTCCTTCACGTCCGGCAGCATCTTCCAACTACTGGTCTCACTTAGCAAGCCGTCATTTTCAGCAATAAACGAAGCTTCCTTTTCTTTGTTTCTTTCTACTTGAAGTTTTGCATTTTCATCTGCTTCCACCAGTGCCTTGACAGTAGTGTACGTGTCACTTATGGTTGCCTGCGCTTCCTCAAACTTGGCTAGAAGAGCAGAAGCCTCAAATTATTTCTGGACAGCAAGATCTTTTGCCTCTGAAACGTCAAGTTCAAGTGCCTGAAAGAATGACAAAGTTATGATGTTTATGTTATGAATAACGCTTGTATTCATTATGAGGTTAATGGGCTAATATATATACAAATACATGCATGACATATATGTAAATAACCACTTATACAATACACATCTAATATTCCACTCAAACTTATGGTGGATCAACAACATTAATTTTGGAGAGATAGAAATCTGGTTGAACTCCGTCCGCGCTTTCCACCAAGTTCAAGGCACATCTTGAAGAACAACAATCTGGTTCTGCACCTGAGTCTGTATGTAGGAAGCATCAACACTAATATATTTTGTAAGCTTATGTTTTACCAGATTTGTAGCAATGCTAATAGCTCCTGTACTGTCAGGGGAAAGAGGAGTGGGTGCTGAAACAGAAACACCAAAATCTTTAAGTAACCACCGTAGTCAAGTAACCTACGCAGTCAACAAAGTCATAGCTCTCGAACGAGAAACTGTTGTCTACTTCTTAGTTTTCCAAGCAATGAGAGAGCCACCAAGGAAAACACAATAGACAGAAAGAGACCGACGATCAGAGTGATCACTAGCCCAGATAGCATCAGAATATGGATAGAGCTGTAAAGAGCTGGAACATGGGAAAACAGACGATGAGTGATGGTTTCACAAAGATATCGCAGAACACGAATAAGATAACTATAGTAGAGCTGGTTGAGAGCGGAAACAAACTGACTCAAGATATGCACAGGGTATGAAATGTCCGGACGAGTGACACCCAGATAAATAAGACTCCCAACAAGGTGATGATAGCGAGTAGGATCAGGAAGAGGCTCACCATCAGTAGGCCAAGATGAACATTAAGTTCCATGTGAGTCTCAGCGGTGTGCTGATCCATAAAAGAAGCACGATCAAAAAAAAATTCTGAATATACTTTTCTTGTGACAGATAGAAGCCCTCAAGCGTAGAAATGACCTCAATCTCAAGAAAATAGCGAAGAGGACCCAGATCAGATATAAGAAACTGCTCATTAAGACACTCCTTGACAAAAATGATGTACTGATAATCATCTTCAGTAATGATCATATCATCAACATATAAAAGGAGAAGCGCGAAGTGTGAATAAAAAGAGCAGGATCATGAGCACTGGCAGAGAAACCAGTTGTAGTGACAACAGAAGAGAAACAATCAAACCAAGCACGAGGAGCATGCTTGAGGCCGTAAAGAGATCGACGAAGGCGACAAACCATACCCTTAGGAATAAAATACCCCTGTGGTGGCTGCATATAAACCTCCTCATGCAGCTCACCATTGATAAAGGCATTCTTGACACCAATCTGAGAGATGGACTATACACAAACAGATGCCACAGCAAGAGTGCGTACGATGGTCATGTGGGCCACAGGAGCAAATGTCTTATCATAATCACGACCATACTCCTACTCAAAACCACGTGTCACGAGACGAGCCTTAAAGCGCTCAAGAGAACCATCAGAGTGGGTCTTAACCTTGTAGACCCATTTGCACGTGATAGGATTAGCACGCGCGGGAAGAGGGACAAGATCTCACGTACAAGACGCTCAAGGGCGCAATCTCCTCTCGCCATCGATGTCGCCACTCGATGAACAATAGCATCATGATAAGAAGTTGGTTCAAGAAGAGCCGCTAAACAAAAACGCAAGAGGTCAATAGACTAGCGATCACAAAGGGCATATCGAGGAGGAGAGGCCAAAGAAGATGACCCATCGTAAGAAGATAGCGCATCAGGAGAATCCTCAACTCACTGACGACGAGTGTAGTAGAGAGGATAAGAAGGAACAAGACTAGGAGGAGTCACTAGAGAGGGTGGTAGTAGTGAAGGGGATGGTAGAGGAGGCACCGGAGAGGCCAATGGCTGTGATGAAGGTGTGGTGACTATGTGAGTGGTAGAAAAAGTCAGAAAAGTAAGAGACTCGACAAGAGATGTTGTAGTGATGGAAAGAGAAGGATGAGGGTAGAAAGGACGAGACTCATCAAAAATAACATCCCGATAAACCCGCATCTGTCAGCCAATAGGATCCCAACAACGATATCACTTGTGTTCAGCGCTATAGCCTAGAAAAACGCACTCTACAGACTAAACGGTCAGCTTGGTGCGCTCACGAGGGGTAAGAAGAACATAGGACACACACCCAAAGAGGTGAAGACTAGAATATTCTGTGGCTTACCACGAGAAGCTCAACGGGATCCCATCCTCAAGAGTAGAAGAAGGTTGAATGTTAATCAGGAAAGTAGCAGTGGAAACAACCTCAGCCCAGAAGTGTGGTGGGACAGCAGAAGCAAGCATAAGAGCGCGAGCTGTCTCAAGAAGATGACGATGCTTTCATTCAGCCACACCATTCTGGGCATGAGCACCAGGGCAAGAAAACTGAGAGTGTGCCCTGCTCAGCAAGAAAACCATGAAAGAGTTCTGACAAGTATTCCCCTGCAGAGTCAGCACGAAAGACACGAATAGGAGAATCAAATTGAGTACAGATCATGGTGGCAAAAGTCTTGTAGATGGATAAAACCTCACTGCGAGATAACATAAAGTATATCCATGTGTGGCGAGAAAAGTCATCAATAAAAATTATATAATATCGATGACCTCCTTTCGAAACGAAAGGAGCCGGACCACATACATCAGAATGAACAAGATCAAAAGGTTGTTGTGACACTGACTCACTAGAAGGATAGGGAAGTTGAACCTGTTTACCAAGCTTATAAACATGATAATTTAGAGAAGCATCACCAGACACAGACCCTAAAAGACCGCGACGAAGGATGCCATTGAGCAAAACACGAAGTGGAGGATACAGCAAAAGCGGTGGCGATGGTGGAGATGACAAGACTAGCAGGGGCAGCGGAAGGAAGATGAAGCCAATCAAGCTCCCAGAAACGCTGTGAGTCACGGCAGCGAGGGCCAGTACCAACTAGAGTCCCTGTGCATCAATCCTGAACACAATAAGAATCATAATCGAGAATAACACGACAACCATGATTAGTGAGCTGACCGGCAGATATGAGCTGCATGGTTAGTTTGGGAACATGAGAAACATCAGGAATATGAAAAGAGGAATTCGAAAGAGTGCCTCATCCTGCGACAGAAAGAGATGTATCATCTGCTGTCTGAACAGTGATAGGAGCAGCTAAGGGACGAAGGAAAATGAGACTGGTGGAATCAGATGTCATATGAAATGAAGCACTAGAGTCAAGAATCCAAGGTGATATACCCGAGGAAGAAGTAGAAAGTGGTCTCTCACTAGAAGACTGTTCAGCAGAACCAACAGAACTGGTTGGTGGAAGAGCAGCCATGCGACGCAGCAGTATGAGAAACTCCTGAGAATCCTCTGAGACAAGAAACCACCAATTCCATGTGAAGGACGACCACCACGGCGTACATCATTCTTCTTGTAGCAGGTCTGTTGTACATTCCATCCTTGTTGCAATAAGTGCAATGTAGTCCCCTACCAACAGCAACTATCACTAGTGAAGACACAACTGGTGTTGGAGTAGCTGTGGCAGGTGTAGAAGCTGGAAGAGCCGCCATAACCGAAAGAGACGACTGGAACGGCAGCAGACCCGCAACACGAAGGCGAATCTCCTCAACACGAACAGATGTAAGGGCCTCCAACAAAGTCACACGAGGGTGTCGTGCCAGCAACTGAGCACGAGTCTGCTCATACTCAGCCCGAAGACGTGTCAAGAAGTTATAGTTGCGACGAAACCTGTAAAATCACGACATCGACATCACTAACAAGTGTGGCAAACATCCGCTCCCAAATAGTCAAGTGTAGCAAACATCTGCATAACAAGTGGGCATAGAACTCGTCCACAGTGGCATCTCTCTGCTGTAGTGACTGCTCCTGACGCACAACAGAAAGATATAAGGAATCACCAGACGGCTCGTAGCGGTTGCGCAGATGCGTCTATATCAATTGTGCTGAAGCCAAACCAACCACATCCCTGGTGAATTTCATCTCCATGCTAGCATCCAGAATAGCAGAGGCACGAGCATCCTCATCAATCCATGTCTTGTAGGCGAGATGTCGAGTCCGAAAAGTCTCCATAGCATCCTCAAAAGCATCACCGCCTCCTTACGAGCGCCTTCTAAGTAGTCCTTGGGAGCACAGCTCAACAGTGGAGCAGGCGAGGCGGACAAGGCAACTCGACGGCAAGAAACTGCCAAAGACGCTGGTCACACATGTGCTGAAACAAGTTCCGATAATTGAGACCATCGAAAATCACCAAACAACGAGGAACATAAACAATGTCCATTGGTAGGCGGCTACCTGACTCAAGACGACGACCAATGACAACAAAATCTAACAGCAATACCGAGGCGCGACTTAGAACGACGCACTAAATTTCTTTTTCCTTTTTTCCTTCTTTTTCTTATTCTTTTTCCCTTCACTTAGCCGACTAAAAGCTGACATTCTACTGCTACACACGCCTCAATAAAGGCGGCGACGGGAACTAGGGTTCCCAGCGACGGCGCCTTTGCTGTTTTAGGTGCGGCAATGCCTCCGTGACGATGGTCGAGTGCCACGGCCGCAATGAGCTACGACCGCGCAGAGGTACAACCGAGCCTCGCGCGACCGAGCACGCGCGGCGACGCGGAGACCGGCCGGCCATGGACCGAGTGGCGAGGCGCAGCTGGTCCGAAGGCCGATGTCGGCTCGGTGGACCGAGCGGCGAGGTCGCGACGATGCAAAGCAGCCTCGCTGGGGACGAGGCGAGTCAAGCAGCCACCACGGCGACGGACGGGTGTCTCCGGCGACGCAAGGAAGACCAAGAAGGTCGAGGAAGATGACGCCGAGGAAAACGACACCGAGCACGTGATGTGGCGGCGGCTTCAAGCGGGCACGGTGACTTAAAGCGGCAATGACTCTCGAGCGGCGACGGATAGGCACTAATCGTGGCAACGACAAGCGTAGAGGATACAGAAGGGTGGCGGCAAGGTTGCAATGTAAAACCCTAATCCTAACTCGACTGATACCATATTATGAATAGTGCTTGTATTCATTATGAGACTAAAATATATACAAGTACATGTGTTGTATATATGCAAATAACCTCTTATACAATACACATCTAACAGCTTTAAACATCTAGATTTGCATTCTTGCATCGAGAATGTATAGGTAATGATCACAAATGATAGCAAGGAATCGAGATCAACCAACTCAAGAAAATGAACATAATTTTTCCATTCTCAAATGCTAACTCTTTGCAGCTGTTATGTACACAATAAATCAACAAAATTCATTGACCCCATCAAGTCTTACAGGGCCAAAGCATAGTAGTGCATTATGTCAACCAGACCCACATCAACATAATCCACTTTCGTCATTGGGTAAAATGTATTGGAACTCAAGGAAAGCCAACAAAGAATGCTGAACTACGCCATGGGCCCCCTTTGAGTTCTTTAATTATTTTTTAATTACGTTTACATCTAAATAATAAACCAAAATTTCTTGAAAGATAGATGGGCAGGATGAAAACCCGGCGGTTATCACGGTAATGTGTCTTACCGGTGGGGATCGGGAAAAAAATCCCGGCCGGAAATATTCAAATTTAAGTTCAAAATCAAAATCTCGGCAGTTAAATCCAAATTCAAATGTATTCAGATAAAATTCGGCCGAATTTTTCCCGGAATTTCCAATTACCGACTGGTATCCGGTTTTCCAATCCTTGGACCGGACAATGGTGACATATAAGTAAGCTTTAGTTCCAGTGTGACGATGCCAGATGATCAGAAGAATGCAGGCAGCATTTTACTACAAATTCTATAAAGCACCATAAATAAGTCTCCTATTAGCTATTACTCCTTGCTCATTAAAACGACAGCCCTACATGTGGAAGATAAGTATACAGCGCAATAGATTTTTTTTTCTAGTAAAATCCTTCTTACTGTAAAGAGAACCAAGTCTACTTATTTTTGGGCGAGGAAAAATAAGTCTTATGTGAATATGGTAGATTACAAATCCAATTTTAAAAATAAGAAGACAGTTTGTTGTTCAGAAAAAAATCAAAATCACCAAAACTTCAACGAAAGCATAATGGCCTTTCAAATGTTACCTCTTTTCTTTATGCCATGAAATAAGTGATGCTGAAGCGTCATTCTCTTTTTCTTGCATCTTTATCTCCAATTCTTTCAGTCTAGCTTCACGGCATTTTTCTTTATCGATTATCTCTGACTTCAATTGAAGAACCTCAGCACTTAGATATATAATAGTTCTTTCACTCTGGAAATGGCATTCTGTCACATTTTCTTTTTCTTGCAGAAGCTTGGCCATTTGAGACTGCAGCATCTGCAATCCGTGAACTGCAGACTCCATTTCCTTGCTAAGTTGGCAAAAGGACATCAGCATTGCGCTGCTCCCCAGTTTCAAAGGCTCCAACCATTTTAAGGTCATCCTGCAACATGCAGTAAAATATGGTCATGCCATGAATGTTTAAAGACTGCCACTTTAATTGATGCAGATTGATTTCTGTAAGGAACTTACTGACATAAAGAGTGGACTGTACGGTTCACCTTGATACCAAATAACAAGAGCATTAGCTTACCCGGTCCTCCAAGTTCAAGTCTGAATCTTGACAAACGACCTCTTCAGGGTCCACAGAAAGGCTTGACTGCAATGTATTGAATCCTACTCCAAACTCATGTATAATACCCTTTGCCTTCAGAACATCTGACAACATTCTTAACAAAACAGTACTTTCTTCATTTTTCAGATTCTCAAAAGCCTGCTCCTTGTCCTGGGTCTGACACAACAAATGAGCTAAATGACTCTTTGACTGGTCTAATTGTGACTCTAGCTGATGAATCACTTCTTCCATCCCCCTTTGTAAAGATACATAGTTTTGTTCAAGAACATCCTTCTGCACAAATGTTTCAATGGTTTCATCAAACAAAACCTCTATTCTCTGAAGTTCTTCAAGTTGCTGCTGGTTCACATGCTCTTGTTCAGTTACTTGTGATCTTAAAAGATAAATGTTTTTTTCTTTATCATTCTTTTCCTGCTGATGCACTTCGTTTATGGCCTGCATTGCTCCTCTTAAGGACCTTAACTTCATGTCCAAGTCACATCTTATATCATCTGCCTCTTTCAACCGGTTTTGAAGCTCTCCGAGTAACTCATCTCTTTCAGATATACCACGGCACATCTTCTGAAATTGATCCTCAATCCATCTTCTTTGAGAAAAGGACTCGGATATAAAGGCAACCTGGTCAGAAGCTTCATCAAGAGCTACATTACCATCCACAAGAAAGCTTCCAATGTCAGCAGCTAATATGTCCCAGTCATTGGTCAACAGCCCAATCTCCTTTTCTTTTTCCTCAATTAGTGCAGAAATGCTTTCATTCTCTTTCATCACCTCCATTAGCCTATCATTCAACTGTTCTCTTCCGCCAACAACTCATTTTTGTTACTAGCATCTAACTGCTGTTGGAGTGATATAAGCTCTTCTTGTAAGCACATAATCACCTCAGCTGTTTCAACCTCAACCTGTCTACTGACTTCATCCATTTCTTGCTCAGCAGAACTGTGAGATGCCTGATCTCTCTGGTACCTTGTATTTAAGTTGCGTGCCTTCTCAAGTGAAGCTTGCATTCTTTTCAGCTTTATCTGCAAAGGTGAATCTTCATTTTCAAAACACTTCAAGAGTTGCATTTTGGGCTCTTCATTGGCCAACCATTCCTGTCTACGGTGGATGTCAAACTCATTATTTAACCTTGAGATTTCCATATCCCTTTTTTTTAGAAGCGCTATGCTCTGTTTATTATTCTCCTTCAGCCCATTTAATTCACTTTCTATGGCCTCATTCTGCCTGCAAGCTTCAAGCATACGAAAATTTGCTACTTTCAGCTCATCATCTAAACCAGCAGTTCTTTCCTCTACTTCTGCACGGGCTGTCCTCTCTTCTGCAAGAATTGTTTTAAGTATGTCCAACTCCAGCTGCAGGTTTAATATATCTTCTGTGTTCCTCATAAAACCCTCATCAGAACAATGTTCCATCGTTGCAGGTGCATGAGAATCACACTGGTGTAATGTTGATGAAAAATTATGTCCATATGACACAAAGCATAATGTCAGATACTCATTTTCCACCTTGCCGCAATAGATAGCCTGATTGGTGTAGAACATAAGAAGATAGATAAGTTCAGAAGCTATTGTGCATACCTCAAATACATAAGAATATTCCTCCCTCTCTGAGCTTTTGATGGTACTTAATTCTTTTTTAAGATCAGCTATTTCCTGTCAAGTAACGCCCTTGCTTAAATAACAGAAATTTCAACAAAGAAAACCCATGCTAATGCTATTTCTGTAACTACGCAATTACCTTGTTAGTTTTTTATTTGATTCTAAGCAAACATGCAGATCACTCCTACAGGTTTCTAACTCTTGATTGGTCCTTTTCAACTGGACATGAAATGAGAGAGAGAGAAAAACATCAATTAATCAATATAACTATATGCAACAGAATAAAACGATTCTCTGGAGAGCAAGGAGATACCTCCATACGTAAAGTTTTAGCATCACTTGCTAAACTAGAGCAATGCTGTTCTGAGACCTGAAAATGTCAAAAAAATTTAACAAAATTGTAGGAAAGATAAAAGTGGACAGAAAAAATAAACAGGAATTCAACCTCAAACTTGGCCGAAACGCTATGTTGTTGATCGGTTTCTATCCTCCCTTCAAGTATTTGTGAGACCTGTCACCACAAGGAATGCCGTTTAAACGAAACCCGGGAGACTATGTAGAATTTCAGGAATAATCATGTGTGCCTCTTAGAACCCTCACACTATTTATTTATAGTGCTAAAGATTACAATCCGACTTACACACGATTTGGACTCTTAAACTCGCACACGACTTGTACTCTTATCTAAACTCTAATATCTTCAACACTCCCTCTCAAGATGGGCATGAGATAATAATCATGTCCATCTTGTAACATATTACAATATCATTACTAGAATCTACTAAAATCTACTTACCAAAACCTACCATCCATCGACTCCATAGCCAATATCATTACAAAGACTAAAAGTTGCTCATTATTAGAATATGAATTCCTTTATATTTCCTTATATGCCTTTCGTATTTCCTTATATATGTATGGCATATTTCTTTGTAATAGCCTCTTGTACTCCTAATATATATTGCCCATTGGGCCTCATGGATATACATGCAATATTCACAACATGGTATCAGAGCTAGGGCACTAATCTAGCTCCTTCCGCTGCTACCGTCGAAGGCCGCCGCACTCGACGCCACCGTTAACGCCGCCGCTACGCTGGCCGACTCACGCCGCCACCCTTAATGCAATGGTCAAGCCCATCGCCTGTAGTCGCCGTCCTCACGACGCCATCGCCGTCGCCGATTCTCGCTCGGCCGAGATCGATTTTTAAGGAAACCACACACGGCTTCCTTTTAAAAGTGTTCGGATAAAAAAAAGAACGCCGATCTAACCGCCGCGCCGCCCGTGGACACTGTTAGACTTCGTTGCCTTAGTCGCCACACCTTCCAAAGCCGCTACCAATGGCTTCCGCTCCATCACCACGATCCTATTCTGAACAAAGCTTCATGGGACGAACTACAAAGTTGTGGACTTCACTCATGGAGATCACGCCGATGGTCTCCGCCTCTTGGGACATGTCATCGGTGCTCGACTTTGTCCGTCGTCGCCGGTTCACCTCCTCCCGAGATAAGCCTATTTTCGCCACTCCTACGAAGATGAGGCCGTCAAGAAGGAGGCAGAGGCCTTCAAGATACCATAGACGCCTTTACTACTGTGGACGCCACCAAATCCATCTCCACTATCTACCACCTCCGACTTCAACCTCCTCTTCCTCTACCCTCATGCCCCCACCTCCACCACCTCTACCCACACGACCCTAGTCTCGGCCTCCACCACCTCTACCTCTGCCACAGACTATTACGCCTGACTCCAACAGTCCCAATCCTCTTCCGGACCTCTCCAGCAACACTATCTCCGACACCCATACCATCACCGCCGCCCGACATAGCCTACACTGAGCTACCACGGCTCTTGCTTCATCATCACCGCCGCCGACATAGCCTCCACTAGAGCTACCACCACCTCGCTTTGTCATCACCATCGCCGAGCTCATCACCGCCATGGATCATCACCACCATCCAACACTTACCACCACAAACGCATCCAATAATAGTAACAACACCAACTCCAATGACACCACCACCTTCGAGACCGCTACCAATTCCTCCATTAGCACAACCACCAAAACCACCACCCGAACAGCCTTCCCCGCCTTCCATGCCTCTACTTGCCCTAAAACTCCACTACCGAATTGTATTATCCATCACAAGCATCACCACCACAAAGAATAACACACATCACGCCTCACGTAAATCTATGCCACAACAGATCGCCAGACCACACCCGATCCCCTTCCCATCTCTCGCTTCTCAACACAAAGACACGAGCCACACCAGATCCCCTTCGCTCTCTTCTTCCTCAACCACACTAGATCCACACCATCTCTCTCCTTTCCCCAACACAAGACACGCAACCACACCGGGTCCATCACCGATCTAGATTTCCTTCTCTCCTTTTTCTCTTTCCTTTTCCTTTTCCTTTTCATTTTTTCCTCCTTTTCTTTCCTTTTTCTTCCCTTTCCTTTTTTCCTTTTTTTCTCCATCTCCAATCTTCCCGCACGCACTACCCCCCTTCCTCTTCTCACTTCTTCCTCCACTCTCCGACAACAGAGTCTGGCCGTGTGCAAATCTGCTTTTGATTGTAACTAGTATTTTGCTTTTGTCAATTGGTTTCAAAAAATTATTTCAACTTAAGTTGTATTTTCAAAATCTCAAGCTTCTACCTCAATTTCAAAATCTCTCGCTTCGAGCCCAAATTTATTTTCCTCCCCTTGGGCAGCCATCCCCGGTCGTAGCCCCTCCTCGCCTCCTCCCGGCCCAGCCTCTCCTTCCCTCGCTTTCTTCTCCCGGCCATTTCGAGCCGACTCACTCCCTCTCGCCAAATACTCCACCTGCCCGTGGACTCCGATGCCCCCTCCTCATCGTCCAACGCCTGCGACGCCCACCTGCTCCCGTCGCCTCCGCCACCTGGCTTCCACCACAAAGTCGCCGCCTGCTGTTCTGCCCCGCCGCTCGTCTCGCCGACACATTAGCGCCACTTGCCAGGCGCGCGCGCCACGCCGCTTTCCGACCCTCCGCCGCCACCTACTCCCCACCGCTTGACTCGGCGCCTCCATCACCCCGCCTCATCGCCGCTCTCATGTCGCCTCGCCACTGCCGACCACCCAAGTCGCCGCCTCCGCCACCCCAACTGTGCCTACCCGCCCTCTCCGACTGTGGCACCCATGCCACGACCGCCGAGAACCTCGCGCCCCGAAGTCTCCGACGACCCTTCCTTGCCCTCTCGCCAGCTATAAAAGGAGCACCGAGCCTTCCCTTGCCTCCCCTTTCTCCCCTTCATTTTGGTAAGTGCCACCAGAAAGAACCCGAGCAGACCTTTCTTCTCCGAGCCCCCACTCGCCGTGTCATTGTGGTTGCCAAAGCCCCAAGCTCCGAGTTCAAGCCTGCGCGCCTCCTTTCGGCTTCTCGCGCGCGGTCACGACTCTCTCCTACCCAAGTCAATTCATGCCCCAGAGCTCCTTAGAGCAAATTTCACTCAATTTTAGTTTTGTGTCTCAGAACCGCCGCCTCCTATTCTCCTTCAATCCCACCACACCCTTCGCCGCCGCCCTCCTTCGCCGACTACGAGCTCCCCAACCGCCGACCTCCTCTTGGTCTTAGTAAGCCCCTTCCTCGTGCGGTTGTTCCTCTTGTCGCTTCGACCACACCGTGTTGTCGAACCACTTTTCAACCACGCCGAGCGGCCGCAACTCCTTCTCGACTGTGTCTACGACCATGTCCACGACCACGCCCACGCACTGTAGTCACGCTGTCGAAACTCCTTCAAACCACACCACGCTGTCGAACTCCTTCCGACCACACGCGCTGTCGAACTCCTTCCGACCATGACGCGCTGTCAAAACTCTTCGATCACGTATCAAAACTCTTTCGACCACGCAATCGAAACTCTTTCGACCACGCAAATGATACCCTTTACGACCTCATGTAGTCGATACCTTTACGACCGCATGCGCCGATACCCTTTACGACCGCATGTAGTCGATACCTTTACGACCACATGTAGACGATACTCTTCCGACTACATCGTAGTCAAACCACTTTCAACTACGCTCGTAGTCCAACCTCCTTTCGACGGTCACCTGTATGAGCAAGATCAAACAAACAATACTCAAAGCCAACAATACTCGAACGAATCTGCATACTAAATGAACAAGACTAAAGCCCACAAAGACTAAACGAACAAGATTCTGAGCCGACAAGACTCGATACCGTAAGTTCGTAAGCCTGCTTCTCCTCTGTTATAACTTTGATTCGAGTGTTTCTTATTTCTAAATTTGTTTAAATTTAAGACCTTGCTAATGGCACTAGTCTTGTTTAATTTGGAGTTCATTTGTTATTTCTTTCGTATTTATTTGTTCTTTTTGCTTGTTTATTCTTTTCTGGTGCGTTCGTCCAACTAGAGTTCGGAGACATGGGAGATCTCTAGTTTGATCAAGCACAAGACTTTCAAAACTCTCTCCCCTTCACCCCAGGCGAGTCAATACTTTGATCATTTTGAACCTACGTTTTACACAAATTATGTTCCTTTAAATTACTAAAATTGCATGCCTTAATTCTTTAAGCAAATGTATGGTAAACCCTAAGGTAGTTAAATATCCATTTAATGATTAATTAATTATTATACCACCCTTGGCAATTGAATCCATTATTTCATATCACCCTAGTAACTATATGGTAATTATTAGTTATAGGTTGTACTTAAGCGATATGCTAGTCTTGCTTAAGTATCGGGGCATTAAATGCCCCGATCGTCATCTTTTAATCATGAAAATGGCTTGGGCAGTTATTGTGGGTAAATGACTGGAATGTTATGAGAATGTATTTTGTTCCCCAAAAACCCTATTAAATTGTCGTTAACTCATCCGCGCGATGGTATGGTCGTAGGTGCCGTCTGAGCACGAGAGTGATTGGTATGTGGTATGAACCTCCATGTAAAAACAAGTACAACCACAAGTCTGTAAAGTACAACTTGACTTATTAACTTTATTGGACCCTGAAAGTCATCTCACTGGTGGAGGGACGAAGTGGTGCATGCGTAGGCTTGAATGGGACACCGATGGTGAAGTTGCCGCCACGCTAGGCGTTGTGGAAAGCCGTGGTCCATCTGCGTTAGTGTCGTGGTGGACATCCGCACAACTAATGGAACCCACCGCAAATGAGAGCGACCCATATGGGTGAGATGGTGGAAGGGCGAGATAATTTGAAAGGTTAGTGTGACGATCGCTCAACTACGTGACTAAGGAATCATGGGCAACGAGTATGATTGTTTCTTGTGGTACAGCAGTGTACAACCTCTACAAAGTCTAAACTGCTTAAACAATCGTCATACTTGGTCGCCGCCGCTCTGCTGCCTTGGTTCTCCGAGCCGCGAGCCGCCACCGCCTCTCACGAGGCGGCCCGATCCTCCGCCTCCCGGCCGACGCTCGAGCCTCCGTTCGGCCGACGCCGCTCGGTTGGCCAGGCCGACGATAAGCCAACACCGCCGCTCGGTTACCGTGCCGACGAAGCTCCTCCGTCGCTTTGTCGCGAGCCGCGCCGAGTCTTCACCGACGAGCTCCTCCTAACGACCTTGGTATTATGCGCCGCCGCCGGTCCCTTGCCGCCGCCAGAAAGAGTAACTTTCCTCGCACGGCCACGCGGCGTAAAAAGGCGACAGCGATGTGAGACAACCGCCCATGTTATAAAAAGTATGTTGATCTAACCGCCTCGCCAGACAAATGGCGCCGCCATCAAGGCTTTTGTTCCATCACCGCGATCCCATTCTCTGGAACCAAGCTTAATGGGACGAACTACATGTTGTGGTCTTCATCGATGGAGATCACCTCGATGGTCACCGCTCTAAGGACATGTCATCGGTGCTCGATCTTGTCCGCGTCATCGGTTTAGTTTTCCCAGACAAACTTACTCGCACTTCTTGCGTAAGATGAGGCCGCCAAGAAGGAGGCAGAGGCCGCTATTTGCCGTTGATACCGCCGATGAGGCTTTTCAAGATGCCTAGACGCTTTTGAGCATCGGTGGCCGATGAGGCCCGTGTTCGCGCCATCCTAGTGGTCAGCATCGACGACTCCATCCAGCCAGACATTGTTGGTCTGCGTGCCACTCGTTAGATCTGGGAGTTCTTTTCGCTTCAGTGTGAGTTGGAGACGCTTCACAAGGAAGACTCCTCCGTTGACGACTTCTTCCGAGCCTTGGCCGTTGAAGACTCTTGCGCCACCGACGAGCCGGGCGCTCCGCTCTGCCAGAGTGTCATAGCGCGAAGGCATATCGTGGTCGCCGCTTTATGACTTTATCCGCCGCCGCCGCAGTTTGAGCTGTTAGGTTCAATCGCCGAGCCGCCACCACGACCGACAATCATCGAGGCTCTTTCGACGCTTCGTGCTGAGGAGCTTCGCTGCGGGTTAGCAGCCCAGTTTGTTTCGACTATGCATGCTACCCCTTCTTCGACTACACCGTCGCTTGCCGCTTCGACTACGCCCCTCCTCGTGTCTGCATTTCTGCTCCTATTTTTGAACCAACTCGAGTTCTGTGCAATTATTGAAAGAACTTCTGGCACGACTATCGGCGTTGTGCGGTGCAAAAAGCGTAACAAGACGCTGTAATGGACGATCCAAGGGGCATGGAGGCCCTTCTTCGACGGAGGATAGACCAAAGACGTTAGGACCTTCTCGGTGAGGTGACTACGTTCAGCTAGCCTCACAGCTCTACTTCAGCAGCCTCTCTCACACTCAATGGTTCGCCATTCTAGCTCGATGTCTCCTCCAGTACTTCTTGGGTTCGGATTCCGTGCCTCTTTTCACATGACACCGACTCCACATCTCTCACTCAATAAGACCTCCTGCTTTCCTATCTCTGCTCGCATAACCGACGATACTACTCGTCTGTCACCGTCAGTGGCACTCTTTGTCCATCGACTTTTATGTTCCAAATTGCTTCCCATGTTCCCAACTTACCATGCAACTTCTTTCTGGTGGGTCACCACCAATCTTTGTTATAGGGTTGATTTTGACTCACACTTGTTTCATCTAGGATCGACTGACAGGATGGTACTTGGGACTAGCCGCGCCGTAGGGATCGTTAAGGTATCTACATCCTTGATCTACCTCTCCCACCTTCCGCCCACTTCAATTGCTCTCTGCCACCTCTACATCTACTTCCACCGAATCGCCGCCACCACCTCTGGCGCTTTTGCACAATGGCGAGTGGCATCACCGTTAGGTCACTTATGTGGGTCCCGTCTTTCTTCATTAGCTCGTCAGGTGTTCTTGGACGTGTTACTATTGACATGGCCATGTTTTGTTAGGGTTGTGTCGGGCAGCCTACAACTTCCTTATCATTCTAGTGAGTCCTTGTCTTCTCGCCTTTTGACTTGGTTCATTCAGATATACGAAGACCTACGCGATTATCTCTAAAGGTAGGCATAAACTTTATATGATCTTCATTGATGATTATTCTGCTTTACATGGATTTTCCCTATGTCTAATCGTGGTCGGGCTTGCGATCTATCGTAGCTTTGCAACGATGGTTCGTACTCGCTTGATTCTCCCATCCGCATTTTCGCGTGATTCTCGGCGAGTACTGCTCTCGCGCTTTTAGACGCTTTCTAAGAAGGACACTCTTTATCGGTCTTCTTGCCCCGTGCCCATACTGAATGGGGCTACCGAGCGCAAACATCGCCATCCGATTGAAACCGCCCGCACTCTTCTCCTTGCCTCTCACGCTCCACCACGCTTCTGGCCGAGGCTATTTCTACTACGCGATATCTCATCAATATCTACCTTTCACTGCTCTTAAGGGTGTCGATCCTATAGAGCGTCTCTACTCGAGCCCCAAGACACTCACCTTCGTGTTTTTGGCTCCACTGCTTTGTTCTATCATGACCTCATGAGCGCACTCAAACTGTCACTTCACCAATTGAGTGTGTATTTTTTGGCTATAGTTCTGAGCATAAGGGTTATCGCTGCTATGATCCTTCTGCTCGATGGATCAGGATCTCACGAGATATTGTTTTTGACGAATCTCGGCCTTTCTTCTATCGAGATTCAGCTCCTTTTCTGCTTTCCTTTGTTAAGTCGATTTCATGGTTATCTCTTTCTGACTCTTCACTCATTTCTCCACTATCACAATCTTCTCCTGGATTGTCTCCAATGGTTCCTTATGTACTCTCGCCTCCTGTTGTCTCCTCGCAAAGACCGCCTCTTGTTCCTACAAAGACCACCGCCTCGTTTCTCGTATTCACTACTCCAGCGCCCTCATCCTTCACCGCCTTTCTCTTGGTATCTTGCCAACACCCACATCTGATCCTCCTGATGATGCTTCTCGTTACGTCCTTCGTGACCAAACATCCCTTTGACCTCCTGATCGTCTTGGATTTGCTCCTATAGCTCATGCTCTCTTTGTCACTGAGCCTAGTTCTTATCGTAAGGCTTCTCCTTATTCTGAGTGGCAGCTCGATATGGCAGAGGACATTGATGCTCTTTAACGTACGGAGACTTGGGATATTGTACCGACACCTATGCATGCTCGTCCGATCACGTGCAAGTGGGTGTACAAGATTAAGACCCGGTCTGATGGTACTATCGAGCGCTACAAGGCTCATCTTGTGGCTCGCTTTCAAAGAAGAGTACACCATGACTACGATGAGACTTTTGCCCCTGTTGCTTATGTGACCACTGTTCGCACTCTTGTTGTGGTTGCTTCTGTTCGTCGGTGGTCTATCTCTCAGCTGGATGTTAAGAATGATTTTCTTAATGGTGAGGTCTACATGCAGCCACCACCTGGGTATTCTGTTCCAGATGGACACGTTTGTCGTCTTCGTCATGCTCTTTATGGCATGAAACAGGTTCCTCATACCTGGTTTGCATGTTTTACCTCGGTGCTTATCGCCGTCGGTTTCACCGCGGGCCCCATGATCCCGCTTCTTTTATCCATATCTCATCTCGTAGGACATCGCTTCTTTCAGACGTTGATGATATGCTCATCACTGTAATGATTCCTCATTCATCACGTATGTGAAGAAGCATTGCGATGAGCGCTTTTTATGATCGATCTTGGTTCTCTTACGTACTTCCTTGGGATTGAGGTCTCCTCCATGCCTGAGGGTTACTACCTCTCCCAGCAAAAGTATGTTTAGGATCTCTTTGACCGGTCTGGTCTGACTGACACTCGTACTGCTGAAACTCCCATGGAGCTATCCCTGCAGCTTAGTGCCACTGATGGTGATCTTCTTGAGGATCCTACTGCTATCGCCATCTTGTTGAGAGTTTGATGTATCTTGTGAGCACTCATCCCGATATTGCTTATACTGCTCATATCTTGAGTCACCATGGCTCGCCCTACCCATCTTCACTGAGACACCTTCGTGTTCTTTGCTACTTGCGTGGAACTATCTCTCGTCGTTTGTTTTTCCCTAGCTCTACCTCACTACAGCTTCAGGCGTACTCCGATGCGACCTTGGCTAGTGATCCTTCTGATCGTCGTTCTCTTTCTCGCCATCACGATCGTCGTTCTCTTTCGCCATCGTGTTTTTCTTGGCTCCTCCTGCTTGCTTGGAAGACTAAGAAGCGATCGCAATTTCTCATTCGAAAGTGGTTGAGTTGAGAGCTATGACAAAGAAGAATAAGCAGAGGTTACTTGGTTGAGGTGGCTACTTGCAAATTTTGGAGTGCCTGTAGTGACACCTACGACTCTTTTGTCTGACAGTACAGGTGCTTTCAGTATTGCCCAGGACCCAGTGAAGCATAAGCTCACCAAGCACATTGGTGTGGATGGTTCATACACTCGCCACAGTGCGGGAGAGAGTACTTGCTTTAAAGTTTGTGCCATCCGAGTTATAGGTTGTCGACTTCTTCATGAAGCCACGCACTAGGGCACAACATCTCAGATTTTCTCTCCAAACTCAAGTGTGTTTGATCCACCACGAGTTTGAGGGGCGTTAGAATAGGACTCTCTTTGTATTCCTTATCCAGATATGGCAACCCCTTGTATTCTCTCTACATATTACTCATTGGGCCCTCTTGAATATACACACAATATCCATAATAATTGCTCATTCTTACTCTTTTCCCAAACCCTCGTAAACAGAACTCATGAAGACTACGATACTACGAGGACCCCAAGTTGGAGGCCCAGGAGATGATGAAGAGTAGTGTAGTTCGTTTAGTCTCGGTCTTACCTCAGTCTAGCTGACCCCGTTGGTGCTTGCGTGCATCCAATATTATCCAAATCTTTGGTTAATATCGGACGCACACAGTTTCCCTGCCGCTACCGTGGAGAGATGTGCTCTATCCTTTTGCTTCCGCTACCGCTTTTGCTACCTTTGTAATATAAACATTTGACATGTTCGGCCCTCAGTTGTAAAACTCGACCCGATGCGGTCTATGTCACTCTGATGTTTGTATCGTAATGTTTGGTTCAGTTTACATCGTGTATGAAATGATTCAGTGATGTATCTGTGAGTGCTATCTACTGGTCTAGGGAATAGCACAGTGTTTTCATAGAGGATTTGGATTTGAGAAATCCGGGTCTGACAGCTGGCCTGCGATTTACAAGAGGTGGAGGCAATGAGGACAAGGACGAACGAAAATGGCAAGGCGGCAAGTGAGGTAAGGACAGCTTAGGGTTAGGGTTCGTGGGATTGGGATGGCTCGATATCATGTAGAATTTTGAAAATAATCGACGTGCCTCTTAGGACCTGACACCATTTATTTATAGTGCTAAAGATTACAATCCAACTCGCACGCGATTTGGACCCTTCAACTCGCATTACGATTTGGACTCTTATCTCTAATATCTCCAACACTATACTTATTAGAATTACAAAATGAAGATTAATATTAACCTGATTTCTAAGGTTGGAAACTTCGTTCAACAGAAGCTCCCTCTCCCCTTCATTATATAAGTGGTGGTACCTGCCAATACACCAAAAACATTTTACTACAGTGCAACATATATTTGTGTATGTTGATCTAGACTAGATATACCTCTTAAGTTCGTTTGAGAGACGAATATTTTCTAGCGCAAAACGAATTACTTCTGGATTTTTGTCAACTCTTGCACGGAGCAACTCAATTTCTTGTGACAACGTTTTGTTTTCTTCCAGCAGATATGATTCCGCTGGCAATTTGTCGCGAACAAGGGCCTCCATCCGGTGAATCTTCTCATCTCGAAACTTCTGCGTCATCTTAGCACACTTTGTATCCTCCTCTCTTTGACAAACCTAAGAACATATACCACAAACTGTTACAGAATGCTCTCTTACAAAATTTTACAGATAGGTTTTACACAAGTTGTTTGTTGTCCCCAGAAAGTTACCAGTCGTTTCAACTGCTCTATTTCAGCTTCAAGTTGCTTGATAGTAGTTTCTGCCATTGATTCTCTCCGCAATGCTCCTGCTAGTGTTTCTTCCAGTGACCTCAACTGCAAAATAACAAACAGACACAGACAGACAGTTTTTAGTCTAATCCATGACTTCAAATATGGAAACAATCTTCAGTGATATCTAAAAACGATTGAACAAAGTCATGCAAGCAAAGATGCTTGTCTTCATGTTGAATACTATAAAAACTGATTTGGGTTTGGTAAATGGTAATCATTAAACTGTTTAAAATAAAATTAAAATAGAATAACTTGATCGGCATACAACTTGTGAAACTACAAGTTATGGGCTAAAACTGAATGAAATTCCGATGAAGACGGCTTGCCTGCTTATTTGAAATTATTAAATCTTGCAGAGATCTTGTGTTCTGGGCATTATTATCTTTGTCCTCATCCACACTCAAATTTTCAGTACCATCATCAACATCACCTCTGGATCTTTCAAAAATCTCACCAGTGAATGATAAAGATCTAGTGACATGTTGACGCTTGAGGACAGCAAGCTCCTCCTGATATAAGGACCTTCTTTTAGTTTAGGATGATGTAACATAGAACGAAAAGTAGGACTAAAATTCTCCTGGAACCACCTTTAGGAGATGTATCTGATGTTGCAAAGCTAGCACATCTCCTGAAGTGTCTTCGTTCACAACCGCCTTCAAATTTGAAGGGGCAAGAATTGCAAGTGGTTAGGAACGTAAGATATTTTGGGGAAAGAAAGAAAGAAAACTAACTTAAGAGGCAAATACTTACATTGTTCTGAATGAGCCTTGCACGCTGAACAAACTTGAGGGTACTCAGTGTTTCATTAGCGGAACTATGTAAAACACACAAAAAGGAGACATTAGGACACCTAACAAGATAATATGTTTTGTTCAAGTTAGAGCGAAGTGTAAGTCCAAAAAATCGTTACCACACTGAAGGGCTGACATTTGCAATGATCATTGTTTTTGAGTTTCCACCAAGTGAATCCTGTATGTAAAAAAAAACGAATAATAGACATCAAGGGAACACAGTAAGAACACAATAATATGATATTTCAAGGTTGTTACTTGGAGAAGAAACGTCAATCTTGAGTCCCTATAAGGAACATGCCTTTGCCTCCCATTTGTTAGATCAACTAAACTCATTATCACAAGACTGCAAAGCACAATTCAGGAAAGTACTCATGGCTGAGCAATAGCACAGAGAAATCTCTTGTCATATAAAAAGAATTCTCCATCTAAAAGTTTCAGTGTTAGACACGAACCCCAGTGTTGATAATGATTTGTTAATATTGGCAGCTTCCTTCAACCGCTCACCTTCAGCACCAGATGTCCTCTGCCTGTTTCAGGTGGATGTCTCAAGGAATTGGGATTTCAGTAAGCACAATGAACTGTGAGACAAATGACAATATTGTCTATCTACCTTTCTGACCCAGCGAGATCAACTAGATTCAGTCTTGCAAACCGTAAGTTAGATGTTGAATCTTTCTCCCACCTACTCTCGATGATACATGTGAAAACACTGTGGGATCGGCTGCTCTCACGATTCATATTTGTAGCAGACACTTTCCTGTTAGCAGAACCCTGAAGTAGGTTTTGGGCAAACACGATTACTCAAAATACAATGACAGTCTGCCAGAGGATATTCACAAGATAAAAGATCATAGAACAAATGTATTTACCCGTATCAAAAGTTTTATGATGTCACTGACACAGCCAACTGCAAGTTCGGTCAAATTTTCTACGTAGACTCCATTCATTATATCCTCCCGGAGCTGCACATTAGTTGTTTCATGCTTAGTACCAATAATGGTATCACACTGAAAAGTCATATTCACTTGAAGCAACAGCATCAAAGCTTACTGGAAGATTTGTGGATGAAGGATCAAGAAGATCTGTAATTTGTTCATTGTAAATCTCAGGAAAGAACACTTGCAATTGTACTTAAGCTTCTCATCCCTCCGGCTCTCTTCTTCCTGCAATTTTGGGTTGAACACAAACAAATTTGAGATTTGTAGCACTATAAGATACTTGATCATCTGATCAGAAATAACTAATGTGTTTTGTATGTATGAAACTACGAAACTGAGGGAAATAGTTTCGTTTTTACCGCTCTGATTCTCGCAAACAAGAACTCAAAATACGTGGTGTCATCCCACGGTCTGGACTAGGCCTCACTTCCAGCTCACTGATTTCGCCAAGCATTGTGTACGTTTTTCCACTTCCAGTCTGCAAACAATTAAAGAGTTCAAGAACATGAAAATAGTTCTTCATGACCAACAAGTAAAACAAAATGAAGTTGATAACAAATACCTGCCCATAAGCAAAGACGCAGCTGTTGTATCCAGCCATACAGTTCTCGACCATTGGTAAGCCAGCAACTCGGAAAAGTACTTCCTGCAATTGCAAATTCAGCAGTCAATCGTAATCCAAGAATTAGAATCAGAGCATGAATCAAATTGTTTTCAAGCTGACCTGATTCATTGCTTCACAAGCAACATGGTCGAATGTAAAACGGGTTTCTGGCTGCCCAATCCATGTGATACTCTGCGCACTTTCTTGTTTCAAACATCGATTATAACCATTCAGGCTTTTCTCAGTGTTATTTAGAGGGCGCACACGAATAACAACCTGGAGAATAAATAAACCACAAATGTGAAGGATGTGTATGGTGAAATTGACTCCAACATGTTCATCAATTCAAAATTCAAAGCTCAAATACATCCTGGCCTAGTTATAAACGCAAAAGGAAAGAAATGAAAGGAAAACAACTCAACCAACTCATGTCTGGAACATCTACATAATCATTAACTGAGGAACATTTCTGGTGGTAGTCTACCTAATCAGAATAAAATTAGCACAAGAGCCCATTTCCCATTTGATACGATGATATTTCTATTTGGTGTGCAAGATGAAATTCTGTAATGGTCAGTCATTACCCAGAAATCTGTGATCTCGGACCAATGAGTATATACTCATGCTTTACATTTTTTCCCCGTTTCATACGATGATATTTTCTATTTCCCAAACAATAAAAAAAAAATCACATAACAGCAGCAAAATAGGCAGTTGATCCAATTTACACCTGCACATTACTCTCCATCCAGAAAGAGGGTCCTCCGGAGCTCAAAATGCGGTACCTCCGCGGAATTCACCACAGTCGCTGGCACAAACGACACCGGCGTTCCCCTCGCCGCCATCGAGAACCCCAACCCCAACCCTGGCCCCCGGACACCACCGCTCATCGGCGGCCTCGACCCGCTCATCCCGACGCTGTACGCCGGCTTCGTCACGCTCTTCGTCGGAGTGCTCTGGGTGGATCCACCCTCGGAAGCCGCAGCGGCCTTCGCGCGATGGGCACGGGTAGTAGTCATCACGCTGCATGGGATCGCGCCCACCCGCGACGGCAGGTCCTCGCCGCGGGGCGGGACCCACCCGAACCGGCTCCGCACTGCCGCTTTATCGGGAGTCCGGAACGGGAGCTTCGAGGGCGTCGGCGCCGGCGACTCCGTCTTCCGCTTCAAACCCGACGCCGGAGGCTGGATGGCGAGGAGTGGAGGCCGGGAGGCCGCCGCGTCGGAGTCCGCGGCGGCCCCGGCGTTGGCGGGTGCGGCATCTGAGTCGTCGGCCGGCACGTTCTCGTCGTTGCCGGCTTCCGAGGCGGAAGCCTTCGCCGGAGTACGGCGCAGAACGCCGACATCCCTCACCATTCTACACAAACACCAAATCCTCAAATTTTCGAACAAAAAAAGTCGCAAAAAGACGAAGCTTTTCGGGGAGCTCGAGGAGGCACCTGAGCGCGGAGGGGGTGGAGGTGGCGGCGGTGAGGAGGAGGAGGATGGTGAGGCGGCGAATGGTGTGATGCTGCAGCCGCCGCCGCTTCTATAAGCTTCTTCTGGAGGAGTGATCCGTGTCAAGACAGCAGAAAATTTCAAAAATTCGGGAGAGAAAAAAAAAATCAAAAACCGATGCTTCGGTGCAGATCGGGTCGCATCCGAATCACCTGGTAGTGGAGCCAGAGGACTGAACCTAGGGTAGCCCGGCCAACCGGCGGATCGCGAGCTGCTTCTGGTTGGTAGTGTTCGTTCTAGAAGGTTCTAAAACTCTCTCTCTCTCTCTCTCGCGGCAGGAGGAGGGGGGAGAAGGGAGGAAGGTTTATGCCCGTTAGGTGCTCGAGAGTGTGGGGCGGCAAGTTTTAACGGGATTTGAATCGGGATGGAGGCATTCGAAATGGACGGCTGGGATCGGATCGCGGCGGGAGGACGGTTCGAATTTGGGGAGTATTGGAGCAATACACTCGTCAGTGTGCCGATCGCCGCCGTCTTTGAAGCTTGAAGCGCATCTTCACTGCCGAACAGTTGAATTTCAGACATTTTTTTAAATGGAAGTCGTTCAATGATCTGCAATTCTCCTCGCAAAACAATGATCTGCAATTCTAATATGTGGATTCTTGATTTACTGATTCGTGGGTGGATTCATAATATATCCTTGTCTAACTCAAATGGGTGTGCATCAGATTAGTGGTGGCCAAACGGGCAATATGGCCCGGCATGTCCGATAAGACCTGGTAGCTAATCGAGTCGAGTCATGCCATGTTGGCCGATGAACCGACGTGCGAAACCAGGCATGGCATGGCGGTCGGTCGGGCTATGCTAAGGCTGGCTACTGTTTGGTTCGGTCCGGTTAGGATAAGGCAGTAGGCTAGCGGCCACACACGCGGCACGCCCAAGCCACGTAGCCAAGCATGCCCGACGGTTTCCTTGGCTCTGCCGCCTCCCGTCCCAACCGCTGTCGTGCCTAGTCACTGCCTCCTCTGTGCTCGCCAGTCGTGCCCCGTCGCCTCCCCACACCGTCCTCCTCTACGTCGGTCGCGCCCCGCTGTCTCCGTGCTCGAGCCCCCCCCACCAACGTCGTCGTCCTCCCCGCCGGACACGCCCTCCTCCGCACGCCGTCCTTCTCACCGCAATTGCTGAGAGGGCCCACCGTGCGTGCTATGTCGGCCCATCGTGTCAGGACGCGGACCCAAGCACAGCAGTCCCGCTCGGGCCGTGCCAGTCCGACCCAGCTACTGTGTGGATTATACCATACTCTGGACCGACCCATCTGGCCATCTCTACATCGGATACATTGTAAATGTACCTGGGGCTTATGCATGGGTATTTTCACAAAGAACTCCACGTGGAACACATCGATCCGCGCACGATTCCTATCAAATTCTTGCACCCGAAAAGTAATAACTGTGGCGTGATTAACCCAACGTCTGATTGTTTGGACGGGTCGGATGACATACGGGAGGAAATGCATAATACAGTTGCTTCACAACGAGCAAAATCAGTGGTCGATGTTGCGTTGGTCCCATGTTTGAAGCGATATCAGATGGAGACACGGAGTTAAATCAGTCAACCAATGTTGTAAATCTTCATGCTGTGCACATGCACCGCGCAGCACGGTGACCCTACGTCCCTGACGGCCATTGTAAATGCCACCAGTAGTACTAGTACACATAGGTAGGGCAGGGGTGGGGTGGGGTCCCTACTCCCTACGTCCCTAGCTTTTTTCTTTTTTTTTGCTTGGAGAAGATACTCCGTCGGATGCTGAAAAAAAAAACTAGCTACTGGGCTCCTAAATTATACTTATTAATTAGTTAAATGAGTTAGTTTTTAATAAAATTGGCTTTCGCTTTGGCTTGACTCAAAATTTATTTAATTACATTTATTAATTGGTTAAATGAGTCATTTTGAAAAAATAAAATTGGATATCTCTTTAGCTCAGCTCGTTAATTTAATTCTAAAAATAATTTTAAATTATAAATAAAATAATATTGTATCAAACTATATCAACTTTAAGAAAAGCTTGATAAAAAAAGGACTCGGGTATATCCACCCTTAGCTGCTGATGTTTGAAAAATCGGATGGTGCGAAGACCAACGGCTACGTTCCTCCATTTGAATCTCTCTGCTTGGGCCTGGATCACTCTAGCTACCCTTTTGAGCTCTTCGTACAGATGCAAGTTACTGTTCGGGGCCCTGGAATTAATCTGCGGTGAAGAATTCGTGGTTCTAGAGCGTAAGAATTCAAATTCAAAAAACTTGACACCACCACCCTCGTGCTTCCAGACCCAATTTGAATTTCACAGATATGTGTAGTATGCTATATGCCTATGCGGCTGGCACATGGGTTAATTTCTTGGCACCAGCGTGTCACATCATCTTGGAATCTCTGATACGAATCTTATCTTGCATGCCTCCGGCCTGAACCTTGCAGACCTTAAGTCCTGACCAATTTGCTTGCTTTAAACTGGAGTGTTAACTTGCTGTTGGAATAATCATGGACGCACCACCGAACTAGTTTCGGTTTTAACTGTTGGGTCCGTAAGCTGTAGCTGCAGCCGAGGTGCACACTATTATAAATAGTGTTTGTACTTATTATTATAAAGTCAATAGACTAATATATATATACAAGTACATATGTGATATATATGCAAATAACCATTTATATACTCCCTCCGTCCCAGTATATAGGGCGTATAAATTTTTTTCTGCTGTCCCACAATACATGGCGTCCCTTTATTTTGCACTGCTTTCTTCCATCTTTGCCCTCAGCAATCTGTATGCATGCAAGCGTGACGCTTAGAGTTCTGCTTAACGCTTAGAGTTCTGCTTCATTTTGCACTGCTTTCTCACCATCTTTTCCCTCAGCAATCTGCATGCATGCATGCAATCTGCTATCCCACAATACATGGCGTCCCTTCATTTTGCATGCATTCAACCGCTCTGAGAAGTGCCAGCGTGCTGCATGCGCCCGACTAGAAAAGTGCGAGGATCCGCTGCTTGATGCTGAATGCATTCAACGCTTAGTTCTGCTTAACGCGTGAGCCGATTGAGCGAGTTCCATGGTGATGGCCGCTGAGACCCCAGGCAGTCGCGAGGATGGCGACGACCACAATCAGAAGCCGGCACTCACCGATCTCGACGACGGTGACCACAAGCAGATGCCCGACGCGTCCAGCAGCGACAAGCTCCTTGATGAGAGGCGCGTATTGAAGGGTTCGTGCTCTCGCTGTGGTCTCGTCCACCGCGATTACATGGTCACGGCTTGGATCTACGACCTCGACGAGTTCGACTGCAATATACTCCTACCCGGGATTGACGACAGCGACGATAAGCAAAGCTACATGGATATAGACTCTCTTGCCGGCAACTCGTATGTTCCGGAGTCCCTTGCAGACGACAACCAGAAGCCCGTGCTAGCCGATATTGACGACGGCGACCACAAGCAGAAGCCCGCACTCACTTATCTCGACGACGGCGACCGCAAGCAGAAGCTCGTGCACGACACCAATGACACCCTCCTTGCTGGGCTCGACGACACCGACGACACTGACGCACGTGAAAACGATGACAAGAAGGACCCCGACTCGTCTAGCAGCGACAAGCTCGTTGAAAACGATGACAAGAAGGAACCCGACGTCTAGCAAATGATGTGTTCGATTACATTTGCAATAATGATTCTAATTGATGTACACAATTGCTTCGTTCACAACTTCTGGGTCACATTGTAATCTAACGGGAAGAACACCATTCCTCTCAAGTGATTGCTTCTTCAAGTGTGTGATTGCATAGTGTTGCCCTCCTTTTTGACGCAAAATTTCTCTCATGCATGATTGGTGAGTGAGGAAAATACGGTTACTCCTATCAACTGGATACTCGTCAAAAGCTTGGATTACCTTGGCAACAATGTCTTCAACGTTGCTTGGAGACGACTTTTGAAACATGGATTGAATGGCCGCAAAAAAACCAAGATCTAATACATTGAGATCGGGAGAGTTGGGTGGCTGGCACATCAAACTTATGTCAAAACCATCTGCGGATGCCGCACGACAAAACTCGTCATCATTGATTGCAATATGCGTCCTAGCATTATCCTGCTGGATGAATATGGGGGTACCAACTTCCTCCGCTGGCCATTTCTGCTTGATCGCGGGCAATACTTTGTTTACAAGGTACTCACGGCTTGTTTCCTTGGTTACCGATATCATTGCCTTGGTCACCAATGTACCAGCAGGCCTATTTGCACTACTTCGCTTTGCCGGCTCTACGAAAGTGAAAGGAAATATGCCTATCTTTCCAGAAAATGTAACATTTCCATCCCCATCAAATCTAGGTCTCGCAATTGCTGCGAGCAACATCACCTTCTCTATGAAAATTTTACTCTTTGTGGTTCTTTACGGCTTGTCCTCATCTAGCGCCAAGTAGTAGTTTTGACATTTCCTCGTCCGATAGAACCACTTCTCGTCTATGTACACGATGTTGTACATACCCTCAAAAGTTGGTTCTTGCGGCATGCTTAATTTGTCTAGCATTGAGAGGCAAAACTTAACACGCGCTCTCTTGTTATCTTCAGTCAATGTAAACTTAATGTCATTTGTGTGCCGTCTAAACTTCCCTTCTTTCATCCGCCTAAACAATGTGCTCTTTGAAATATTCAGAGCGTCTGCTAGATCCCGGATTGTCGTTCGGCTACTCAAAGGCACATCTTTTATGGCTTCCGGATCGAAGGCTACTCGTTTCCGGCCACAATTCTTTGCCTTCTTGCTAGAGACTGCGTTTATCCCACCACCATGCTGTCCGTTTAGCCATATCCGCTGCACAACTCTCAAAGGCACGCGTGTTTCAACAGAAACGGTCTTCGTCGCTCCTTTCTTCAATATGCCGACATAAGTTCGCTCTAGAAGCATGCTATATATGGCTCGGCGTTGATCATCAGTATATTGATTCCTCCTTCTAACATTGCCAACTTGATCTACAGATGTGTGGAAAAAAGAAATTAATCAAAAGTAGGTGTAGGAATTCTTTCTGTTGCTAGGCTACTCTTCGCCATGTCTTACTCGTCTCATAGGCGTTAGGTGCAGGGGCGCCATCCTCTTCACCATGGGCTGGGGCACCGTCCTCTTCTCCATGGGAAGGTGCACCACCGTCCTCTTCGCCATGGGTCGGGCCGCCATCCTCTTCGCCATGGGTCAGGCCGCCATCCTCTTCAAGCAAGACAACAAGTATACATGATCTATCCTAACGGTAAGCATTAGAGGAACAAAACAACAGAACAAAGGTCTCGTGTAATACCTTCATCGCTACCATGAAACACAAGATCAAAATTAAGGTCGGTGACAGGGCCATCATAGTCATCAATCTCTTCCCAATGGATAGGTTGATTTAGGTCCAAATTCGCCATTGATTTCGAGCAAGCAACTGGACGAGAGAAGAGGAGAGAGTGGCATCAAACCTATTGTGTTCATGCCTATTTATTGGAGGAAAACGAATTTGAATTTCTGGGCGCAATCCTCTCAATCCATACGCACTACTCAATTTCGGGCGCCATCTTCTAAATGTCAGATTCAAATTTTCGCTATACCGCTAGAGACTTCTAAATGCCTGGGCGCCATCTTCTAAATGCATGCGTGCGAGCGAGCGTGGGCGGCGTGCGGGAGCGCGCGAGACGCGGGCATTTTTACTCGCGAATCTGCATGCCGTGCTATTTTTGCTCGCGAATCTGCATGCCGTGCTATTTTTGCGCGCGAAAATGCATGCCGTGCTTCTCTCGCGCTCGAATCTGCATGTCGTGCTTTAAAACTGCATGTCGTGCTTTAAATGCATGCATGCATGGCTCCCGACATAAAGAATCGCATGCATCTTGTCAATGTAATTAGGGGTAGATGAGGAAGAACGGATAGCTCGCGCGCCCTCCCTTGGTCTCCGAAAAAAATTTTATACGCCCTATATACTGGGACGGAGGGAGTAATACACATCTAACACCCCCTTAAACTTATGATGAATCAACAACATTAAGTTTCGAGATATAGAAGTCGTGCTGAGATCTAGTCTACGCCTTAGCGAAGAAATCTGCCAACTAAAATTTTGAAGGCACATACTGAAGAGCAACAATCTGGTCCTGCACCTTGGTCCGCATGTAGGAAGCATCAACACAAATATGTTTCGTAAGCTCATGCTTCACTGGACTGGTATCAATACTAATAGCTCCTATACTGTCAAATGAAAAAGGAGTGAGTGCTGAAACAAAAACACAAAAATCCTCAAGTAACCACTGTAGCCAAGTAACCTCCGCGGTCAAAAAAGTCATAGCTCGCAAATCTGCCTCAGCACACAAATGAGAAACTGCTATCTGTTTCTTAGTCTTCCAAGCAATGAAAGAACCATTAAGAAAAACACAATAGACAGAAAGAGACCGGCGATCAGAGTGATCACTAGCCCAAGTAGCATCAGAATATGCCTGGAGTTGTAAAGAGCTGGAACAAGGGAAAAACAGACAACGGGTGATGGTTTCACGAAGATATTGTAGAACACGGAGAAGATAACTATAGTGGAGCTGAGTAGGAGCAGAAACAAACTGACTCAAGATATGCACATGGTACAAAATGTCAGGACAAGTGACACCCAGATAAACAAGACTCCCAACAAGGTGACGATAGCGGGTAGAATTAGTAAGAGGCTCACCATCAATGGCCTGAAAATGAACATTAAGCTCCATGTGAGTCTTAACGGTGTGTTGATCCGTAAGAGAAGTACGATCAAGAAGATCCTGGATATAGTTTTCTTAGGACAGATAGAAGCCCTCGGGCGTAGAAATAACCTCAATCCCAAGAAAATAGCGAAGAGGACCCAGATCAGACATGAGAAACTGCTCATTAAGACGCTCCTTAACAAAAGTGATGTACTGATAATCATCTCCAATAATGATCATGTCATCAACATATAAAAGGAGAAGTGTCCGACCATGAGGCGAAGTGTGAATAAAAAGAGTAGGATCATGAGCACTCGCAGAGAAACCAACTGCAGTGACAACAGAAGAGAAACGATCAAACTAAGCATGAGGAGCTTGCTTGAGGCCGTAAAGAGATCGGTGAATGCGACAAACCATACCCTCAAGAACATAATACCCCGATGGTGACTGCATATAAACCTCCTCATGCAACTCACCATTGAGAAATGCATTCTTGAAATCAAGCTGAGAGATGGACCATTCCCGAACAAATGCCACGGCAAGAAGAGTGCATACGGTGGTCATGTGAGCCACAGGAGCAAGTGTCTCATCATAATCACGACCATGCTCCTACTGAAAACCACGTGCTACGAGACGAGTCTTGTAGCGCTCAAGAGAACTATCAGAGTGGGTCTTAATCTTGTAGACACATTTGCAAATGATAGAAGTAACACGCGCAAGAAGAGGGACAAGATCCCACGTGTCAGTACGCTCAAGGGCAACAATCTCCTCTACCATCGCATGCTGTCACTCCTGATAAACAACAGCATCACGATAAGAAGTCGGTTCAGTAAGAGCCGCTAAACAAAAGCGCATAGGAGGCCAAATAGATTAACGATCATGACAAGTATATCGAGGAGGAGAAATAGAAGAAGATGACCCGTCAGAAAAAAATAGCGCATCAGGAGAATCCTCAACTCGTGGACGACGAGTGTAGTAGAGGGGATAAGAAGGAACAAGGCTAGGATGAGCCTTTGGAGAGGATGGTAGTGGCGAAGGAGACGATGGAGGAGCCACCGAAGAGGCCAAAGGTTGTGATGAAGGTATGGTGACTATAGGAGTGGCAGGAAAAGCCAGGAAAGAAAGAGGCTCGACAAAGAGATGTTGGAGTGGTAGAAGGAGAAGGACGAGGGTAGAAAGGATGCGACTCATCAAAAGTGGCATCCCAAGAAACCCACATCTGTCGACCAATAGGATCCCAACAACGATATCCATTATGCTCAATGCTGTAGCCCAGAAAAAACACACTCCACGGTCTGAGCGGTCAGTTTGGTGCGCTCACGAGGGGTAAGAAGAACATAGCACACACACCCAAAGAGACAAAGACTATAATACTCATGAGGCTTGTCACAGAGACGCTCAACTGGGATCCCACCCTGAAGAGCAGAAGAAAACTGAATGTTAATAAGGAAAGTGGTAGTAGAAACAGCCTCAGTGCAGAAGTGTGGTGGGACAACAGAAGCAAGCATAAGAGTACGGGCTATCTCAAAAAGATGACGATACTTCTGTTCAAACACACCGTTTCTGGGCATGAGCATCAAGGCAAGAAAACTGAGAAAGAGTGTCCTGCTCAACAAGAAAACCACAAAGGACTCCTGACAAGTATTTCCCAGCCGAAAAGTCATCAATAAAAATTATATAATATCGATGACCTCCTTTCGAAACAAAAGGAGCCGAACCCTATACATCAGAATGAACAAGATCAAAAGGACACTGTGACACTGACTCACTAAAAGGATAGGGAAGTTGATGCTATTTAACAGGATTAGAACCCTGACAATTGAGAGAAGCCTCACCCGACATAGACCCGAAAAGACCGCGATGAAGTAAAGTTGATAGACGCGACCGATGATGCCACTGAGCAAAAAACGAAGTGGAGGTGACAAGAACATGTAGATATGGGCCATATGGCTAACTATATATATATATATATATATATATATATATATATATATATATATATATATATATGTATGTATGTATGTATGTATATATATGGGAAGGCACCGTGTGAAAAGAGTAGCGAGAGATAGCAGTAACAAGGTGGCACGAAACAACGCCAGGGATGAACAAAGCTTTCTTCACACTGATTCTTCTGCATGAACTTAAATGAGTAATCCTCAGAGGTCAATCCTGTTACTTGGGGGAGGAATTAGGTACTGGTAAAAAAAAAGAAAATATATGTTATGGAAGACACTATCAAATAACCACAAGGAGTTGAACTGGCTTATATTTTTAGTTAGACATTGGTAACTTGGAGTACACCGTTGACAATTTGAAAGATCAAGACCTCTACAGAATATTGCATTAGCTTGTACAACTACAGGTCCACAAAACAGAAGGTAACTCCTCGTAAACAGGTTGGGTGAACCTGTTATGCACAGTACATGTTGAGCATGCACAAGAAATATTACACCTTAATTTTGCAGCCAAACCTAAGGATGACAGTTCATTATTGACTTGCAGCTCTTGACATTAACAAGCTATCTAGGTTATGCCTGTAACTTATTATACTCGCACAAAAGACCTGAAGAGTGAAGACTACATCAGAGACTCAACACAAAAAATCTTTGAAATCGAGGATTTGCACTCCCAAAGGTAGCAACGCTGCAACGGGAGTGTTCCAATTTGAAATAGATAAACTAAGATCGATAGAAGGAACCAACCGTGAAGAACTCAATATAAAGGGCCCCCGTGGATCGAAATTTCCAAAATATAAAATGACATGTTTGCCGCGGGATCCTAGCCGTTTGAACATCGCTAACAATAATCAACCATGCAAAAGTGCATTGTCTTTCAGTGATGACTATTTAGAAGCTGATGTTTTGATGCCTTGTCAACCATATAATATTACTATGCTAAATTAAGATCGGTAGAATCAACTAACCGTGAAGAACTTAATATAAAGGGATTGTTCTGGATCGAAATATGCAAAATAAGAAATGACAAGTGCAATTTGTACAAAAGGATAAAGGGATCAACCGGGAAGGTGTTGAAAATAAGGGTGATATTTAAATTCTATATTTTAATAGAAGACAAATATCACAAATGAATAATAATGCATAAAACAGTACAAGCAGCATGCAACTAATTGTAATTCGCAATATATGCAAAAACATAACGTAAACAAGTCAATCAGTCACACGAAAGACTTACTAATGGGTCCGATGAAGAACAGGAAGCAGCGCAGACGCAGACTTGATGCAGTGCAGAAATGTAGATGGATCAGTGAAGCGAGCGGTTGCGCAGATGTGCGCTACCCAAAAACTTTATTGCCGCCACCCGTGCAGGTCTTGACAGTAGCAACGGCTCGGAGATACTGCTCCCCTTCTTCACAGTGCACGCCAAGAAGAAGTCGATGAGATTCAGACGGCGAAATACAACATCACATATTTGTAGAAGGAAGAAAAGAAGAAAATAGAGGCAGTGGTTCTACGCACTATGCTCTAGACGTCTCTAGACATATATATAGAGATGTAGACTATGAACTGGCCTGATTAAATAATCATTTACTCACTCATAACTGACATATTTAACCAGTCATTTACCCACTGGTAACTGCCTATCATCAACACCCCAATAAAGTCTCAAATTCAAACATTTGAATCTCATTCAATAGAGAGAGATGCATGGTTCAGTAAAAAAAGATGGACTTGGTCTGCCAAGTGGAGCGCCACGTCACGGGATTTTCTGCACAAAAATACGCGAATACACGCGCACGTGAGTACACGCGTGTGTGTGTTTAGCCAAAGCCCTCCTCATGCCACCCTCATCTATGTATCACATATTTTAAAGAGAGACAAGGATTCCACCTTATATATTGGTCACCTCCACCTTGCTTTACCAATATGGTACTAAACCATACGTGCTTTGGAATTATAGAAAATGAGCATTACTCATATAGGCCAATTTCCAACAACTCCCAACCAATTCCAAAGCAAGAAGCAAAAAGATCTCAAAGATATTGTGTTGAAGTACTGTTAATATAACGGTCTTTTAATGTAAGTCTCGTACGGGTTAAATTTGCACCTAGAATGATAAGATTCATCTTCTCACAGCTGATGAATAGACTATGCCTTGAATTCATAGCTTTTCGTGATCAAACATCACTTGAAATCTCAACTAATACTAGGTTGTCAATGAACCACGTTTGAAAAGTTAGTCACATTGCAATCGTGGGCAGTGATGGCGCTTGGGTGCAAGTTAAGGAGGGGAAGGGTAAATGAATTTCACAATTTATATATGGTTGCTCTTTTTTTGCTCCATTGCCCCTGTTCGTGGGAAACACCCTTGCTATGTGAGGAAGTTTAACGTCAAACCAAACATCCCAATATTCCAGTGCCGTGTTTGGTTGGTGACCTCTTGGAGTTATCCTAACCATATGTATGTTTTCATGTGGAAACAAGACATTGTTCCGATGGTTACCTCATTTTTTAAACTCGCCTCATTTCTATGAAAATACCCCCTTCACATGGTGCGGAAATGTCTCGTTATCGAAAATTTCTTGGTAAGTTTTGGACGGAATTGTAGCAATAAAAAACCTCATATTTTCAATGCAAGATATTCTCGAAAATCGGGCAAAATCGATCGAGGTAAATTAAGTCCCACCCAATTAGGACATCCAAAGTACGTTGTACCTACACAGATACTACATCACTACCGCATCACTCGAAGTTTACTTTTTCTGTCCCGTGTCTTCGCACTCCTTCCCTCTCATTCCCTAATCACTGACACGCGGGCCCGTGCTCAGAAGGATTCCCTTAGCGTCGGTACCTCCCTCTCCATCGTTCTAAATCGTCTGTCGCGGACGCTGACCTGGCATGTACCGGCAAAAAGCGAACATGGCAGGTGCTCTTAATAACACAATTCCACAAAGTACGAATTAATATCGATAAAAAAATAACTGAATATAAAGATTATGACATCTTGACAATAACACGCACGATTTCTCAGAAAAAAAAAGGAAGAAAAGTTTACACCCACGCACGACGCATCGATCGACACGCTGGACACACACCATGCATGGACTCATCTATGCACGGACGTACGAACAAACACGTAGAGAGACGCGTATATCACCACTAAAATACACGACGCGCGCGTGCCGACGCCAAATGTCACAGCAGCTGCGGGGCCCCGTGGTGCAGCCCGCCGGCTTCCACCGGCGCCGACGCGGCGAACTCCTGCCACACCGCTGCGGTGGACACGCCCGCGGCCTTCCACGCATCCGCGTGGTCGCCCTCCAGGATCCTCGCGGGCCACAGAAACGGCGCCGCACCGAAGCCGAATGGCCCCACCTCACCGGCGCCGGGCTGCCCGAGACCGAGGTCGAAGCCGAGCCGCCCCTCCAGCAACGGCACCGCGCCGAGCGCGAGCAGCGGTGCCGAGCCTAGCAGCGAGCCGAGGAGGCCGCTCTGGGCCGATGCCCGGGTCGGCGCCGGCGCAGCTGCCGGCGAGGAGGCGAAGGGGCTGGAGGTTGCTGCTGCTCCTGTAATGGCCGCGGCGGCGGCGGCGACGACGGCGCGGGTGGGGCGCGCGGGGCGCGGGCGCTTGCGGGTGGAGCCGCCGATGGGGACGTTGCGGAGGGAGCCCCCGAGCGTCCAGTAGCGGCGGCACGCGCGGCAGAAGTGCCGCGGCTGCGCCGTGTTGTAGTTGTTGTAGTAGCAGAACTTGGTGTCGTGCGACGCGCACCGCGGGCACTGCTCCCTCCCCGCCGCCTGCCTCGGCGGCGCCGGCGCCGGCGGCTGCTGCCCCTGCGGCTGCAGGGCGACGCCCACCGCCGCGGCACCGTGCGGCGGCGGGGGCAGCGGCGCCTCCATGACCGAAATCGCTTATTGCTTCTTGAATCGGTGGATGCTTATATGTATGTGACGCTTTTTGCATCGGTGATTTGCTTGCTTGGTGTTGGCGAGGCTATATATAGCGAGCGGCTAAGCTAGTGGCCGGATGGATGCTGGTGTGGTGTGGTGTGTACAGTTTTTTGTCGAGAGGCATGCAGAATTGCAGAGAGGGACTGTTCGGACCGTCGCTGCGTGGGTGGTACGGAGGTGACAGTATGCTGCAGACTCCCGACATAGAGAGAGCGGTGGCCATATAGGTTACGTAGCTTTCTTTTGCAGGACAGAGGAATTCTAGTAGTACTCTACTGCTCATCAATGGATGCGATGTGTGGATCGATGGAGGTGAAGATCAGAATGTTTTGATCATTTGGTGGCAACATTATCGACCAATTCTGATGACCATTTGCATGGAGAGTGCAGGAGTACATAGCCGAGAATTAAGGGTATATATATATATACAGTGGATTGATTACCCAAGTCATGTAGGACTAATTAATTCTCGGAACTGTTAAGTGGCCTGTTTGGAACACGCGAATTTTTCATCAATTCTAATCTCAAGAGGAAACGGGACCTCAAGTGGTGCTAAACCTAACTTGGGAGTTTCTGCGGACAGTGAAGATGGGCCAGATTATGTTAGCAAGAGCAGGACAAGCAGGCGCTCCGATTGAGGAGGAGGAGGCTAGGAGACTGCCAATCAGCATGACTACGTGAGCCGGCCGCACTCTGGCCATACATACATACATACATACTGACGTAGTTAGTGATCGACGTGTAGCTCGATCGATCTCTCGCTGCGGTGCCCCCTGCGCGCCAAGCATACGCATGCAGTCTGCACACGTACGTAGCAGCCGCAGCCTTTGGACTACCCCGGCCGTCGCGCGCCCAACCGCATCTGTACCCCCGATGCACGCCACGCCGGCGCCGATGCCGATGCGACGCGCAGGCAGCCAAGGCGCTTTGTTGCCATCGGCCGCCTGCCACGGCGTCAGCCCGACCCCGGCCGCGCGCCATGCGTATATATTCGGATTCGCACTGCATGCGTGCGTCCACCGCTCGCCATTGGCGGCTTGCGCTTGGAATCGCGTTGCGCCCCTGCATATGCCTCTCTACCTACCGGCGTCTAGCTGATCGATCCATCCATCCATTACACGCTTAGCTATAGGAGCTAGCGACAATTGGGCATCGATCGATCGATCGGTCCCAAGCTAGCTAGCTTGTTCGTGCATGTATCCATGCATGTATCATGCGTGCTATACTGCATGCCTGTCTTACACCCAGTGAAAACTTTACCGGCGGGAAAAAAATTTTCGGAGGGTACCGGTAACCGAAAATTTCGGCCGATTTTTTTTTAAAAAAAAACTCAATTTTTTGGATTTTAAAATTTTAAAAATAATTTTGAATAAAATTCAAGCAAATTTGAATTTTTTTGAACAAAATTCATCAAAACCAAAATTTTTGGAGTTAGTTTGAATTTTACCAGCGGTAACCGGTAACCTCGGCGAAATCTTTTTTACTGCTTACACCTCCATTTGGAACAAGAAATTTTCTCTGATTCCTTCACTAGAACCACAGGAGCCTAGGAATTAAACGGACTCTCTCGTACTAGTTAATTAGCAATCACACACAACAATAACTAGTCTTCCGTTGCTAAACTAAACCTTACTGCATGAATTATACTCTTCTACAACAATAACTAGTCACGCATGACGCCTCGCTTTCAAGCACTGATCGGTTCGTCAGCAGCATGCAGCTGCTGGTGACCGCACAGCAGTGAGTCTTCTCTTTCTTTGTCCCTCTTTCTGAAGCATCCTCCTAGCTACCACCTGCGCCAGATGCTTTTTCCCCTTCTTCTTCCTCCTGTTAGATTGATCTCGGGGCATTTGGCCCAACGGCCAAATGCCCACCCCTCGATCGCGCTCGATCGAGGCGCGCCCACCAAGATGGTGGTGGGCCCATCGCCGATGCTATAAAAGAGAAGGGGACCGGGGCGGCACTGATCACGAGGTTGACTGCGCCGCCACAAACCCTAACACACAAAACCCTAATCCGATCCAGAGGGGGCACTGAAGTGACGGGAAGTCCACCGCCGCCTCCACCGACGCGGTCGACCACCGACGGCCACGCCTCCGCTCGGGACACGACACCGCCGCTAAGCCGCTTCTCTCCACCGACCGCCGCCTAGCGCAGATCTCAAGGACGATCCGCAATGGCCAACTCGTCATCGTCTACATCGGACGGTAAACCCGTAACCCCGAAACAATAATCTCTCTCTCAGTGAAAACTTTACCGGCGTCGAGAACGACGCACTCATTCCTGACCAATCAAGGCAAGAGGTGCGCTGATTCTGTACGAAGAGAGAGAAAGAGAGAGTGGCAAGCTATTTCACCGTGACACGATCGAAGGGTTATATACGGGTGAGAAGAGCGCGAGAAATGCGACGAGAGAGTGGCGGTAGTGGCAAGAATCTCGCGGCTCTCTTCGTTGTCTCCGCCAGAGCGGGTGGGTGAGCGCCAGGTAGCTGAGCATTGATGGTGCCAGGCGAGGTGATGGGAGCAGTTGACTGGCAAAAACCGTAGGTGGCAAGGCGAAACGGTGGGCGAGCGGGCGGAGCTGGCACAAGCACGCACTGGCAAGGACGATCTGAGGTGGAAGAAAGAATCTTGCATGTGGGTCCCACACGTCAACAAGAGGAGAGAGAGATTAAAATAAGGATTTTGGGATTAAAAGCAGAGTGTTTTGCTGAATTTTGTACCGAGCAAACAGGGTCCAAATTTTATGAAAATTGTTGTGAGAGCTCCTGGCCTAGTGTAGTTGCTTATGTAAAAAAAAATTAGAACTTTATCTCGTCTGTGATTTTATATAAAATTCTTACAAGTTACTGTTTTCATGAAATGCATTATTGCTTTAGATGAATTTTTTCTCAAAAGGTGCTCAATAAATTTCTCCCTAAGCATATATGTGTAAAATTATTATCTCATCTACTTTTATTCTGTTTTCCCTAAAATCCTTACAAGTGCATGTTTTGTATGAACTTTATTATTTGCTTTATACAAAAAGTTCAAAAATTATACATGTTTAGTTTCTCATAAGAATTATGTTCAAAATTATTTCCCTCGTATATTTCTATTGTCTTTCAAAAATGTGAATTTTGGGATGTTATAACGGTCGAGAGAGCTTTTTCTGCAAAGAAGTATGTTAAGTTTGATCAGTGACGTATTTAAGACGATTAGCACTGATGCTGTTTTGGGCCGCCCTCAAGCGACGAGAATCTGTAAATATGAACTGTTATAGATTTGTGATTTATGTTTTAAATGTTTACACGATGTGACTTGAACCAGTATTGTGTGTAAAAGTTGATCCCACTGAGTTTGAATGCTGGCTCCGGCACTGTCGTCGCCGGCCACTGCTACGGCCTCATGGGCCTGGTTTCGAACATAATCCAGTTCGCGCCTCGCGACGCCTCGTGGAGGGCGATATCCTCGACGGCCGCTCCACTGCATGGTGCGGCGCTCCCTCGACGGCCTCTACGCCTCCTCCGCGCCGCCTCCGACCGCCCGCTCTCAGAGGATGAGGCCATCGAGCACCTCTGGCACAGAAACTGGGACGTCTCGGACGTGCTACTTCGCGCACTGGAGGGCAAGAACCCCTTCACCGCCGCCGCCGCCGAGCAGCCCCAGCACGCCGCCCACGTAGCGTTCCTCTCCTCGCTGACGCCGGAGAAGCTTGGCTACCTGCGCTCCTCCCTGATGTACCCCGAAGGCTCCTCTGACCTGACCGTACTCTGTTCTCCAGGGCCGACGTGCAGCAAATCACCGCGACGCTGCGCGGGGAGTCGTCCCCGCCGGGAAGGCCGAGAAGACTGTGTCGGAGTGGAAGAAGACCTTCACCGATCGGCAGCGCTTCATCCGCCGGACGCTCCACCAGCTGCTTCGCGGCTACGCGGCGCGCCACCCCGAGGAGCCGAGAGCCCGAGATACGAACTGGACGTTGTGTGCAGCGTGACGAGCAACACGAACGCGATCCGGTGGACGACGCTCTACCACGTCAACTTCATGGTCAGCACGTACGACTACGACGGTGCCGACGACGGCAAGTTCCGTCGGCGCAGGCTCTTCTTTGCGGAGTTCTCGCCGTCGTCAACTTACCAGAAGATGGACGAGTCGAGACCATGGATGAAAATCTCGGCCGGTTGCCGTCGGGTCCGGTAACGGAAAACTCGGCCGATTTTTCCCGGTTTAACAAATTCAAATTCTAGTTTTTAAATTTTGATTGGTTTTTAAGCAAATTCAAATGAATTTCATCCGGTTTTTTTCCAGTAAATCCGGTAACCGGTCGGTTACCGTTACCGGCCAGTCACCGGTAAACTGGCCGGTTCCGAGTTTTTTTATCCTTGGTAGAGACAAGCAATCTGCTGCCTGGTGCCACTCTCTTCAGACCTTGGTCGTTACTCCACGTGCGAGGGTCGCGCACCCGGCCGGCGGGGAGTTCCTCCTCGGGCACAGCTGTGGCAGTGGTGGCAAAACCGTGGACTCCCTGTACCGCTCCGCCGTGCACGACGCGGTTGACCGCATGCTGGAGTCGGACGGACCTCGTCTCCGAAATTTGGGAACTTTCGGACATGTCGTTGCAAAAAAAAATGGTCTCGCTCAAAATTTTTTGTTTTGTTTGAATTTGAAGGGCTAAATATACTAAAAAGTTGTGAATGAACCACAAGAACAAAGCTAGTCCAGTGGTAAAATTTTAAAATTCAAATTTGATCAAACCGTTTAAATGAAATTCGTCCAAAATTACTAAAATTTCGGTCCTTTCGGTGCCCACCGCAAAAAAAAAAAAAAACAAAACGAAAATGTTTTCCCCTCGACGACGCGCGCGGGGGCGCCGAGCTCGCCAAGTCCCTGAACGAGAGCTGGGCCGCGGCTAGGATGGAGAGTGCTTGACCCCATGTTCAACTAGGCGCATCACATCATCGTTATCTCGTGCTCAATTCTCTCAGTGTTGCATGCGTGCTTAATTCTGAAGCATATTTTTTTTGCGAGGAATTCTGGAGCAGACTTGTAGTACCAGTAATGCACTATTACTTGGTGTGCACGGTGCATATCGTTAGCCCAGTGAATCAGTAATGCAAATGCACATACTGTTTGTTCGTATTGGTGGATGTAAATGTGATTGCTTAATTTGCATGTCTTTGTCTGGTTTCCGCTTTTCTGAACGAACGATCGATGAGCATGTATGTACGTGTGGTGATGTTAGAATAAGAATTTCATTGTATATCTTTATATGGCTTTTGTATTTCGTTTGTAATATCTTATTGTACTATATATATATATATATATATATATATATATATATATATATATATTGTTTGTTTGACCTTATGAATATACACACCATATTCATAGTATGGTATCAGAGCTAGAGCACTAATCTAGTTTCTTTCGCCGCCATCTTCTCGCCGCCATTTCATTCATTGTCCGCGCTGCCCATTGCCGCGCCGCGCCATCGGTTGCCGCGACGCCGGTCGCCGCCCGAGCTCACCGGAGCCGCCACCCCTGCCGATGCCGTCCTCGCGATTGGATCGAGCGGGCGGTACCTCTGTTCTTTATAAAAACCAAATTCAGTTTCTATAAAAACAGAAAGTTTCAAAAAAAAAGATAAAGAAGAGTACTTTTCACGTTGATCTAACTGCCGCACGAGCGATACCAGCAAAGCAATGATGAACTGACTCAAGATATGAACAATATAAGCAATATCATGACAAGTACTCACAAAGATATACCAAACTCCCAACAAGATAACGATATCGAGTAGGATCCCCAAGAATATCACCATCAGTTGCTCCTATCACCTCCACGTCTACCTCCACTACCACTGCTGCCACGACTTCTGGAATTTTTGCACTGTGGCGTCATCGTCTATATCACTTGTGTGGGTCTTATCTTTCTTCATTAGTTCGTCAGAGTGTTCTGGGACGTGTTACTGTTGACATTGTCAAGTTTTGTTAGGGTTGTAAGCTGGGCAAGCAGCTACAACTTTCTTGTCATTCTAGTGAGTCCTTATTTTCTCGACCTTTTTACTTAGTTCACTCAGATGTATGGGGATCTGCGCCTATTATCTCTAAAGGCGGACATAAGTTTTATATGATCTTCATTGATGATTATTCATGTTTTACCTTGCTTTTTCCTATGTCTAATCGTGGTTAGTTTCTTACAATCTATCGTAGATTTGCAACGTTGGTTCGTACTCAGTTTGATTCTTTTATCCATACTCTTCACTGTAATTCTGCTAGGGAGTATTGTTCTACCGCTTTAGACAGTTTCTTTCTGAGTAGGGCACTCTTTACTAGTCTTCTTGTCTTGGTGCCTATGCTCATAATAGGGTTGCTAAGCATAAATATCATTATCTGATTGAGACTGCCAGCACTCTTCTCCTCGCCTCTCATGTTCCACCACAGTTATGGGTTGAGCCTATTTCTATGGCTGCATATCTCATCAATATGCAGCCTTCCACTGCTCTTAAGGCTGTCAGTCCTATAAAGCGTCTCTACTCTCGAGTCTCCTAGTATAATCATATTCGTGTTTTTGGCTACACCTATTTTGTTTTGATGTAGCATCGTGGGCGCACCAAACTATCGGCTCAGTCAATTGGGTGTAGAGCTGACCAGATAGGTTGTGCTTGTCGGACCAGCCTACATCATGACACGTAGGCCCAGCACAGGCACGACACGGCCCGTACTGTTCATAGGCCATACCGATCCACGGTGCCGTGTCGTGCTTGGTACTACCCAAAGACGGTGGTGGCCCGGACTGTCTGAATAGTGTCGGGATGTGCGTGCACGCAGACGAGCCTAGCACAGCCTATCCGGCCCGCATGCTGGAGGAAGTCTACTATGAGGAAGAGTCGGGACTGGGAGGATCAGGTGGGGCGGCACCGACGCGGAGGGAGAAGTAGGATGAGAGCCAGAGATGTAATACCCCGAAGTTCATTCGGGCGATTAAAAGAGTATTCGTGAAAAAGAATTAAATAGAAAATTATAATTTTCAGGAGTTGCAAAGGGGTTTTTGCGAAAAACGGCCAACCTGGGCCTTGGGCCACGGCCCAGGAGACCCATGTGGGGGGGCCGTCCCCTCCCCCCACCCCTAGCCGCCCCTCCCCTCTTTCCCCCACCAAGTCGTCGCCTCTTCCACCCCTCCCCACCAGGCCGCCGCCGGTGCTGCGCCTCCTCCGCTCCCCAACCGGCTGTTCCTGCTGCTCCACCTCCCCGCGTCGTCGTCTCCCGGTGCTGCCACTTCCCCCATTGGTGGCCGGTTGAGCGAGGAGAAGAGGAGAGGGAGGAGCACCTCGCTGGGAACTCAGCGGGCTGGCAAGTCTCCAAGTGTAATCCTCCCAATCCCATTAGATTGAGGTATAATTTTCGTGATTAGGCGAGATCAGTAGTATATTGATTCTGGCAGTCTGTAGAGATCGTCTGATTTCGAGTAGTTAACGGCAGCTTTTGACCAGAGCGTCTCCTAAAGAGTTGTAGGTATCGTTGCTGGCTTTCCATAGAGTCTTGGATCACTCAATTTGGAGTTGGGAATCCCGAGTTATTAATTTTGCAATGTTGTTCTAGGTTTCTGTCGGGATTATCACAGATCGTAGAAATTGGTTAATAAGAATTATATAATGACTTTTTTTTTGAGGATCTTACCAACACGAAAGTTGTAGATATTTTTATAGGCTATCCAGAGAGATAAAAAATCACATTTTATGGATGTCTGTACTGAGAGTTACGTCAGTTTTACTTCGTTGTCCAGAACCTCTCACAAGATTTTTATAGGTTTATTAACCTGTTTAAAAGGGGCAGAAGAAGGCAGAATCTGGGAACCTTGCCAACTAGGTTTTTATGGTAAAACTTGTAAGCTCTCCAGGGGATTAAATATCACTGAATTTGGATAATCCTGTAGAATGTTATGAATTTTAGAAGGGGACTGTCCCATTCTGGGACAGTTCGTTTTGAAAGTAAATGTTTTGGGCTACGTTAGGGAGCGTAGTATGTCAATACTTCTTTCTAGCAATGTTATATCTTGAATTACTCTCTTATTAGGGTCGTTAAAATTATTCAGGCGGTGGTGTGGTTCCGGGGGCAGCATCCTTGTCACGTCATAAGTCTTTGCACGGTCGAGGTAAGTACAGTTGGCTGGTCATGATTGTCTTTGGTTGTTAAAATTGTGTGATGCTATTGAATTGGTTAAATTCTATGAATTTTGAATAATTCCAGTAATTCTTGTTCTTTTGCATGAGTGTTAGTCCATGTTTTCTAAAAGTATGTCTTTCATATTCATGACTTCATTCATTCTTTCGGCCACTGTTCATGTTTCACCCACGGGAGTGGGATGTAAAGACCCATCATTCCAATGTAGGCAACGTGGATCCCTGTTATGAAATATTCTTCAAACGGGCCTTAGATCCCCACATTTTGGATAATGCGGGCATGAGTGAACATCGACGGGTGTTCACTGGCTATACCGGTATAAGCAGAAGAGGAGGTCATGCATTTCATTCATTCATATGATTTCTGCCATGCTATATTCTTATTCTGTATTGCGACTGTCAGGCTCTTATTCATTGTTGTTCATATTACTCTGTTGTACTTGCTGAGTCGTGGACTCATTCTTGCCGTATTTATTTGTTTAGGTAAACAATGAGGGCGGCATGCTTGAGAGGGAATAGTCACATATCACTTTATTCACTTCACATTATTCACTTTTTAATTAGATAAGCTTGTCATTACCTTTCATCTGATAAATATTATATTGTAATAAATGGAGTCTGATGGTTGATGTTATCCATCATTATGATATGGTTGATTTAGTAAATGCCTAATGATCTTCGTATAGTCTATTGATAGGTTTATCCTAAATGATTCAATATAATTGAATAATTAGAGTTTTGATATGTTGTTGAATTCTGATTCAGGTCATATATTCATTCTGATAGCTGTTGCTCTTTTATGTTATTAGCTGAAAGATTCTTGAAATTAATTTGTAGTATTGTTTGGTGTTAGATTTTAGGTAATATCTTGGCTTCCGCTTAGCCAGGGTGTTACAGTTGGTATCAGAGCGGGCTTTAGATCCGTGGTAATTGAAATATTAAATTAACACACTGTGCATAGTAGGTGGGTTTTGGGTAATTCGTTGCATCTGTGTTCTGATAGTCTAATTCATTATGTTGAAGTTGAATTGTTATTGAATTGATTTGTGCCACTGTTCTTGTTGTTCTAAAGCAATATGTTTGTGGTGTTCAGAAATGTTGAGAAGTTGAGGTCGTGGTTGTGGCCCTGGGCATTGCCAGGCTACACCATCATTCGTGGTATGGAAAAAGGGTAGTAGTTACCCCAGTACCATAGTTATATGTTGAGCGTGAGTTTCTTAAAAAAAGTTATTCTCTTCCTTGGGCTTGATTTAGGCCAATTCTGGGTTCAACAACTTAGTCTGTTTCGTGCCAGTTGTGGCTAGTATTGATTGAGAGAAGGCAAAGAGATTCCGTAGGGGACTTAACCCTGAGTATCGTCATGTCCTGGGGGCGACCAGCTTACTTGACTTGAACTCTGTGGTCGATCAGGCCAACGGTATGGAGTTGGAGAGAGAGCTCACTAGAGAGAGGCAGTCTTCTAGTGGTCCAACTCCTACTGGTGGATCAGGCAGTGATCAAAACAATCCCCAAAATTCTCTATAAATCGCTACCATAACCGTCCTCATTCAGCACACCTCCATTCCCCAATCTCTCTTTGAAATTCTGTTGTGCAAATTCAAATTCGTCGTGAGATAATTTGGCAAAATTCAAAAAAACATTGCCAAATTTGGGAACATTCCATTTTCGACAGTAAGTCAGTAAAATAGGTACAATTCTATTTTTTTTGCATACTTTTATTGTTAGTACTTGTTATGTTAAGATAAAAGTAATAATAGTGTTAGTTTTGATTTTGCAATTTTGGTTATGGACAGTTACGACAGCTTTGCTCTCGGTGATTATGGACTTTCACTGGAGGAAATTGCATCCATGGATGCGACTACAGCTACCTCAAGCCAACCGGAAGGGCAAGGTGGAGTTCCGTCATCAGACTCCACAGCAGCATCAGGCTCCGTACCAACCGGAGCAAAGAGGTCGAGGTCGTCTACCTCGGGAGTGTGGGAGAATTTTGACAGGACAACCAAGAAAGATGCACAGGGAAATGAGGTATCATATGCTATTTACAAAATTTATCGCAATGAATTGTCTGCAAGGTCTACAGGTGGAACGGGGCACTTGCTTAGACATGCTACAAGATGTAAGGTCAAGCAAGGATTGGTGATGAGGCAGACTTAGCTGTTGTACAACCCCGACGGTATGGTACGTAGCTGGGACTACGATACTGAGGTAGCCCCTCAATCTCTTTATCGTTTAATTGCTTCTGATGATTTACCGTTAGGCTTTGGGGAGTCTATTAATTTCCAAAATTACATTAGGACTGCGCATAATCCTAGATTTTCTTCTGTTTTTAAATAGAGACAACAACTACGGATCTAGTAAAATATAAACTATTTAATATGTGCATATTTTTGGTAGCCCTGACCTCAGACATATGGAGTGGTCGGGCTAGGGATGATTATCTTAGTGTAGTTGCTCATTATGTTAATGATGATTGCGTAATAGAGAAAAGAATTACATGTTTGAAATTAATTGATGTAGCACACACGGGTGAGAATATTGCGGACTATATTATCAAAGTCATGGAAGATTTTGGTCTTACAAACAAAATATTCTTAATTACTTCAGACAATGCCGGTTCGAACTCTAGGACCATGGATATTCTTACTTCAGTGTTGAGTATATATGTCGATTCCTTCTTGCTATATTAATGATGTGCTTGTCATATTATTAACCTTATAGTCAAATGCGGTTTGAAAAGATTGAGTCTGTATATTAAACCTTTTCGCGATGTGATTTCTTTCTTAAATAATTCTAATGTAAGAATAACACAATATAAGAACTTCTGCAGAGCAATGAGTGTACGTCCAAGAAAGTTAAGTTTGTATATGCCGGTAAGGTGGAACTCTACTTACCTCATGCTTAAGAGTCTTTTACCATATAAGAGTATTTTTTTGTTTTTATTCAAATGCACTATCAGAGCACTGGCAGTAGTATACTATTGACTGAGCAACATTAGTTCGTTGCTGAGAAGATACTACAATTTTTAGAATTTTTTTATGGGGCTACTTTGTAATATCCAACATCTCCTATTAATTGAAAATGAATGAAAATAACTTAGTTTTAAGCGATGCTATTGTTGCTATTAAAACTAAATACCTTAAATATTGGAGAGAAATCGCTTACCTATATGCATTTGCATTTGTTTTAGACCGCAGAGGTTAAATTGATGCATTTGGTACTGTACTTGATCTTCTTAGTGATGCTACAGGGCTAGACTATACTAACTATTTTGTATAAGTTTATTCTTGGTTATACGAGATTTACCAAAGGTATGAAAATAATTTTCGAGGAGTCCGCTCGCAACGACCCCTAGTAGCCCCCGCCTCAAGTAGCAAGACAAATATGTGGGGCAAGATCTTCGGTGGCTCTTCCTCCAGGTTCAGGTCTTCTTCTACACCGCCACCTGCTCAGCCAAGACCCACAAGGAGTGGGGAATTATTCGCCTATTTGGACAACGACACAGTGGATTTCAACTAAGAAGGTTTCGAAATTCTGCAATGGTGACAAGCCCATAAGTTAACATATCATGTGTTATTCATACTTTCACGCGATGTGTTAACTGTTCCTGTCTCGACGGTTTCCTCTAAGTCTATTTTCAGTCTTTCTAGAAGAATATTAGAGGAGCGAAGAATAAGTCTCACAAGTGAGATGGTGCGGATACTTCTAACTGTGAAGGACTAGGAACAAGCTGATTCACGAACACAACACTATGTAGAAAATTCATAGTTGTCGAAGGTGTTTAAAAATCTGTATCTAGACAACGACACGTAGAATAATGATGTATGTAGAGCTATAGGCTGTATTTTTTTTCCTTTGCAAAGGTTTTCTCATGTTGAGTTTTTACTTGGCAAAGGTTTTAATGAGGCAACAATTTGAACATTAATAAAGCTCTTTATTATATTTTCAATATGCTTGTCTTATTTTGTTACAATTTTCATATCGATTTCTGAATTTTACACATTTTTCTGATTTTTTGGAATCTTTTTCTTGATTTTTTTTTATTTTTTTCGGACCTAACGGGCTAAGTGGGCCGAAAAGGTCCATCGGGCTAAACGAGCTCATGCCGGCCTGGCACAGCACGAATGGCCGATGGACCGTGCCTGGGCCGCCTCCCCGGCATGTGGACCTAGATGGGCTAGGTCGCCCATTTGGCCAGCTCTAGTTGGGTGTGTGTTTCTTGGTTATAGTTTTGAGCATAACGGTTATCGCTGCTATGATCCTTCTGCTCGACAGACTAGGGTCTCACAAGATGTTATCTTTGACGAATCTCGATCTTTCTTCTATCGAGATTCGACTCCTTGTCCTGTTTCCACCGTTGAGAAGATTTCATGGTTGTCTCTTTTTGATACTTCACTCATTTTCCACTATCACAGTCTTCTTCTGGTCTGTCATCAGTGGTTCCTTCTGTACCTCAGCCTACGGTGCTACCTCTTACAGCACCACCTCTTATTCCTACAGCACCACCGTCTCGTTTCTCTAATATTCACTACTCTAGGCGTCCTCGTCCTTCACCAGTCTCCTCTTCTGGTATCTTGTCGACACCTACATCTGATCCTCCTAATTATGCTTCTCGTTATGTCCTTCGTGACCGGACATCCCTTAGACCTCCTGATAATCTTGGATTGGCTCCTATAGCTCATGCTCTCTCTGCCACTGAGCCCAGTTCTTATCGTGAGGCTGCTCCTTATTCTGAGTGGCAGCTCGCTACAACATAGGAGCTTGATGCTCTTCGATGTACGGAGACTTGGGATATTGTACTGACACCTGTGCATGCTCGTCCTACCATGTGTAAGTGGGTGTCTAAGATTAAGACCCGATCTGATGGTACTATTGAGTGCTACAAGGCTCGTCTTATGGCTTGCGGCTTTCAGCGGGAGTACGGTCATGAGTACGATGGGGCTTTTGCCCCTGTTGCCCATATGACCACTATTCGCGCTCTTGATGCGGTTGCTTCTGTTCGTTTGTGGTCTATCTCTCAGCTGAATATTAAGAATATTTTTCTTAATGGTGTTTTGCACGAGAAGGTCTACATGTAGCCACCACTTGGGTATTCTGTTCCCAATTGTCACGTCTATCGTTTTTGTCATGCTCTTTATGGCATCAAACAAGCTCCTCGTGCCTGTTTTGTGTGTTTTACCTTAGTGATTACTACTGCCGGTTTCACTATCAGTTCCCACAATCCTGCTCTTTTGTACATGTCTCATCTTAGGGTAGCACACTGCTTCTTCTGTATGTTGATGATTTGCTTATCACTGGTGATGACTCCTCATTCATCACGTATGTGAAGAAGCATCTCAGTGAGCAGTTTCTGATGACTGATCTTGGTTCTCCTACGTACTTCATTAGGATTGAAGTCTCTTGCATGCCTGAGGGGTACTACCTCTCCCAACAGAAGTATGTTCAGAATCTTCTTGATCGGTCTGGTCTGACTGACACTCGCATTGCCGAGACTCCCAAGGAGCCACCCCTTTAGTTTCATGCCACTGATGGTGATCTTCTTGATAATCCTACTCAATATCGCTATCTTATTGAGATTTTGGTGTATCTCGTGAGCACTTATTCTGATATTGCTCATGTTGTTCATATCTTGAGTCAGTTCGTTCTACCCATATTCACTGCAGTTCATGGCTCGTTCTACCCATCTTCACTGCAGTCACCTTCGTATTCTTTGCTACTTGCGTGGAACTATCTCTTGTCGTTTATTTTTTTCTAGCTCCAACTCACTACAGCTCCAGGCATACTCCAATGCGACCTGGGCTAGTGATCCTTCTGATAGTCATTCTCTTTCTGTTTACTGTGTTTTTCTTGACTTCTCCCTGATTGCTTGAAAGTCAAAGAAGCAGACTGCAGTTTCCCGCTCGAGTGCAAATGTTAAGTTGAGAGTTATTACAGTAGTGACAGTAGAAGTTATTTGATTGAGGTGACTACTTGCAGATTTTGGAGTGCCTGTGATGTGACATATGACTCTTTTGTCTGACAGTACATGTGCTGTCAGTATTGTCCGTGACCCAGTGAAACATAAGCTCACTAAGCATATTGACATAGATGTTTCATACACTCGCTCACAGTGCGGGGAGGGTACTTGCTTTCTGATTTGTGCCATCAGAATTACAGATTGCTGACCTCTTTACGAAGCCACAGATTAGGGTACAATATTTGTATTTTATCTCAAAACTCAGTGTGTGTGATCCACCATGAATTTGAGAGGGGTGTTAGAATATAAATTTCTTTGTATTTCTTTATATGTGTATGGCATATTCTTTTATAATATCCTCTGTACTCCATGTATATGTTGACTAATATTCATAACAGTTACAACTTACAAATTACTTGCAATGGCATCGACGAACATGTATGGCTTCCATCGCTGTGCAATCTTAAGATAGATGGTATTCATTAGAGATATTCAAGAAATTCAGAGTTACAGTATTGCCTGAAACCGGAGTTCAGTCTTTCAGAAGAATTTTTTTTTTTTTGAAAGAAACTGGAATTCATAGCAACGTACTAGCCTTCCTGTCATCGTTCTGGGGTGTTGAATCTCTTGTACTTGCTGGCCAACTGCTGAGTGATTTGGCTTGTAACGTAAAAGTGTGAATCAGTGTCGTTGAGACTCCAGAGTTGAGACTGTTCTTGGTTTAAGGACTTCCGATCTTCTGGTCACCATACTCTTGCAGTCTGCAGCTACCGCTGCATCTTTGTTCAGTTTGCTGTAACAGTTGTATCTTCGGGATTCCGTGGATGGTTTGCTCCCAGAATTAAGGGGACAAAACGTACGGTATGTATGAACTCATGTACAATAATGCCAATTAACAGACCAAAGTATGAACGAAATATCGAAGAAACGAACACAAGGTGCTGCAAGTAAATGCTTATACAAGTGGTAACTTTGTGAATGATGCTTAAATCTAGAGGCTATTGTTTGGTTTGACTCTAGCAGACTAGCACCAGATTGTTCAAGGTAGAATAAGCCAGATCCTGGAATTTTAAACTATGCGGCCAGTGGCCTGCACTGGCACTGCAGAGTGCACCGATCTGCATGTTCATAACTCAGAACTTCAGCTCTTGACATTTGGTTTCTATCTCTACTACTTCCACTGTTGCCTGGATAGTAAACTCAAAACTTACAGATGTGACAGTGACGAACATTTTGGCCTGCAAGAGGTGAGGAAACACATGCTGTTCATGTTAAAAAGGACACCTCCAGTCGATGATCAGGAAAAGGCATCTTGCTTTTCATTCATTGATCTGGGATTTGCAGGAACTAAAAAGATGCTTTCAAGTGCTTAACCCAACATCAGACTCACTCAGCCCAGTGCATTGGGAGACTAAACTTACTGCTGCAAATTACACCACATGGCAGCATTATAAACAACAGGTTTCAAACCCTTGTTTCTTCAACGCTTGCAACCAAACGCTCACGCCATCTCCCGACCTCGAGGCGCGCAAGCTGAAGAATCTGCTGAAAATGCTTCCATTCCAAGACGACAAGCAACGAGCAAGCACTAAAGAAAAGAGCTTGCATGGTGGACACGGACTATGAGCAAACACAAGGCAACAAAAATAAGGGAGCACACACAACTACACTATTAGGCATGGTCAAAACATAGAAATACTCAAAGCTGTAAACTACGAGTACTATTGCCGTACAACTTAGAAGAAAATTTTAGCCCCTAGAACACACATGATTCCCATAGGAATTTGTAAAAAAAAAAAATTACATGCACAAGAACACTCTTTGCAGAAACAAAAAGTTTTTTTACTTCTAGAAATCTGAAGTTATAATTAAAGAGCTTGCAGCATAGAGGGGATGAGAACACCCTAAATCCAGCCTCTTCTCCGGACATGCTTTCTACTAACTACAAAGCCTTGGTGTTCGGAGAGCCTTGTGAGCTGAGCTGTGACATGGGAAGGGACAAGTGGGTGGTCGCCCCAAGCTAGGGTACTCGTAGTTTAGCTTACCTTGCTTTGACATCGTTCTGTGGCTTTGCCCATGTCTTCATGCAACTGGCCATAGAAAAAACAAAACTAGTACAAGATGGGGAGCAAGCAACTAATGCTAGATAGTAGCTTGCATTAAGAAAATGAGTAGTTTTTATTGGAGCTTTCCGGATTATTTAAACCTGGTTCTGCTTAAGTTTTTCAGCATGGTTGGTTCAGAATTCAGATCATGAGTATAATTGATGTGTGCTTTCAGATCAATTTGTCAATGATTTGGTTTGTAAGTAACATCAATTGGCAATACAATTTGCAGCTAATCTTGTACCAAGGAAGGAATGGAATCTTAATCTGAATTGCTAGAGACAATTTTTTACATGGTTATCGGGAAATTAGATCTGTGCCCATGGCACTGCATGAGCTGACCTAGGCAGTCTTGTCTGCACAGGCAAGTGATCAGATGCTATCTCTATCCTTATCTACAGCCTTAACTCCATGCTCTAGTACGGATTTAATTTGGGTGATACAGCAATATGTACTGGGCTATATTTATCTTAGTCCCTTGTCCTTATTAAATGTATTATTACCTTAGTTTTTCTCCTTGTATAAGAGGTTATTTGTATATATGTTATATCTGTATATGTATATATTTTAGCACATTAACTTCATAATGAATATAAATGCTATTCATAACATGGTATCAGAGCGTACCTAGGGTTTTTCGTCGAGCCACCGCCGCCACTGGTTCTTTTCAGAAATTACTGGTTTTGCTCGTCGCTGCCGCTGGTTCTTCCTCGGCTCATCGCTTCGCTTGTCTCCGGATCTTCCCGTCATCGCCTGGAGTTCGTCCTCTGCTCTGGAGATGACGACGTCGCCTCACCTTGTCGCCTGGAGTTCGTCCTCTGCTCTGGAGATGACGACGTCGCCTCACCTTCACCGTATCCGGATCCGCGAGGTGGCCGACCGTGGGGTCGCCTCCCGACGCTCACCGCCACCTCATCTTCACCGACGCCCGGTCGGCCGCTCCTCCTCCCATCGTTGCCATTCTCTGCCCTGGAGATGACGCCGCCGCCTAGAGGTCAAGCAGCACCACCTCATCGTCCTGTCGGCCGCTCCTCTGCACAAGACGCCGGCTTCCGCTCTGCCTCGGCCTGCACAGGCTCTGCGCTTCTTCTCTGCGCAGTCCAGCCGTTGCTGTTGCTTGGGCTACTATCACCGCCGCCGCCGGCGCTATAGGGGGAACCCTAGTTCCCCCGTGCACGTCTCTGTTTTCTTAGCAGGCTGACAGGCCTGTTTTAAGTGGTACACGTGAGCCAGCTCGTAAAAAAAATACTAAAAAAATGTCTTCAGGCACTGTTTCTGTTCCTCGCTTCTCGGTGATCTTCGATGGTCTCAATTATCGAGATTGATTTAAGCACATGCATGGTCAGCGCCTTTGGAATCTTTTTACCGGTGAGTTGCCTTTCCCGTCTCGTCTTGCTCCACCTGCTGAGCCTGTACTCCCGAAGAATACTTCCGAAGACGCTCGTAAGGAGGCATCTGATATTTTTGATGATGCTATGGAGACTTTTCAGACTCAGTATGTTACATATAAGATATGGATTGATAAGGATGCCAGTGCCTCTACTATTCTGGTTGCTAGCATGAAGGTGCAATTCACTGGGGATGTGGTTGGTTTAGCTTCAGCACAGTTGATGTGGACACATCTATGCAACCGCTACGAGCCGTCTGGTGATTCCTTCTATCTTTTTGTTGTACTTGAGAGCGATCCATCTGCGGCAAGGAGATGTCACTATGGACGAGTTCTATGCCCAATTGCCTGTGGTATGGCATCAAATTGACTCTTTGGGACCGGATGTTTGCCACACGTGCTAGTGTTGTTAGCGTCAGCAGTCTCACATGGAGCTTCATTGTATCTACGACTTCTTGACCCATCTCCGGGCTGAGTATGAGCAGACTCGTGCTCAGTTGCTGGCGCGCCACCCTCGTGTGACTTTGTTGGAGTCCCTTACAGTTGTTTATGCTGAGGAGATTCGTCTTCGTGTTTACGGGTATGCTGTCGTCACCGTCGTTTCCTTTGATTCTGATAGCTCCCCCGGTTTCTATACCCGCTACATCTCCAGCTACTCCTTCACCAGTAGTGCCTTCATTAGTGACATCTGCTGTTGGTAGGGGACAACATTGTACCTATTGCAACAAATATGGACATGTGGTGCAGTTCTGCTACAAGAAGGATTTACATCGTGGTGGCCATCATCCAAAGAGCACCGGCGGTTCCTCCTCTCGGAGGAGCTCTGGTGCTTCTGATTCTCAAGAGTTTCTCACACTACTGCGTCGTATGGCTGCTTTTGCACCGTCTGATTCCGCTGGTTCTGCTGCACAATCTTTTAGTGAGAGACCACCTTCTAATCCTTCTTTCTCCAGTATATCACCTTTGATTCTTGACTCTGGTGCTTCCTTTCATATGACATCTGATTTCAACAATCTCACTTCCATTGGTCTTTTAGCTGATCCTATCTGTGGATATCATGGGGATATGCTCCAGATCTTAGGATGATGTGACAATTGACAATGACGTTTACGGTTTGTCGTTTCATGTGTTTTCGACAAAGTTAAGTCTAGGTTAGGCGAATCGATCGACCGGCGGGTGGCGATCGGCCAGGCCAGGTGGCGGTCGACCGATCCATGGCCGGTCTGACCGGCCTTGGTGGCAGTCGGACCGGCCAGTTACAGAAAGTGAGAATTGAGCTGGGCCAAAAATAGAGTGTGTAGGCAAGAGAGGGGATTCTATTGCACTTTGTCTCATAATTTTTGGAGTCTCCAGTCAAAAGTTCTATTAGTTTGAAATTTTCAGTATGTTTTGGTTTTCCAGAGAGGAAAAACGACTAAGTCCCAGCTGGCGGTCAGACCGGCCCATAGGTGGCGGATCGAGGCCAAGCCTGGGGCGATCGACCGATTTTCACTTTGTTAAATCGCCGGTGTGGTGGCGATATTCGTGTGTTAGGTCAAAGTCATGAGTTTCAGGGCATATATGGTGCATGATGCATGTTTTGACTAACATGGGTCAAGTTATGAAGAACTTGTTCCCAAATTCGGTTTACTTGTCTATTGTTGTGCAGGTTGCTTGGTGGTTAACGACGGTCAACGGCGAAGATGATCGGGACTAGACTTGGAGAGCTGAGGTCCAGAACGATCTACGATGCCGGGTGAGGTCAATGTACTCAAGTGTGGTGCAAGATGAACAAGGGTGACCTATTAGCTAATCCGAGGTGCAAGATGGCGCAAGGTGTAGCTAGTTAGGTCAATAGGAGATAAAAACGGCGCTTTAAAATACATACGTATGTGTCCCGTTTGTTTTGGACCTTAACAGGAGCCCAATAGGATCAAACATCCAGAAGGTCTAAGCCTCCACTATAAATAGGAGAGGGAGGCGGCTGCACCTTCTCTTCGCCTCTTTTATAATTTTTGTAAACCCTAATTTTCTTAGGGAGAGCTTTTGTGGAGGCTAGGGTTCTTGATGTTTGATGTGATTTTCGTGCTCTTGGATTGAGCATTATCCTCCATTGATGGAGTGGCTGTAAGCCCTGATCATATCAATCAATCAAAGGAAAGTTTGATCAATATTTTGTCTTATTGCGTTCTCTCTCTATATTATGATTTTAGGTCTTTCTTTTATCCGTAAGTTTTTTCTTGGTTTCTTCACGTGATCTAACTTGCTGTGACGTGTGGGAATCTATCTAGGATCATATTGATCATCAATTACCCACGAGCAAGAGCTTTGACCTAGTCTTCAATCAAATCGAAAAGGATCGCTATTCTGCCAAGAATTATCACAATCTTCGATTGGAATAGCTTCCTGATATCATAGAGAAGACGTGTTCCAAGTTTCATCAAGTTTGGATTAGTAGATCAAAAGTTTCATCTATTTTTATCTTCGTCATCGGTCGTTTCTTACATTCGAAGGAAATCGGTCAGACCGCCCAAGGCCAGAGGTCAGACCGCCAGGGAATCGGTCAGACCGCCAAGGTCAGAGGTCAGACCGCCCAAGGCCAGAGGTCAGACCGCCAATGCATTGAATTGTTTCAATCTTTGTTGTTTTTGTAGTATTGCTTAGGAGTTTTAAATTGGATTCAATATTAGTCTTCCGATGTACTGATATACTGATATTCATAGCTTCCATAGCTACTGGAGTGAAATATTATTGAATCAATTATTTATGAAAAAGTGAGCGTGCTCCTATTCACCCCCCCTCTAGTCGCCTTTTCGGTCCAACACTATCCGTGTTCAGACAGCAGATGACACCTCTCTCTCTATCATAGGATGAGACACTCTTTTGACTTCCTCTTTTCATGTACCTACTGTTTCTTAAGTGTAACATCCCAAATTTTAGATTTATATTTCAAATGTGTAAAAAGATGAACTTTTCAAAGTTTTGAACATGCATTGGATTTCTGGAGCATTTACATAAATTATTGCCTTTGAAGATTTTGAAATCAAAGAAAACATACAACTCAATTCGAAGCTCCAAATGAAAACAGAAATAAAAACTTATGATCATCCTCGGGAAATAATTTATTTAAGTCTTATAATATTTATCATGAGTAAATATAATTTGTTCCAAATTTTTAGGAACCAGATCAACCTTGAGAAAATTCAAAATATATTTCTTTAACCACTGTTGTTAAAGGATTAAAAATAATTAAATAAAATATGAGCAGTAAGGTTTCAAATTTTATATGGATACTAGGTTGTCCTAGGAACCTCTCTGATTTTTTTTAGAATTTTTGAAATTTATTTGCTATATTTTCTAGCTTGGTCAAAGTGGAAGGAATTGAAATTCAAATCAGTCAACTTTAGCTTGTTCCTCGGGCTTAGACCCAACTCGACTCGGCTGGACTCGAGTCCGACCGCTCTATCTCGACTGATCCAAGCGCCTAGCCGCACCCGACCGAGGCAGTTACGTCTCGCCGCAGCGCTTGAGTCGGTCATGACGTGGGCCCACTTGTCGGTCGTCTTCAAGCTCGCCGACGGCGCTTAGCGCCGACGCCACGCGACAATGACATTCGAACACCTCCGTCCACACATGGGCACGTCTTCAATCCGCCGCCCTCGAGACCCAATGGAGCGTGTTGTCTACTCACACCGCTTCCATCCCTATCGTGCTCGACTTTATCTCACCTCTCTTAGCCAAGAGAACTCACTTTCCCTTTAATTTGAAAAGGAAAGGAGGCAAAACCTCACCTCTCCTTAGGTGAGCTTCCTCCGCTTTGTTCCCCCTATTTCCCATTTCTTCACCGTCCATCTGTGCACTAGTTTGAGCACTTGTCTTCGTATGTAGGTCTCGGAACACGAAGCTCATCGCTTCGGCTACGGTGCACGCTCAGAAGGCCCTACGCGCCATTAGTGCTTCGGTGAGGCTCTTTCTCCCATTCTGCGTCATCCTTTTTCCCACAATATGAGGGAGTATTCCCTCAATCTATTTGTTGAATCTTTCGCAGGAGCTCGTAGATTTCGAAGTTCCTCCAGTTTCGGCCACAAAGCTCTCTTTCTTCCCCGACGACAGCACGGTGAGGCATTGCCTAATTCCCTACTTTTACACCATTTCTTTAGCACTCTCTAGCTTCTCAGACATCTCTTTTCTCTCTCTCTCTTTGCTCGGCGAGATCTCCTCGGTGAAGCCTCTCCGCTAGCCGGTTCAGCGGCGACAAGCCTCCTCCGCTAGCTCATCCTTCCCTCGACATGCAGGTATGCTCCGTGGAGCTCCTAGGTCCTCATGCGTGCACTAATTTGCCCAAAGCATAGCCGTAGTGGCACATGCACAGTTGGCCGTGGCTCACTGCCGCCTCTCGCCGTCGCCGTCGTAGGCCGTCTCAGTCCTCGCTTCCAGTACCCTTAGCTTCGTCTTAGCATGAGGAATCAATTTCTACACTTGGATCGCGCTGCCATGGCCTGAGTCGCCGGCGATAGCCGCGGCAAGCTCGCGGGCTCAAGCTCCCCTATGTTGGAAGTTCCGATCTGCACTGTAGCTATGCCATTAGGGCTAATCACTATCATTAATAGCTAATGATTGCTTAGGATAATTAATGGTTGTCTTAAAGAAATAATGTGTCTATTACGTGGGACCGAGTCTGATGTCGAGATGTTAAATGATGGTTGGCGAGATTGACGTGTGGGCCCAGGAACTTAATGTACAGTTGTATACCTGTGGACCAGCTCATGGACCCTCGGTCCATACACTGTGCTGTGGACGGAGACTATGACATGTGGACCCCACCTGTCAGGCCATATTAAATTCATAATTTAAAGAGAAAATAACACTATGCACTGAACCCCACATGTCAGCGACTGTGGCTAGCTTCAGATTTGTAATAAAAGTAATTAATATTTTTATAAATTCTGAAATGATTTATTGTTGCACTAAAAAATCATTTAGCATAAAAAATGCATAACTAATTCATTTTAACTCCAAATCCAGTGAAACCAATTTTGGTAAATTTCATTTTTAATGAACTTGAATATGGTATAATATTTGGGCATTTTACTATCCTAGAAAAAAAAATTAGTTTTTAATATTGCTCTCGGAATAAGATTATTTTTGCACTAGAAAATGCTTTAACTTCAAAAATTCATAGAAAATTCATATGAACTCCAAATTAGGAGCATCAAGTTATTCTGGTTATAAATTTTTATTATCTATCATGCCATGTAATATTTATCTTCACCATATTTCTGGAAAATATTGCCAAAAGGATATTTTGGATGAATAGTGATAGATTGCATTTTTCAGATTTTTTCTTCCTTTTGATCTTCCAAAGGCCATAACTTCTACATACAAACTCCAAATAAAATAATTTTTATTTATAAATTCATAATCTACTTACTGTAAAATTTTAATGTATTTAGGATAAATTTGAATTTTTGAATATATTTGGTGTTATGAGCTCTTATTGGCTTTTCGTATTCGAACATTAGATTACCAAGATCTGAACAAGTTCAATTGTGATCCTCAACAACACCAAGAGGGTTATCTTCAACAAGGCAAGCAACCTCCCTTTTGATCATGTTGATCCTATTACTTTCGTTACAAAATATCTTGTTTGCAACTTGTATATATGCATGTTCTACTTGAATGACTATTTTTCGTTAGAGGTGGTTATTCCTATTAGATGCATGAGCTGTAGCAAATGTTTATCCCCTGCCACTAGCCCTAAGTTTTTATTCTTACTGATGTTAGCGCTCGGTGGATGTTATAGAGTCTATACATGTTCTTGCTGAGCAGAGCACTCTCTCTTAGTTCTCTTGCCCTGGTGCTTATTCCCAAAATGGTGTGACTGAGACAGCCTGTGCTCTTATACTTGCTTCTGCTTTTCCCCCACACTTCTGGGCTAAGGCTGTTTCTACTGCTATTTTCCTGATTAACATTTAGTCTTCTTCTGCTCTTCAAGGTGGGATCCCAGTTGAGCGTATATGTGGTAAGACTCCTGATTATTCTAGTTTTTGCCTTTTTGGGGGTGTGTGTACTATGTTTTTCTTGCACCTCGTGAGCGCACCAAGTTGTCTGCTCAGTCTGTGAAGTGCATTTTTTTGGGCTATAGCACTGAGCATAAGGGATATCGTTGTTAGGATCCTGTTAGGCGACGGATGCGGGTTTCTCAGGACGTCACTTTTGATGAGTCTCATCTTTTCTACCCTTATCCTTCTCCTTCCACCACTCCAGCATATTTTATCGAGCCACTTTCTTTCCTGACTTTTCCTGTCACCCCCATAGTCCCCACACCTCCATCATAACCTTTGGCCTCTCCGGTGCCTCCTTCACCGGCTCCTTCGCTACCGACACCCTCTTCAGAGGCTCCTCTTGGCCTTATTCCTTCTTATCCTATCTACTACACTCGTCATCCGCGAGTTGAGCATTCTTCTAATATGTCATCTTCTTCTAATGAGTCATCTTCTTCAGCCTCTCCTCCTCGATATGCTCTTCGTGACCGCCAGTCTATTCGGCCTCCTGCGCATTTTTGTTTAGCCGCTCTTGCCGAACCAACCTCTTAATCGTGATGCTACTGTTCATCGGGAGTGGCAGGATGCGATGGCAGAGGAGACTGCTGCCCTTGAGTGTACTAGCACGTGTAATCTTGTCCCTCTTTCTGTGCGTATTACTCCTATCACGTGCAAGTGGGTCTACAATGTTAAAACCCGCTCTGATGGTTCTCTTGAGTGCTGTAAGGATTGTCTCTTGGCACGTGGGTTTCAGCAGGAGTATGGTCGTGATTATAATGAGACTTTTACTCCTGTGGCTCACATGACCACTGTTCACACTCTTCATGCTGTGGCATCTGTTCGGGTATGGTCCGTCTCTCAGCTTGATGTCAAGAATGTCTTTCTCAATGGTGAGCTATGTGAGGAGGTTTATATGCAGTCACAACCAGGGTATTCTATTCCTGAGGGTATGGTTTGTCGCCTTCGCCGATCTCTTTACGGCTTCAAGCAAGATCCTCGTGCCTAGTTTGATCGTTTCTCTTTTGTTGTCACTGCAGCTGGTTTCTCTGCTAGTGCTCATGGTCTTGCTCTTTTTACTCACACTTTGCCTCGTGGTCAGACGCTTCTCTTTTTATATGTTGATGATATGATCATCACTTGAGATGATTCTCAATACATCACTTTTGTCAAGGAGCGTCTTAATGAACAACTTCTCATGTCTGATATGGGTCCTCTTCGCTACTTTCTTGGGGTTGAGGTTATTTCTACGCCTGAGGGCTTCTATCTGCTACAAGAAAAGTGTATCCAGTATCTTCTTGATCGTGCTTCTCTTACTGATCAACACACCGCTGAGACTCACATTGAGCTTAATGTTATCTTCGGTCTACTGATGGTGAGCCTCTTACTGATCCTACTCGCTATCGTCACCTTGTTGGGAGTCTTGTTTATCTGGGTGTCACTTGTCTTGACATTTCGTATCCTGTGCATATCTTGAGTCAGTTTATTTCTGCTCCCACTCAGCTCCACTATAATCATCTTCTTCGTGTTCTACGATATCTTCGTGGAACTATCATTTGTCGTCTCTTTTTCCCCCTGCTCCAGCTCTTTACAGCTTCAGGCATATTCTGATGCCACCTGGGCTAGCGATCACTCTGATCTCTCTCTACTTATTGTGTTTTTTTTTGTGGTTCTTTCATTGCTTGGAAGACTAAGAAGCAGACAACAGTTTCTTGTTTGAGTGCTAAGGCTGAGTTGCGAGCTATGGCTTTGTTGACTGCGGAGGTTACTTGGCTACGGTGGTTACTTAAGGATTTTAATGCTTCTGTTTCAGTACTCACTCCTCTTTTATCTGACAGTACAGGTGCTATTAGCATTACTAAAGATCCAGTGAAGTATGAGCTTACAAAGCATATTGGTGTTGGTGTTTCCTACATACGAACACAAGTGCATGGCCAGGTTGTTGCTCTTCAGTATGTGCCTTTAGAATTTCAGTAGACAGACTTCTTCACAAAGGTACAGACTAGAGCCCAACACAGCTTCTATCTCCCCAAACCTCATATGGTTGATCCACCATAAGTTTGAGAGGGGCTGTTAGATTTATTATTATATGTGTTTTTTTCCTGTTGTATAAGAAGTGTCGTACCTGTACATGTATATATTTTAATCCATTAACCACATGATAAATACAAATATTATTCGTAATAGTCCTTGCCTCCATCTTTGGAGTGAGTGGTCTTACTTCTGCCACCACAATAATTAGAGGACCAATGGGCTGCAGTTAATAAAATATGGGAATTTTACTTCAGTACTGAGGCAAGAACAATAGAACCTTACCCCACCAAATGCTTGGAGGTGGCTAGACAGACAAGATCAACCCTGAAAAATAGTACTTCCAAATTCAGAATAGATAATTTGGAATCCTGAAGAGTACTACTTCTCAATCCAAAATAATTACTCTGGGTGTTCTCTCAGATACCAATATTCAAAGTAGAACATCTGTTTTAGCAGGATGGCAGAGTTAGACAAATTATCCACAGAATCCAGGCAGGTTTTGGCACTTATAACTATCAAATCAAACTATTGAGAATCATGTACTGATGTGCCTGTCTACCTCAAATTATTTTTAACAAATATAAATGTTCTGTGCACCAAGAAACCTGTAAACTACATAAAAAGCATATCTGAAACATTGGCTGGTAGTTCAATTCTCGCAATAAACGGTTTAATTCTCGGAGAATCCAAACGAAGTCTAATTATTAAGAACTGTCACTAGCATCTCATAATTTCTCCTTATAAGTCTCACCGAGGTACCCTTCTATGGAAATTGCAACATTCTTCATGGCATGGGCTGGACAAGACCGGATGAGGCCGATCAGAACTGGATGAGACCGATCAGAACTGCAACCTTTGTAATGATTTTAATCATTTTAAAAAAAATATTTAAAGGATAACTCATCTCTAACTTTACTTTTAGTTTTGACCCTTTAGGTCGCGTCACAACGTGTTGTGTGACAAAAAAAAATACTCTGTCACGTTATGTACCACAGTGTGACCAAAGCTGTCACGATAATCATCCGAGTCGGCACACGTCTGTTTTTGGGATAAGTCCTGTCACACCAAGAGGGACAACATGACAACACTCGCTTACCACGCTAAGATCCATGACGTGACAATATGTTTTTGCCACGCTAGACGTTGTGGTGTGGTTAAAAATATTAGAATTAGAAATAAAGTTAGGGAGATGTTATTTTTAAAATAGATTAAATCATATAAAAAAATTCTCAGAACTGTTGCCATCATTCACAGTAGTCGCTAGGCAGCGGCAGCAGTGCAGCATGGAGTGATAGGGAAATAAAAAGTTTCAGCCTTTTTTTTTGCGACAGTTTCACAAGGCTTATGTGGCCATTTGACTTTGTCCTATCCATTGACACGCTGGATTCTTTGTGCATGAGCAAGATGTACACCAGATCGAGTGATCATGAGTCATTGAATCATCACAAGTTGACGAGCAACAATTATAGATAGGTCCGTACTCGATAGCCTCATGCACTAGAATTCATACTGCATGGCTAGATTGGATTTCTTTGCACTAAATAGGGATAGTAAGCAACTGTATGATTTGTTTATTGAGTTGAGAAAAATAACAAAATATTATTGATATGCAAATATCATACAGTTATCATTAAGGAAAGTCAGTATCAGTTATTCAATAGGAGCATTTATCAACATTAAATCTTGCAACTAAATTGGAAATAACTTATTTCCTTTGAGGCCTATCCAAAATTTGGTTATCAATCTGGTGGCAACAAAGTATGCATATTATTATAAAAAATAAAATAAATAAAAGAATTATCATGCCATGAAAAAGAATGAAAATAAACATTATTTTTTAAAAGCATGAGGGCAGAGAGACAAGTCCACAAAATCGGTGAAGAAAATAATCATGGAGACAAAACTTTTGCTTTAACCCCTTAGAAAAGTCATGACCAAAAGTACCCAATAACACTGCATTTTAATTGCGGAAAAGTCAATGCCCAAACACTTGCTTTGCTTGCAACAACTTTACGATTTCCTCCCTAAATGGTACTGGTTTGAATTGTAATGGTAATAATAGCTCTCCTTATACGGTATTTGTAAATTTAACACCTCGTCGATACGTACTCAATGCCGCACGATCACCATGCGTTGACACCTTGTTCCCACCGCAACGATACAGACGAGCCTCACAAGCCGACGTGCGTAATGCCGCACGACTACCGTGCATTAGCACCTCGTCCGTGCTGCCACTGTGCGGATGAGCCTTATGAGTTAACACGTGCGCAATGCTGCACGACCACCCCACCGTGCAGATGTGCCTCGTCGCCCATTTTTTTTTGGAACGCTAGGAGAATCAATTCAATACATTATTAAAGAGTGCATGTGTGCGTGCATGCCACTCTATTTTTTTTTTCATGAAACTCTAACCTTGATTATTCGATATATTTTAACCAGTGCATTGATTGTTTTCGGATTAGACACCACAATGACACCATTTACGGTACTTATCATGCGTCATGCGTTGGTAGTCAGGCGAGCGACACTCGTCCGCACAATGTGATGCGGCATTACACGTGTCGGCTCGTCCACACTGTGACACTGCAGATGAAGTGCTAATGTACGGTAGCCTTGTGGCATTGCGTATATGTCAGCTCGTGAAGCTTGTCCGTACTATCAGATAAGGTGCTAAATTTGTAAATATCGCAATATCACACGAGATACTTTGCACTTACATCTCGAAACAATATCCTTTAATAAATTTTTTTCTCCAACTTTACAACCCAGCCCGAGTAGCGCGCGCTCTCTTTCTCAGCCACATGAAAAAAACAATAATAGTAAAGTCAATAATAAGGTACCAAACACTCTATTTTTACTTGGTCGATGGTACTAAAGCACTCAGCTACGCTAAAATAGTGCCAGTACTTTACTCCAAAAGTGAAGTAGGAACAAAAACCAAACGAATAAAAAAGTTGGTGTTGTTGCTAGCTGCTGGTAGTTCTTGAAATGAATGCAGCCTCCTCCTCATGATGCAATGCATTTAGTGGCATTGAATTATTGAAACCACTTGCAAAGAGTTTGGTGAGAGGAGGAGTGGGTGATTTCTGCATCTGAGCTTCATCCATTCCATCCTTCAAGCTGTGCTGTTCTTGCTAGATTTCATTTCTACACTTGCTTGTTTGAGCATTGTTCTTGCTGCAAAGCCAAAAAGTGGAGTCAAATCTTTTGTTTTTCTTTGCTCTTTTCTTTAATTTGAGTTCTTGATCCTGCCAAAATCAAAAGCCCTCGCTTTTTGCTAAGAGGAGAGTCCAAAAGGAAAAGGTGAAGGGTGTCCTTGCATTTCAAACCGTCACCAATCCCTCCCCCTCCATTCCGCTTCAAAGAAAGCTCCATTTTTTACCCCCAAAATCTGCAATTTTCCCACCTCAAATCCACTTCTTCCCCACTTCACTCCAAGAAAACCTCATATTTCTGCACCAGGAGCTACACATCCACTGTTCCCGACTCAAGAAATGCTCAGTCCCGCACACTTCTGATCCATACCGCACCCAGCTCTGCAAACCAAAGATCCAATTATTCCACCCAAAGCTGCAGTTTTTCCGCACTTACTGATCCGAAATCTCCCCATCCGACGAAAATCTCGGATTTCTCCGCTCCACCAACTCCACTCCATGCCTCACTCCACTCGTTGATCCAAATCGCCGCAGAAAAGCTGCGATTTTTCCGGCTGCGAGCGCCGGTTTCCCGATCCAAGACCTCACGGCCCATGCATCTCTCCCTATGGAAGCCGCTCTCCCACTGCGCCGCCGTCCTCCTCGCCAAGAACCACCGGCGCCGCGGCGGCGGCGGCGGCCATGGCAGCCACGGCCACCGTGACGACTCGTCATCGTTCCTCCGGCAGTTGCGCGACGCGCTCGACGCCGCGTCGGAGGACGGCTCCCTGTGCCCACCGCCGGACACCGTCGGCGCCGACGCGGACGCCGCCGTGTCTCGCTCCCGCTCCCTCGCGCGCCTGCGCGCTGGCGACTTCCTCCGGGCCACCGCCCTGGCCGCGGCCGGCGGCCCGTTCCGCTCCCTCTCCGACCTCCCCCTCCTCCCCCACGCGATAGCCAGCTTCCTCTCCATGTACCCGGACTACGCCTCCACCTCCGACGTCGACCGCCTCCGCTTGGACCATTATTCTCACCTCGACGCCCCCGGCGCCGGCAGGGTCTGCCTAGACTACTGCGGCTTTGGCCTCTTCGACTCCAGCTGGGACTCCTCCTCGTCGTCGTTCACATTGTCCGAGCTCAATGCCAATTTGAGCAACCACGCGCTCTATGGTGGTGCAGAGCCCGGCACGGCCGAGAACGACATCAAGGAACGGATCTTGGAGTACTTGAATGTGCCGGCCAGTGAATATGCGCTGGTGTTCACGGTGAGCCGAGGATCAGCATTCCGGCTGCTTGCTGAGTGCTACCCATTCGAGAGCAACCGGAGGCTGCTGACCATGTTCGACCATGAGAGCCAGTCAGTTAGCTGGATGGCGCAGAGTGCACGGGCGAAGGGAGCCAAGACACGCACCGCATGGTTCCGGTGGCCCACACTGAAGCTCTGCTCAACGGAGTTGCGGAAGGAGATTGTGGGTAAGAGGAGGGCACGACGACGGGATGCTGCCGTTGGGTTATTTGTGTTCCCTGCACAATCTCGGGTGACTGGCGCCAAGTACTCCTACCAGTGGATGGCGCTGGCACAGCAGAATGGCTGGCATGTGATGCTTGATGCTGGCGCACTTGGTCCCAAGGACATGGACTCACTGGGGCTCTCGCTGTTCCGACCGGACTTCATTATAACCTCGTTCTATCGGGTGTTTGGCGCAGACCCAACTGGGTTTGGTTGCCTTCTGATCAAGAAGTCGGTTATTGGGAGCTTGCAGGGGAGGAATGGGTGTAATGCTTCTGGGATGGTGAGGATTGTTCCAGTGTTTCCACAGTATCTGAGTGACTCCATTGATGGATTTGATGCATTGGATGGGCTCGAAGATGACTCTGGCATTCACAAAGATGAAAAACCAGCATCTGATGCCCGTAATGGCTCCCAGCTGCCAGCATTTTCGGGTGTGTACACTTCTGCTCAGGTCAGAGAGGCGTTTGAGAGCGACCCTGGTCGTGACAGCAGCTCGGATAGGGATGGGGCGAGCACCATCTTTGAAGAAAGTGAGAACATATCTGTCGGTGAGGTCATGAGGAGCCCAGCATTCAGTGAGGACTGCTCATCAGAGAATTCTTTCTGGGTTGATGTTGGCCAGAGCCCATTGGGGTCGGAGTCCGGTCAGTTCAAGAAAGGGAAACTGGGATCACCATTACCATCTTCTTGGTTCACTGGCAGAAAGATTAACAAGAGGATGTCACCAAACCTAGCATCCAGGATACCAAGAAGCCCACTCTTTGATGGTCATGTGATTTCCTTTGATGCAGCTGTACTATCAGTCTCTCAAGATGTAGACTGCCTCAAGGAAGATCCTGAAGAAGAAATATTCGAGAATGGCCGGAGAAATCATTTCAGGCAAGTCAGCGAAATCCAAGAGGAGCCAGAGGTTGAAGAGGTCGCATGCAAACGTGCTATCAACGGCGGTGCGGATCACAAAGAAAGTGCGATAAGGAGGGAGACTGAAGGGGAATTTCGGCTGCTGGGAGGGAGGGATGGAAACAACAGGTTTGCTGGTGGTCGGCTCTTTGGTGTTGAAGAGATTGACGGAGCTATAAGCATGGGGCGAAGGGTTTCATTCAGCACTGAAGCGAATATGATTGCTGACAGGCTACACCGGGCCTCAGATGTTGCTGAAGCTTCTGGATATGCATTTCGTGACGATGATGGTTGTGTAAGTGATGGGTATGATGATGCTCAGGACTGGGGCAGGAGGGAACCGGAGATAATTTGCAGGCACATTGATCATGTTGATATGATGGGGCTCAGCAGAACAACTCTTAGGTTAAGATACCTGATCAATTGGCTAGTAACTTCGCTGTTGCAGCTGAAGTTGCCAGACTCAAAAGATGGTGATGGAGTCCCTCTTGTCCACATTTATGGACCAAAGATTAAGTCTGAAAAGGAGCGGCTGTTGCTTTCAATGTGAAGCAAAGTGATGGTACTTTCGTTAATGCTGAAGTTGTTCAGAAGATTGCCGAGAAAAATGGCATATCTCTTGGCATTGGTTTTCTTAGTCATATAAAGGTAGATCTGAACCAGAAAAAATTAAATGGAACACTAGATATACCTGAGGCTTCCTTTTATAAGAATGGTCGCAGAGACAGTAAAAAGGTAACTGTAAGAGTTGAAGTTGTGACTGCTTCTCTTGGCTTCCTTACCAATTTTGAAGATGTGTACAAGATGTGGGCATTTGTTGCCAAGTTTCTAGATCCTTCATTTCTGGAAAGTGAGCGCCTCACCATTGCTGCTGACCACTCAGAAGGACAAACTTGAGCTTGATGTATAATTTAGCAACCAGCGAAGGAGAGGGAGGTGATATTTCTCCTTTTGTTGAAGCATATATTGTCTTCTGTGTTTTCGAGGGGTAATTGGTAGTGGATTTAGCAGATTTGTTTATTCTTTGCCTAGTTCCTCAACATGTGACTTTTGTTTCATGTAGAGTTTGCTCAAATATGTACCAGTAGCTCATCAGTAGAGCTCCTTTCCACTGAACAATGTTTGTAAAGCAGCTCACTGGAAATGAAATAGTTTTGAGTGCTTTGTGATACAACTTGGTTAGGAATGGAATGTGTTCATGATGCAGTTTTTACATCTTCAGTTAATATTGTCTTTGCTGTATTCTTATCTGCGATTCTTGCTTAAACTTGCAACTTTATTAGCAGATCCTTGATAATTAATCGATGTTGCTTCATACATTTTTTTGTTCGTGAGGTAAACACAGAAACCGCATATGATGTGGAGTATTTTTAGGTTCCAATTTTTCTTGGCATTTTACTGTAGTCAGTCTGTTCAACCTATTTATGCCTTTTAGAAGTAGAACCATCCAGTTGGATCTGAAGTTTCTGTGGGTTTTTTTTTGTGAACATCAATCATCTATTGTCTTGATCCTGTTTTTGTCTCTTGTTCTTTTTGTGATAGGTTGTTTTGGCAGGATCACTAATAATATAAAAATTTAGCGCCTTCGATAACTTGGATCTGAAGAAGCATTAGAAACCACACCCTGCTGTTTCTGCTGCTGTGAACATCTTCTTTGCTCGATGCACTCCTGGAGTCTTTACCTGTCCTGCATTGGTCCACAACATACACATTCTTATGAAGTTATGATCTTGTCTGAGATGGAGGTGCTCACATGGAGAAGGTCCTGTATAATAATTAATATTCCCTTTGCGCTAGTAAACAAAATTAGGAATATCCACTGCAGATTTATTTGGTGCTTGTCTTTTGACGGTCCAGGTAACTCTAATTTTGATGGTCCCAATTTATCGTGTATGACTTTTGATGGTCCCCATTCACTAATAAACTAAAATCAGGAACTCCCATGGAGGATCCGCATCCACTGTGTGATATCATGAAATATCTTTTATGGTCCAGGGTAGAGCTGGCCAAATGGCCCGTGCCGGCACGAGGCACAACACTGTTGGCCCGGCCCAGCACGGCATGGCCCGCACTGTTCATGGGCCGGGCTGGCACTGCATGATAGCCTGGGCCGTGCTTGGGCTGCTACGTTGGCACTACGGGTCGGCATAGCACGGCATGAATAGTGTTGGGCTCATCCTGGCACGACTGGGCCCGTTAGGTCCGTTCATTTTTAATATATATATATATATATATGATTTTATTTTCATTTCTTAATATTTATATAATTTTGTTTCCATTTTTAAAATACTTATATGGTTTTATTTTGTAGTTTTTAAATTTTATATAGTTCATTTTATAAGTGTATATAAATTTATTTTGTTTTTTTTTAAAATATTTTTTGGGATTGTTTTACATGTTTTTCAAATTTTCTTGTCTTATGGGCTAAATAGCAAATGTTTTAATGAGGCAGCCATTTGAATGTTAGTAAAATTCTTTATTACATTTTCAATATGTTTGTCTTATTTTTTACAATTTTTATATGTGTACCTGAATTCTACATATTTTTCTGATTTTTATTTTATTTTCGAGCCTAACAGGCTAAGTGGGCCGACATTGGCCCATCAGGCTAAATGGACTCAGGCCGGCATGGCACAGCCCGAAAGGCCGTCTGGCCGTGCCTGGGCTGCCTTGCCGGCATGTGGGGCGGCACAACACGGCCCATTTAGTTTGTGGGCCTGAATGGGCCGTGCCGCCCGTTTGGCCAGCTCTAGTCTAGGGTAACATCAGTGGGATGGTCCCTTTCCCTTTGTGCTGGTAAACTAACATTGGGAACTCACAAATCACAATCCTATATACGTCTTGTGAATGTTTACAAGTTTCTATGGCAATTGGTCATGTACTGATGTGATTTGTTAAATTTTTGCACTTAAAGAGTGGAAATTTCATGAATTTTCCTTTTTTAAGTACAAATGGTAGAACATATGTTATATCTTTGATATCTAGAAAATAGTAAAATTCTGGTACACTGGGATCTAAAGTGATACAGCAAGCATACATCATTGTATTTAATATAACAAAAAAAATCATTGCACTTATGTTTACCCACCCTATCAACAAGTACATCATAAGGGAGATGAGAATATCAGGAGAAAGTGATTGGCTTTTTTAGACATATTTTAAGTTGTGTTTAATCTAACAAACATTATGCACTTATGCTTGTGCCAACTTGATGTATGATGAACATATCTAAATCTGGATTGAGTTTTTAATTCAATGCATTAAATATATAATTGTTTAGTTTTTTAGGAAGCAGAGATAAGGTCATCATACTTTATGTTTATGGTAGAAAGATCTGGCTGATTCTTACCTGATTAGGCCTGGCTGATTCTGACACGATCAGTGACTTGTCATGTCCTAAGAGTTGCTGGAAAATCTTCCCAAGGATACCATAGCAGTGCAGTGTCAGTGTCTTCACTGGACTAACAGAGCTCATCCAATTCAGTTCAAGGCAGTTCCTCTCCTCTCCCTTATTAATCAGTTCTACTCTTTTGTCCATAGTGGGTTTTAATTTACATAGGTATATGTGGGTATCTTGACATTAAAGAAAAAAACACATAACTTTTGGGTTCTCCCTAATATCTAAAACCTTTGCGCTACTACTGTTGAAACCATTGATTTAGAGTGTATCTTGCAAAAATCCTGGTACTCTCTTGTTTTGGTCTCTTTCACTATTGTTTTTGCTATTCTGGTGTGACCTGCACCAAAATCTCCTACAACATTCTTTAAATGTTTCTGTTCTTCCTTATCTCAGACTTACTAAAAGAAGGAAACGGCACTAGCATGTCCGTAAATTCCTTGCAGCTTTTGGTGCTCAAAAGTTAAAAGTTCCCAATAGTAAGACTGCCTATATGTATCATGTATGACCGTGGCTTGGGCATCCCATTAAGGCTGCCTCTGCAGAAGCATTGGCTTGTGGAGCTTCTTGGCAAAGGTAAGACCGTAAGAGGCTTCTTGTTTTTCTAGATCTTTAGATCATGCAATGAGGACTGTTCTGCATGCAGGCATCCTTAAGTGCATAGCTTACTTCCTGTTGTTCTGGTAGGCTAATACTACATGATTTATTGGATATTCTAAATACGCATTCTGAGAAGACATAGGATTGAATGACAATACTTTACACTTTTACAATAGTGGCTCTAGTTCTTTGAAGTACTTGTAACTTTCAGGCTCCCTTCTTTGAATTATTTGACCTAAAAACACATGAGTGCTGCGGGAGGTTGGTGGTTCACTTGCAGTGCTATTTTTTTTTTCTAGTCGAGGCTAGCACTACCTTACAAATTCGATTGGCTCTTTTGCTTGTTCTTTTTTACTTCTTTTGGGAACAAAAGGGCAGCGCCTGCCCCACAATCACCAAATCCTAAATATGGCTGATGTTGGTGTTGAAATTTGTCCAACCTATCCATCCCCTCTCACCCCTGTTTGTATCACAAAATGGACACAGTTTGATAAAGGTATTTTTCACACCTTTATTTCTTGTCCGGCAGTCTGCCCGAGTGCTCCAACTACGGCAGCCTTCGTTTCTCTTCAAGTTGGATGTCGCACATGCTTTCGATTCAGTTTCCTGGCCATTCCTGCTGGAAGTCCTACACCGTAAGGGTTTTGGCTCAAATTGGTGCGCCTAGCTCGCGATCATGTTGTCCTCAGCCTCCACCCGTGTTCTGCTAAATGGACAGCCTGGTCGTACAATCTGGCATGGTCAAGGGCTCCGGCAAGGTGACCCCCTTTCCCCGATGCTCTTTGTCATCGTCATGGATGTTCTCAATAACCTCATCGTCATGGCGGAACAGTCCTCTCTTCTTCATACCCTTGGAGTTCTATCGAGGATACCTCGCCTGTCACTCTATGCTGACCCCGTTTGCATTGGATATAGCTACGATCTGCACCATCTTGCATGTCTTCGGTGAGGTGTCCGGACTGCAAACCAATCTTGCAAAGAGCTCCTTCTCTCCAATCCGTTTTCTCTACCGAACATCTTCAGCTTATTGGCGGCGAGCTAGACCGTCCTTTGGTGGATTTTCCCTGCAAGTATCTAGGACTACCACTTTAGTTGTGGAAGCTCATCAAGAACGATTTCCAACCGCTCTTGGACAGGATCGCCACTCGGTTGTAGCGTTGGCAAACTGGCTTGCTTTCTCAAGGTGGTCGTCTAGTCTTGGTCAGGACGGTTCTAACAGCGCTTCCCATCTACTCCATGGCACTTGATCCTCCTCTCTCTGTTATCAAAGCTATCGACAAAGGCAACATGCATTCTTGTGGAAAGGAACCGATACAGTTGCCGGAGGCCATTCTCTAGTTGCCTGGCCTTTGGTTTGCATGCCTACTCGCTTTGGGGGCTTGGGTATACACAACCTCAGAATCCTTGGTTGTGTGCTTTGTCATAGATGGCTGTGGCTCCAACGATCGTGGAACGAGCGGCCCTGGCATGCCCTAAAGGCTCGGTGCAGCAAAGTCGAGAGTGATTTGTTCCAGGCTTCGCTGGCAGTAGGGCTTGGGAATGGCGAACATGCCTTGTTCTGGTCGGATCATTGGTTCAATGAGTAAAGCATCTATGCCATCGCCCCCTCTCTGATCAATGCAGTTCTGATCGCCATTAGGAACAAGCGCACGGTCCGGGAGCTCGGTGTTTGCAGTCACTACCTATGCCGGAGTAGTCCTGCTCTTTGGTTTAGTTCTAGGTCGCCTTGTGGGGGGTAGCATCCCTTCTCTTCTGTGTTCTTAGGTTCTTAGTTTGGTGATTGTTTCTCACCTTTGGCTTTGAGTAGTCTTGTTCTTTGGTTTAGTTCTAGGTCGCCTTGTGGGGGGTAGCATCCCTTCTCTTCTGTGTTCTTAGGTTCTTACTTTGGTGATTGTTTCTCACCTTTGGCTTTCGGTTTTTTTCTTTTCTTTTCTTCGGTTTCCTTCACAGTTCGGTTTGTGCTGGTGAATTGTATTTGGTTTGTTTGTTTATTCTTTAATCTCTACTTAATAGAATGACATGCAACTCTTTTGCGCGTTCTCGATTTTTTTTTTGTTCTGAAACATTGTGGAAATCATAACCAATTTGTTGTAGGCTCTGATTGCCAAGATTTCTATCTGATAATCTCGTACTACAAGTCTATAACTAAGGATTGAATTATCGCCAACCATAGTGTACTTCTGCCTGACTGCTACTACAAAAAATTTAGCTAACAATAACTTTTTGAGCATGTATACACTATATGTACCGCGATATCTTTATCTACACTATAATTGTGTGAATTTTGTATATCTTACCCTTTACCTGGGTCTTTATCTACATTAAAATTATGTGAATTTTGTAAATCTTACCCTGCTTCTGGATACAATACTGGCACATCCGATGTTCTTGTGCAGGTCATCCCCAGTAGGTTTGCTGCCGATCACCTTGACAGCAGAACACGTGAGATCACATTTCGCAGGCCAAATAGGAAAGACAAGTGGTGCATCAGATACTATCACACGAGCACCACCCGAGGCTTCCAAAGCTGCCAGTTTTTCAAGTTTGTGCGCGACAACAAGCTTCGTGAGGGCTACATCTGTGTCTTCGAGCTCATGAAAAGCACGAGGAGGGTGATGATGATCGTCCATGTCATCAGGAAGGTTGACGACCGGTTTGTTCTGGTGGGCTAAGTTCTTGTATTCTCATAAGAGTTGGCATGTGGTGTATGCAAACGTGCAATTGTGGTTACCGACTTTCTGCAGTATGTGGTTGTACTATGTAACACTCAAAACTGAACTGGAAATGTGTAGTGGTGTTTTGCATGCAAGAGCACTTTGTGCCCTATATGTTGCTTCTTGATGCAGTATGGCTACTAGAACAAGGTGCTATCTGAGTGAATGCTTCTAAGAAAATGGTAGGTACTCTAAGTGGTGGCTTCTTGTTTTTTTTTGGCCTTATTTTGTTCTCCCTGAAGGTGCAGTACTGTGATACTCTCTGCCCAGCATTGTCGTTTCAGTGATAGTTTCTAAGTTCAGTGGAAGCTTGTTTGTTAGACATGGTGAAACAAGCTGCAGTGATATGTTCTCTTCTCATGTATTTCTTTGGATTTTGTAGCATGTGTGGTTATGTAACATGATGAGTATTATTCCAAAAGTTCTAAAATGGCTTATGCTGACACTGTAGAGTTTCAGCTAAGTTAGGTACTTTTCAGCTGATTTTGTGGTACCTAATCTTTTCTGTACTTCTGTATTATTACAGATTTACAGTTGTGAATCATAACCAGCTAGATAGGCAATTATCTGAGATTGCTCTGATTTTACTTGATGCTTGTTTGATAATACGGTAATCTGATCGAATCTGGCGCCGGACTCTTGCGCCGGACTCGACATCTAGGATGGCATTCAAATCGCCTCCACTCTCCTTGAGTAGGTTTGTGAGGCCCAAAATTTTCGTGGGGGTTCAGTCCAGGAGGCCTCTCGTGGCCTAGTGGATGAGCACCAGTGTTAGGAGATGTAGTAATGGTGGAATGTCTGATTTGCCCTCTGATTTTGTGGGATTTGATAGGCAGAGATCGGATTTTTTCCAGCATCTAACTCCCCTCTCGTGTCATCTATGGCAACATGAACCTCACGCTAGGATTAGCTATCGCGATGGGTGGTGTTCAATCGCTCAGAGAGTAGTGGAGTCGAGTGCTGGATCTTCGCAATTCTGAGATTAGTGACCACAAATCGGTGTGGGAGGTGGTGAGAAGGCTTGGATTGAATCAATACAGGGGATTCGAAACCTTTTGTTGAGGTGGTTTCGGATCGTGGAGCTCAGGGAGGGTGTCTCGGGGGGCGATTCAATGGAGCTGGACACGGGGAGCAGTTTCATCGTCAAGATTTGGGTCGTCGTTTCAATTCACTGCCGGTGCAGTCGGTTATGAATCTGCTGTCACAACAACTGGGAGGCCAAAATCAGTAGCGACCAATTGAGGCGGTTTCGCAACAATCTCATGTTCAACAGAGGGACAAATCTTCAGGTACGCAGGCCACACGTTCTCAAATGTACCAGAATCACCTTTCTCATCAGTTCCACAACAATTGGTCGCATCAGCAAGATTTGCAGAAGCAACAATATCATGGAGGATATCAGGATAATCGCAAAACTCAGATGAACCAGGGACAATTCCAAAATTCTTCTTATGGAAATCAACAAGTGCAAAATCATATGTTTCCAAAGCAAAGTGTGCAGGACAACTCTCAAATTCAGACCACTGAGCACTGTCTGACTCAAGATATTGTTCAGTCTCAAGGTCAGAGTATGGGATCCCAAGGTTTGGCAACTAGACAAAGCGCATCTCAGCATAACCTTACTCAATATCAGCAAGCATCAAGTAAGGAACAATTGCCAATGATGGATCACATAGTGCATCAGCAGTGGATTCCTGCACATGGCAATGAAATGGATGAAAACACTGCTTTTACTGTTAATGACTTATCCAAGGTGACTTGTTACAAATGCTGGGAAAAGGACATGGTCTCAAGGAATGCCCTAACAAAGTGTTGTGCAATGTCTATAGAAAAGACTCACACATATCCTCAAAGTGTGCTTGGTTGAGACAGTCTAAACCAGTAGCTAAATTTGTGGGTTATGCTACCTCTGGATTAGGGTGTTTTGTTGTAGAGCATGCAAGAGATTTGGTTATGGAAGATAAGAATAATAATATGGCATTGGTGATAGTTGTATCTGATAATTTGAATGCTCAACAATTGGCACATGACTTTGAATTGACCTTTCCTTGAAAGTGGGAGTGGACTGGTTGGGAGAATGGACCTGGATTTTTTTTGATGAGGTTTCCTTGTGTTGCAAGAATAGGAAAGGTTTCACCCTTTTCATCAGTGACCTTGATGGGGTCTGGTGCTCAAATCAGTGTTTCCAGGTGGACTCCTGAACCTATGGGTGCATGAAAGCTGCATATTGTGTGGATTAGAGTCACTTGGGTGCATGACACAATGAAAAATTATCATGCTTTACGCGAGATTGGATCTTCTTTGGGTGTAGTTGAAGAGGTGGATATGGATCTACTAGGGACTCATGATGTAGTCAGAATCAAAGTGGTGGTTAAGGATCCTTTTAAGATTCCTTTAAAGTCTGAAGTAACCACACCTAAGATGCTATTATATGATGTTTATTTCAAGGTGGAGTCGGTGGTTGAGATTGGCTAGATTAAAGGTGAACATCATGAAATTTCTGCCATGTGTACTGGGGATAAAGGCAAAGGTACAAAAATTGAGGAGATGCAAGCTAGAGATTCTAAAAGACAAAAGAGTTTAAGTACCAAAAATGTGCTCAAAGGGAAGTTAGGGAAAGGAGATGTTATGGAGGAAGCAAGTTACCTTTTACAGAAAGGCAAAGTTCATAAAGAAGGATCTTCATTGTCTGTAGAAGAGGATCTTATTCTACACCAACAACAATAGGAGAGTGTGGTCTGTGTTAAACAGGTGGAGACAGATAGAGATCAGATACTGCAGTCACATAAACAGGTTGTGTTGGTGCAAGGGTTCAAGGAGTTGAACAAAGCAGGAGTTCAGGAGGATGATGTGGTCAATGAAAATCAGGAGAAAGTTCAGTTGTCAGGTAGTGAGGGCATAAATGGGTATGAGACACAAGAATCTGATCATGATAATTTTGCTAAACAAGTAGATGTGATGGTGGCAGCTAGCCAAGAGATGGACAATTTTGTGGATCATCCTTGCCAACAACATGGAGGTAAAGGTTTTCTAATCCAAGGATAAGTTCTAGGCTCAAGGAGAATGAGTATCACGAATGTTATATATAAAGAAAATGAAAGAGCAAAAGTGAAGGATCGGAAAAGGGGTAAGGTCTTGATTTAATCTTCCTGCTATTATAAATTGTTCAAATGATTCTTTGTTTGATTGCTTCTTCTTTAGGTATTAGTTTGGGTTGTTCTTTAGAGATGGTAGAATGTAATATAGATTCTTGAGATCTCAAGAGCAAGCTATAGTTAATGTTCTGTTGGAAAGTAGAAAAATAAAGAACAAGTGCAATCTGAGTCTAATATAGATAAGGGAGATCCTAATTACAGTAGTGCTTCAAAATTTATTGTCTAATGAAGTTTTAGGCGAAAATGGGGTAGATGAATCCAATTTGACTCTGTTTTAGTTGGCTTACATTGGAAGGAAGAAAAAGAAAGGAGGGTGTCTGATCTTTGTTCTATAAAATCTTATTTAAAAAGTAGATGGGGTAGAAATAAATCAAAAATGAAATGATTAGTCTAGAACCGTAGAGGTTTATGAGGTTTTGAAAAAGGAGGTTTCTTAGAGAAACAATCACAGGCGAAAGTAGACTTTGTTGGTATCCGAAACTTTGAAAAGACTTCCATCATAATGAGTTGAATAAACTTTGTGGTGGTCGGGACTTTTTACGGACCTAGGCTCCTCCTAGAGGAAGGTCGGGAGGATTTTGGTTTGGGTTTCATTTAAATACTTTCTTTGTTGTTTATTATAAGTGGGAAGATAGTTATGCGAAGTTAACACTACAAAATAAAAATGACAAGTTCATGTGAATTGGTCATTGTATATGGGGTTGTTCAACAAGAAGGAAAAGAAGCCTTCTTAGTGCAGTTGGCTCAATTCTTTGAATGTTTCTACCTTGCCTTTATTTATAGTATGTGATTTCAATATCATCGAGAAAGGATTGTGAAAAACAAACCAGTGGGTGTAATAGGTGGAATTTTCTTTTTAATTCCATTATATAAAATCGAGGTTGAGAGAAGTTCATCTTAGTGGTAGAAAATTCACTTGGAGTAATGATCATGAGAACCCTACTTATGAGTTGCTAGATAGAGTTTTGGTGAGCATTCCTTGACATCGGTATCCTTTGGTTAGCACCAAGGCACTATCTAGAGTCCTCTTAGATCATGTTCCTCTTTTTGTGGATACAGGGGATGTTGTTACAAAAAAGTCCATTCTTTAGATTTAAACTTTGTTGGTTTTTGAGGGATGATCTTTATCTTGTGGTTCAAAAGTCAGAGCAACCTTTGGTGGGTTATCTCCTTTGGATGTTTGACAATTTAAAATGAGAAAGCCTAGGAAAGTCTTTGAAGGAATGGAATAGGAATGTGGAAAGTCATTATAGGAAGAAGAAAAAGGCTGATGGATCGGATATATATTTTGGATAAGGATTGTGAAATTAATGGGCTAGATCTTTGTTAAAGAGAATTTAAGATTCATTTAGAAAATCAATTAACAAGGATTTTGAAATAAGAGGAACCTAAATGGTTTCTAAGATATAGAGAAAAGAGTTGTTAAAGGAGACTATAATACAAAATATTATCATGCTAAGGCCAATGGAAGGAAAAGAAAGAATACCATATTTTCTTTACATCAGGATGAGGGTGTAATTGAATGAAAAAAAATATGATGCATTACATTACTTTTTTTTACAAAAATCTTTTTGGTCATCCAGATTCCAATTTGTTTCAACTAGAAATGGACGACATTCCTCAGCTGGATGAGCAGAATAAAGAATTCCCGACTCAAGATTTTAGTATGAAAGAATTGCAAGAAGCTGTTTTTCAATGTAATCAAAGAAAGCTCATGGGCCAGATGGGTCTCTAGTTGAGTTTTACCAAAAATTTCGTCCTTAGTTAAGTTTGACCTGAAAAAAAATTCTAGATGATTTCTTGGCTGGGAAATTGGACATTGCAAGACTAAATCATGGTATAATTTTTTTTGTTTCCAAAAGGAAAAGATGCATACATAATTCAGAAATATAGGCCTATTTATCTTTTAAATGTTAGCTACAAAATTCTAACTAAGGTTTTCACTATGAGATTGGCTAAAGTAATTGATAAGATGATTCGTTGACCACAAATTGCTTTTCTCAAGGAGAGATATATCATAGAGGGTGTCTTAACTCTACATGAAACTTTACATGAGATGCATAGGAAGAAATAATCTGGCATTTTGTTTAAAGTTGATTTTGAAAAAACTTATGACAAAGTTAAATGGCCTTTCCTATTTAAAACCCTTGTTTTGAAAGGCTTTCCAACTAAGTGGATTGACGGGATAGTGCATGTGGTTAGTGGGGGCAGAGTTTGTGTGAAAGTCAATGATGAAATAGGTTCTACTTTAGAACATTTAAAGGTATTAGGCATGGTGATTCATTATCACCATTGCTTTTGATATAGTGGCTGATGTTCTAGCTCTTCTTATTAAACAAGCTCGGGATTTGGGCTTGATCAAAGGTTTGAATTCTCACTTATTGGATGGAGGGACTGCTATTCTGTAATATGCAGATGACATATTCTTTTTAATTCAGGATGATGAGGAGAGTACGAAAGATCTAAAATTTATACTTTCTTTGTTTGAACATTTGTCAGGTCTTAAAATAAATTTCCATAAGAGTGATGTCTTTTGTATTGGTTCAGCAGGAGATAAACAAGATATTTATGAGGAAATTTTCACATGCAGGGGGAGAAATATATTGAGGACAAGTTTGAACATAAATTTGAGTGGTTGCGAAATTGTTAACTTGAGAGGGTTGGTGCGAAGTGGCGGAATGAAAATGATCGGGTTCACTACTTCACCATACATATAACAACATATATAATTTTCAACCAACATAGTACTAAATAGTAATGTATCTGACAACTTTTAGCATCAATAATTCAACATAACCAATGATATGTACAATGATAAAGGAGTAGCTATCAAAATGCTTACCAAGATAAAGAAACTCACTTATAATATTGGTTAATTGTAGAAAAGGAAGCAACTAAGAGCAAAATCATGAACAAAAGATAGTCAGCATTGGCAAAATACATCATTCGACCTAAATGACCTATAAAAAGAACAAAATGAATTAAAACTATCAAGTAAAAAAGTAGAATGATTGAGCAGTAAATACATTACCTTTTAGTATTTACATTCTTTCAAGTTCATGAAACAATGAACCACGGCGTCATTGGGAACTCTCTTCATTTCTTCTTTCTCCACATAGCAAATTAGGCTATTACTCATGAAATCATCACTGATGCGATTGCGCAAATAATTTTCGACAATTCTCATGGCTTTTCCATAAATTTGAGTGTGGGTGAATTTTGATTAATATGTTGTCAAATCAAATGTCATGGTCAACAAGAACAATCAAGTACATATAGTATCACGGTGAGATGTGGTAGAGTGATAAAAGTAAAACAAACCACCACTCATTTGATTTCCATGACCCATGACCCATCAATCAGTAGCCGATAAGCCACCATGTGGCAGAGTGATTAAACAACTAGGTGAGTGCAGGATATTAATTCAATTGGCTCATGTAACACATCATTTACTTAGCACCTACATGTACATTGTACATTTTGCTTTGTAATCAAAGGGATTCATGTACATTTGTATGAATCGGTCGAGTAAATCACTAACAAGAAACAAATCGGTAGAAACACGATGAGAATAGAAGATGGCGAGAACTCACTTGGTGCCTAGTTAGACCGACACACTGGACGTGTACCGAGGTGGTTCGGGCATTTGCCTCAGATGCGGTTTGTCGCCGAGGCGCCACTTAAGGGAGCGGGGTGAATGTAATACCCTACCGCTGTCAGAAGCGTGGCCCATGTGGCCCATGAGGAGTTGTGGTGGGATTAGTCCCATATTGCTTGTCTCAAGTGAGTTGTAGTGGTATATAATGCTGTTGATCCAAACGTAGCACCTCCGGTTAACCCTTTTACACGGCGAGGACGAAAGTGTAAGTGAGGTGCTGTGTGCGTGGGTCCGCCCACGGTGGGTCGGGCATTGAGCCGAATTTGGGTCGTGGTGTTACGATGGTATCGAGCATCAACCTTCACGCGGAGCGCGGGGACGGGGCGCGACATATGGCGATGGCACATGTGGGCGGAGAGGGACACATAGCATGGCATATGTGCCGGCACGGACGCGACGGACGGTACCGAGGGGTGGTTCGGGCATTTGCAGATGCGATATGTCACTGTAGAATCGTTAAGGAAAGTGAATGTAATACCGGCACCTTTCGTAGTGTGGCCCATGTGGCCTATGAGGAGTTGTGTGGTGGGATTAGTCCCATTGCTTGTCTCAAGTGAGTTGTCCTAGTATATAATGCTGTTGGATCCAAACATAGCACCTCGGGTTAACCTTTTACACGAGCGGGGACAGTGTAAGGTAGAATGCTATGTGGATCCATACGGTGAAATTTGGGCATTAGTAGGAGTTGAATTGAGGGTGTTACACCTAGTTGATGACATAGGCGGCGCAGGAGAAGTCGCAGACCCCGAACTAACTGGCAGAGGCTAGATGACTAGATGAGGGGTGAGTCGGTGGTAAGCGAGCCCAATGGGCCACCCTATGGTCTCATCGCGGCTCTCTTGATTCGCTTGTTAGCGATTTATTTGACCGATTCGTATAAATGTACATGAATCCCTTGATTATACAAAGCAAAATGTACAATGTACATGTAGGTGTTAGGTAAATGATGTGTTACACGAGCCAATTAAATTAACATCCCGCACTAATTAGTTGTTTAATCACTCACCACATGGTGGCTTCATGATGAGATGGGTTGTGGGTCATGGAAATCAAATGAGTAGTGCTTTGTTTTATTTTTATCACTCAACCATATCTCAAAGGTGACACTATCTGTACTTTATTGTTCTTGTTGTTGAACACGACATTTGATTTGACAACATGTTACTCGAAATTCATTCAAGTAAAATTTATGGAAAAGCCATGAGAATTGTGAAAATTATTTGCACAATTGCATCGATGATGATTTCATGAGTAATAGCCTAATTTGCTATGTGGAGAAAGAAGAAATGAAGAGAGTTGCCAATGACGCTGTGGTTCATCGCTCATGAACTTGAAAGAACGTAAATACTAAAAGGTAATGTATTTACTTTCATTCGATCATTCTACTTTTTTACTTGATAATTTTAATTCATTTTGTTCTCTTTTATAGGTCATTTAGGTCAAATGATGTATTTTGCCAATGTCGACTATATTTTGTTCATGATTTAAGCTCTTAGTTGCTTCACTTTTCTAGTTCTTAACCAATATTATAAGTGAGTTTCTTTATCTTGGCAAATATTTTGATAGCTTCCTTTATCATTGTACATGTCATGGTTATGTTGAATTATTGATGCTAAAAGTTGCTGGACACATTACTATTTAGTGCTATGTTGGTTGAAAATTATATATGTGGTTATATGTATGGTGAAGTGGTGAACCCGCCATTTTCGTTTAATTCCACCCCTAGCTGCGGGTCGCATTAGTGAATAGTGTGTAGATTTTCCTTTTTCTTTTCACGCTTCGTGGTCTGGCCGCCTGTGTAACCAACTAGCAAGCAAAGCGCCGCCACTCACGTGGGCCCAACGACGCAGTGGAAAGTCGGGCACAACGAACGGCGCAGTCGGGCCGATAGGTCTGTGCAAGTGTGTGTCGGCAGGCACGTGACGCACAGCGATATGGGCTAAAAGGAAGCTTGGGTGTACTTTTTTTTTTGCTTGGGGTGCATATGTGATATATATATATATGCAGATCTCCTATTTATTTAGACCCGGTCTCGGTGACACCGGTAGGCCTATATGGGCTCCGCTCGCTGGTCTTTATAAACTCTTCCTAAGTAGTTTGCCTTTATACATGATGTTCTTTACAAATTATCTCGTGGGTGTTAGGAAAAAATGGATTTTTTCAGGTCCAGATTCCTTTGGAACTCTATTGAAGGCAATAGCAAAATACCATTTGGTTAGTTGGCCAGTGGTTTGTTTGCCAAAGGACCAAGGGGGATTAGGTGTTCTTGACCTCAAAACCATGAATTTAGTTTTGCTAGGTAAGTGGTTGTGGAGGTTAGAAAATGGAGAGGGTCATTGGTAAGAAATTATCAGGAAGAAATATTTGAGTAAGAATACTCTGACCCAAGTTAAAGCTAAGGTTGGAGATTCTTATTTTTGGAAAGGCCTAATGGAGATTAAGGATATATTCTTCTCTTGCTGTAAGAGGAAGTTGGGAGATGGTACTAAAACTAGGTTTTGAGAGGATTTATGGATAGGAGATACCCCTTTATTTGTGAAATATGCTAGGTTATATAACCTTGCTTTCAAATGACAAGTCCATTGGCAAAAGTTTTTAAGAAAGGAGTGAATTTCGTTAATTTTAGAAGAACTCTTCTGGGAGACAATCTAGTCTTGTGGTATCAATTACTAAAAGAATGTAGTAGTGTGAAGTTGAGTGATGAGTGTGATAAATTGGTGTGGATGTTGTCTTCATCTGGAGTTTTCTTCGTGAAGTTATTTTACACTGCTTTAAGAACTCAGCATTTTGCTTTTCCTTATTTCTTTCTTTGGGGGGGGGGGTTAAATTACCTCTGAGGGTTAAGGTCTTTTGTGGTTATTTCTTAATCAAATGATATTGACTAAAGAAAATCTTATTCATAGAGACTGGTTATGGGATAAGTCTTGTGTTTTTTGTGGAATGGATGAGAGTATCAATCATTTATTCATGGGTTGCCCTATGTCGAGATTCATTTGGAATGTTGTTTGTTGCACCTTTAGCTTGCACGGGCCTCTAGCAAATATTCACTAGTTGATGATGCCAACGTTGATGGTTTTCTAGGAAGACAAGGAAGTTGGTATTAGTTGGCTTAGCGACCATTATTTGGAGCATTTGGAGAGTGCATAATTCAAAGCATATTTCCAATGAAAATGGCTCTGTGAATCGTGTCGGTGATTTTGGTGTTTGTCATTGGATTGACCTTTGGGCCAAATTGCGTATGAGGCCGAGTAGGAGCTGCTTACCAGGGGCGCTAGGGTGACCTGTCAAGTGCCTAATGTGATTTTTGGGGTGAGGGGAAGATGGACGCCATGGATTAGAAGACTAGAAGATGGGGAGGATCCAGGTGGATGATGGTCCAGATGTTTTCGGCTATCTCCTTTCCTAGGATTAGCTAATCTTCGCTTAGTTGTTCTCTTTCTTTTGTCTGAACTTCTCTTCGGTGGTGTGTCATGTGATTGTTGTTGGAACTTTTTTTTCTATTTCTCGGTTGTTTGTCGAACTCTGTAATCTGGTTTCTATTAATAGAAATGGGATACCTTTTATATAAAAAACATTGTTCTTGATACAACTTTGGTTTGTTCATGAGTTCACAAGTTTTTTTTGGGAAGGGGTTCAGTTCACAAGTGAACAGAAGGAAACTTCAACTTTACCTACTCTAAGGCGAGGCATACGCCATCCCAGTGCGTACCATCGTGACCAAGGTCTATGAACACCTGTTATAGTATCTTCACTGAGCATCTGTCAAATCTCACAGTAACTACTCCTCTCACCCTCATAAAAACAATGCCTCTTGTTAACATCAAGGAGAAGAGATCATCATCTTCACCCCATCAGAAAATGCAAGAAGAGAAAGGCAAGAATTCTGCCTTCTTCAAGTCAATATATTATACTTTGCATCATTTGAGCTGTGACAATGTTACATGGTTGCATGGCGATGGCTCAGAAGGGGTGTGAGAGCTGCAGCAAGTGGCAAGAGCACTACGATCGGGAGCACATGGATGTAACAAAGAATCGTAGTTTCTTCAAGCTCATGACCGGAGATTTTGTCCAGGGCATTGTAAGTGTGGGAAGATGAATATACTGTAATGGATGATTGTATTGAGACTCGAGGGCAGTTTATATAGAGTACAAGGCTTGGAGGGCAAGAAGACTCGATGGCAGTTTATCATGGGATTACAAATCCTAAACTACCAAATATAGAGATAAGCCAATATACTCTAACATCCTCCTCCATGGTAAGTAGCGGTAGCGCCATGACAAGAAGACTAGAGAGGAAGCCGAAGGTGGGGAACCATCGGACTGACATCCCCCCGCAATCGCAACGGGAGCATCAGGGACTGTTGTGGCATCGCGGACGCGGTGACTGTAGAGGGAACTGACAAGTTTGCTCAAGATAATGATAACCCGTTGTTGCCGAGGTAGCCTAGAGCGAGGTGACCATGGTCGTAGCCATGGAGGAGGGAGCCATGTCGAGGTAGCTGGTGACGAGGTCGCCGCGTGGGTCGAGGTAGTGGAGTTGATGCAGGGAGGTCGTGGCCGAGGTCGATGAAGAGGTCATCGATGTCGTCCGTGATAGGTCAAAGATGAAGCAAAGGAGGCGGGGGCGCCTGATCCGACGAGGAGGAGGCTAGATTCGGCGAGGCACCACCGGATCCGATGCGGAGGAGGTCGGATCCGTAGCGGTGGCACGAGAGAAGGCCGGCCGGGCAAAATTGGAGGGCGATGGCGCCGCCACCGGGAGCCTGGATCGGGGCGCGTGGAGATGAGCGGCGAAAGCCGGCTCTAGATCTGGGTGGAGAGAGCCCGTCGGCGCAACCAACAAGGAGGAGGCCGTGTCCGGGCGAGGCATCGCCGAAGTCCGGCGTGGAGGAGGTTGGATTCGTGGAACGCGGCACGCGGAGAAGGACACGTCACATGACGAAGACGGTGGCGCCGACGATGGCAATGGTAACCACGGCAATGACACTGCGGCACTGAAGGGGCAATGCAGCGGCAACCTATGCATGTCGATGGCATGACCACAAGTCGCGGGCTCCGTCAGCGCGGCGCTCGTACTCACTGGGCGACGGTCCGGCGATGATGATCCGGCGATGATGACACCGGGAGACGGAGATTTCCTAAGGCCGTGGAAGGAGGCCCGCGGTCGACGAAGCGTCGCCGCGCCACGCCATGACGTCATCGGAGGGAGGAGGCATCAAGAGGTTGAAGTCGAGGTGGTGAAGTCCGAGTAGAGGAACGCCGACGGTCTGCTCAGGCGACGCAAACCGATCTATGATCGGGAAAATGGAGAAAACCCGTTATGAAGATGACCGAGAAAACTCTAATTGGTAGCCGATCGGATGATCGACGATACGACTTAAACTACGGTTACGCGGCCCGGAAAGGTAATGGAGATGAGATCATCTCCTAGGGCCGCGGTAATTTGTAGCGTAGGCGGCGCCGTAAGCGGCACCGCTACGATACTATGTGGGAAGATGAATATATTGTAATGGATGATTTTATTGAGACTCGAGGGCGCTTATATAGAGTACAAGGCTTGGAGGGCAAGAAGCCTCTCCGAGAGATAAGGCATATATCATGGGATTACAAATCCTAAACTACTAAATATAGAGATATGCCAATATACTCTAACAGTAAGTATCGAGTATCCTGGCACCTTCAAAAAAGTATCGAGTTCCTGCCATTTTAATATTAGGTCATATTGTGCATCATGTAATCATTAAAACACTGTGGTTGTGATGAGCATTTGAGCTAGTTCTCGGATTTGGACATATGTTTTCGATCGAAAGGAAGACGAGCTATGAAAGGACATGCTTGTGGTCTTGATCTTATGGATCTATGAATTTTGGGAAAACCTATTAGAGTGGAGTTATATAATAAATAATAGTATTTTAAGTACAGTTTCATTTACTTTAGATGACAATTACTAGTTGATTGTCAAAAAATTAGTTGCATTAGTTACTACAGTATAACCCTATGATTTTCTTCTGAGATCCAATTTAAGTAATTAACAGGTCGTGCAATTCTTCACTAATAAAAAGGATCCTTATATGCGGCGCTTAGTGGGTCAACAAGTCGAGCACCGCCGTCTAAGTGATTAGAAGATACTAGCGCACTAATCAGCACTGGTTGGGTCTCCTCACAAGACCTATACTTCAACCAAACCGAAAGGCAAGACTAAAACTAAACCAAGTAAGTAGAACTAGTACAAGTTTGCGGTGTTTCCTCACAATGCTCTTTTGAGGTTTGATATAATCAGTTAATGCAAACCCCTGAAACCAAGTATTGTCAAGAATCAAGAATCAAGAATCAAGAATGTGTTTTACTTGCTCATTTTTTAATATATGAGTTGATGTACATAAGGTTACAATTTGACCATTGTAGGATCAAGGATAACTGCACTAGAGTGGGAGGGAATAGGAGGTTTCTAAAAATTCTAGATCAAATTATACAATTAAGCAAGATAAACTAAATAATACTATCTATCACAAGATATATGCTACAAAATTAATTACAAACCGTCATGTGATAAGTATCTCATGAACTATGCTCAGATAAGTATCTCATCACAGCACGGTTGTATTAAGAACAAATCTCGATTTTACTATAGCTTGAATTTTTACCATGGCTTGGAATTTTTCTTACCCTTGATTTTACAATTACTTCACCGTGGTAGCCAATCCTTTACCCATCAATTGTGTGCATCACGGCGAGGATTAGGGGTGAATAGGAGGTTTCTAAAATTTTAGACCAAATTATACAATTAAGCAAGATGAACTAAACAATACTATCTATCACAAGATATATGCTACTAAATTAATTGCAATAAGTAAAGACAAGAAATAACCGAATGGAGACAATGAGATTTTTCCCGTGGTATCAAAGATTTATCGATCTTCACTAGTCCACGCTTGAGGAAGCTTGACTCAATCAATGGCTCCACAAATTAAGCCTTCCTCGAAATCACCTAGTTGTTCTTCCTCCGCCAAATGGCGCTGGTCTCTTCACAATCTTCTTGAAGAGATCACCGCGCAAACCTCGCTAAGCCGCCTAGGTGTCGACTAAACACCAAGAGAATAGACCTTGACCTTCGCTGATGGCAACCAAGAGCCAATGGATCAACTAGAATGAAATGCTCAGTTTTGCTCACAACCTCATAATTTAATGCAAAGAGAATAAAATGAGGAGTAAGAGAGTGTTCTAAGCTCAAGTGTATTGAATGAATGCTCAAGCTGTATCGCCCTTGAGTGGTGGGGGTATTTATACCCCACAACCAAAAGTAGCCGTTGGAGGAAAATTTAGAAATTTTCAGACAATCGGTAGTTCCACCGATGTATTGGTGGAACTACTGTACTTCCATCGAGTGCATAGCAACGACTATTACAGGGTATTAAATGCTCGACATAGTCGTTGGATTTTTGGTGTGGAACTACCGCCAACTAATTAGTGGTACTTTCGATCATAGGAAGTTCCGCAAATTTGTTGCATTACTACCGCTCTTCATTGAAGCTCAAGAAAATACCCTTTAAAAAAAAACGCCCGCGCAACATTAGAACTTCATGCGGTGCGTAGTTCCGCTCATTTCATGGCGGTACTACCGCTCTTCTAGAAAATCGAAGATGTACAGAAAAGGGTACTCTCGGGAAAAATCATTCCGCGCAAAACATCAGAACTTCCGCGGTGCGGTAGTTCCGCTCATTTCATGGTGGTATTACCGCTCTTCCAGAAAATCGAAGATGTACAGAAAAGGGTACTCTCTGAAAAAATCATTCCGCACAATATTTTTGAAGTTCCGCGCAGCGGTAGTTCCACATCCACAATGCCGAAACTACCGATTGTGTACTCAAAAAATTGATTTGAGTTTAAAACCAGAGCAATAGTGCATGCATGATCCTAATTTGATCCAAAGGCATAATGATGTGTTTTCAAGCTACTAGTTAAGATCCCCCTTAATAGTACAGAATTTATCCTAAAATTCGGTCTTCCAACATGCTCTTAAAACCGGTAAAATTCAAAAGGGGTCCTAGACTATTTATACCTTACCCTTGAAACAAACTCCATCTTATTGATATCATTTGACATGCAACTCCTTATTTTGACTTTGTCATTTAGGACTAAACATTGTAATCACTCAACAATCATATTAGTCCCATATTCACATATTGTCATTAATTACCAAAACATATTTTTAGAGGCCATTTGTGTAAAGATCTATTTATTCCTAAAATTCCAAAATATGCATTGTTTAGTCCCATACTGTCCAGTCAAGTGGTGGGAGAATAATTTGTAAAGTGGAGTTATTGCCACCTCTTGATACATGTGATACATGTCATGGGGTGACTCGATAAGGACTATAGCTAAAGTCACACACACACGCGATGTATGCAGTGCGTAGCGTTTATTTGTGTGGCAAGCGCGTGACTTGCGATCGTGAACGTCAGTGAACCTAGTCCACCTTTCATTTGTTGAGCGTGCATTTCTCTCCGTTAAAACACGGTGGTCCAAATATTGTGGTGAAGTGGTCCATAAGACCAAGTGTGGTCAAACATCTGTGGTTCTCTTAGACCTCCCTTGGAGATTGCTTCGGATCACTCAAGAGTGTGGAGATCCTCTTGGACCTCCCTTGAGATTGCTTTGGATCACTCCACAGAGTGTGGTCTCAACACTTGGTCAAAATAAAGTGACCAAAACACAAATGGTTAAAATAAAGTGGTCAAAACACGTGGTCTAAATAATGTGGTTGAAATTGTAGACCAAAGTGTAATCAAGATAAATGAACACCGCTTAAATGACCATTAATTGGTTTGGAATTAGCAATACGGTGTTTTAATGTGCACATTATTTAGCGATTACTAGAGAGTAATTAACTCGACCCTTCAAAACATCTCGAGACGTCCAGACATGCGATTTGATCAACCACTTCGATTTCTTCCCACTTCTTCCTCTCGGTTCTCATCGACTAGAGAGTTGTGCCGCTTGAACCAAGCCGTTCTTTCTCACCGGCATGCACGGGAAGGGGTGAGCGGCATATCTACGAACCATTGTCGTAGAGTTCACTTGCACGGGGCGGCAATAAGGTTTAGGTAGCGCTCCGCGATCAGCTCACGACCTTCATCATCTACGATCTACATCGCTTTGATCACTACTTGAGTCTGCACTACTTGTTGTTCTTTCATCGAACCCGTATCGTAAGTTGGTCATAAGACTGCTATATTCTTTTATAGTCCTTTTTTGTGTATATATTTAGAAGTGCAGTGAGTTGCTTGTCGTTGATATCGTTTTATGCATCTCTAGTTAGTTGTGATCTTTGCCTCGTATTAAAGTCTGGAATTAAAATATTGTCCACTTAACCGACACATAATGCACATTTTTTTTGCAGGGAAAGAGCGTGAATCCCCAAACAGTAGCAACAATCAAGTTAAGCTTGAGGCGATTGAGGAAGAGGAGTGATGACAAACATGCTGACTCCAACTACTACTACTACTACTACTCGAGGTTTGCCAGTTACCTAACTGGCGAGGAACGAGATGAAATATTCAGTTTGGCATCAATTCAATCAGGCAATCCTGTATACGTGGCTGTCCTGCAGAAGTCCCATGTTCATCGTAAGAACCAGTTAACGCTTTGTATGCAGATCATCCCCGGCAGATCAGATTTGCAAGCTGAGCATCCTGAGAGAAGATCACATGACATCCTGCTGCTTTAGACCAAACAGAAAAGACAAGTGGTACGCCAAGTACTACCATGCGAGCTCAACCGAGGCTTCGACTGCCACCGCTGGGTCAAATTTGTTCGCGACAATAGGCCGCACGAGGGTTACGGGTCTGTTTGGTTCGAAGCCAATCTTTACCTTACAAAAAATTAGTCATATCCTCGAGATTTGGTCACCATTTGGTTAGATTCAAATTTTGATAATATATTAAAAAATTGGTAATACCAATGTGCTCACACAAAATATGAGCAAATTTTGGTCGTCCAAATCGTGTGCCAAAAATTTGGCTGGGTCACTGTCCATGCACGTGTGACGTGGCAACCAATGGTTGGATGTATTAAATGCATAATTTCTTTGGTTATCTGGCTTTAAACAGCTACCGATACCTATTTGTAACCGATTTGCACCACAGATTCTTTGTAATTTATTTGTACCGTTGTATTCCTTGTCGACTATATTTTAGTACACAAAATTTATATATCATATGGAACCCATGTGTCGTAATCACAATTTAGAAAAATTTGGTAATCATTTTAGCAATTGGTACGATTGCAATCCAAACGCTCCACTTTACCAAAGTTTTGGTGACACTCTAATTTTGGCATTACCAAAAATTTTGTTTGGCTAATTGGGGACAGACTAAACAAACCCTACATCTGCATCTCCGAGCTGATGAAAGGGACGAGGGTGGCAATGACCGTCCATGTCATTGCATAGGTCGATGGCCGGTTTGCTCTACTTGGCCGAGTTTTTTGTATCCTCCTTTGTTGATTATGTAATGTGAAAGTGTGGTCTGTGCAGTATGTGTGCACCAGTGAGGACCAAGAAGTGAGAACTGACCTGGCAGTAGCTATCGGTGCCTTGTATGATGAGTGCACTTTGTACCGCAAAGCTAACCACTTGATACAGTGTGCCTCCACTAGAACCAGGTGTGAGTTGTACGAATGTTCCTACTCTGCCTGATTCATCATCCATAAACAATTCTGATATGCTTAGGAACTTGACATTACGAAAGAACGAAACAACATGTCGGAGGGCAGCAACTGTTGTCAACCATTTGAAATGGTTGACACATCTCAAGCAACACTGATGAACGACAGTAATACACACAACCGTGAGTTTTGGATTTGTGTGCTCCGTAACTGTTCCACACAAACCGGAAACTCGAATGATAAAGGCATATTACATGAACATCTCATGCAGAGATTTTTCAAACAAAGACATCGATATCATATTACTCAGTCAATTGAAATGCAACACCAAAGCATCTCAGCAGGCAGTAGTCAGATATTGCGCAAAAAAAAAAAACAGATGCTAAATCCATGGGCACATGCCATGTCATATAACAGGAAAATTATTTATCAGTCTAGGCTAGAAACTTTGGGAGATGAACTACTGCTGGAGAAATTCTTCTAACTTTGCAATTAAAAGGATGAAACGCATAGAATAGCTTCCCAATAGACGATCCAAGAAGAATTGTATCCTTTTCCAAAGGACAAATGAATCTACATGGTAACTTCAAGTACCTGCAAAATAACAGCACCATATATGGTCAGTAAGGCCGGGAAAATTTACAGCATACAGTAACATGTGACAATAAAGAATTGCAAATGGACAAATTCAGACAAGCAGCCATTCTCCAAATTAAAAGATTTGAAACGGCAAAGCAAAAAGGTCACCAAGATTGCTGTTGCTCAACTTCAACAATCAAGACAAGATAATGTAGTGACAGCAGAATTTCGTAGATAAGGTACCAAACCCCCACATAAACAGAAGACAGAAATTACAGAAAATGTATACTACTGCCAGGAAATCCATTTTTGTTATTTCATTATTGACAGTTGACATTATCACAACGGGAAATGTTTGGCATCGACAAGGGAAGATAAACTTTTGTTGGTAGGTAAAAGGTTACAGCTGGATAAGCAGTACGTATCCAGCAAAGGAAAGGACAAACACCAGCTTGCCTGTGTTAGATTGTTCTATTCTTAGGGTTGAACGTACTACATGAATTGTGGTTCATCATTAAAATGTGCTAAACGTTTCAAATTGAAGTAATAACTAACAGCTGCAATTGGGACAACTATTTCACCATGTTAAATTTTTGCAGTCCATGCCTTGAGATCTTACCAAGCTTTCCAGCTTAGGATGATTGAGAAAATCAAGATTACCAAAAGAGAGTATGCTTCAAAAATCAGCACCTTTGTAATGATGCTCTATACTGGCCTCTCTTGCATCACCCATCTTTTCCATTCCCTAACAAATCCCAATCGTACATATCCTCAATCAACTTTAGTTTCGATATTGTAAAAAACAATTGTCTCAAGCTAGTATGCGCGAGTACAAATAGAAAGGACTGGGTGCACAAAGTAGCCAATTCAAATTTAGTAAAAAAAGTATAGCATAAAAAAAGTGTCTCCGTAGAGAACTGTACTGTAGTTAAATATACATGCTATAGCATTAGAAGATGTTTAGACAGGAACACACAAAGGTTAATCAAGAATACAAAAAGAGAGAAAAAAAACTATTTCTTGACAGCAAGGCATCCAAGTCATAGTTTGATAACTACCAGCACAGCGCTCATAATTTACCAATTTTCTTACTTTTCCAATGTAAGTGCTAACTTAAATTTTCTCAAAAATACTAACTATAAAAGAAATACATCACTGGGAAAAGGAGGAGACCTACATCATTCTAGGGCATAAAGTCCTCTTCATGCTGCCCGGCCTCCAATATCAACCATCTTTCCCATTCCCTATCAAATCCCAATTTTAATCTCCTTACATCAGTTTTCACTCAGCTTTGTTACAAAATAAAATAAAATAAAGCACACATTGAATATAACCCCCAAAAATCGCTTGAAATTTCACCTTGGCAATATTAGCCATAAATAACACACCCAGTGCAAGAATTTTCATTCCATGCTTCTTTCAAGTATTTCTCATTCCACAATGCTAGAGTTAAAGAACCATATAGTGAACCAATCAGCTTAGATTCAATCAAAATGTGCACATCCATTTGAAACCAAAACAACTTTCAATCTAAGATCCCAAGAGAAACGATCAATTACCAACATACCCCCAGGTTTCCATGCATCCGCACAAAGCGAAATACACAGTGCACCATCTACCTAGGTACTTAGTGTGAAAGATGCAATCTTCAACTCAGAATGATGCAGCGCGACCACTAACATAGATGATATTAGCGATCCTGGCAAGTGCAGCGGAAGGAGGTACCCTGGGAGAGCTCGCAGCACGCCCGCGCGCTGGCCGCCGGGTGCGCCGTCAGCCGAGCCAGCACCGCCGCCGCCGTCAACGGCGACCCCATCATCGCAGCCAGCGGCCTGCACACAAACCACACAACAACCCCATCAGGACATCGGATCGCCACCTTGGGTTCCCTCCTGAACAGGCAGATCCACATGGGCGTTCGCTTACCGTGCGGCCGCGAGTGGGGAGGAGGAGGAGTTTGCGAAGGCGGGCGGGAGGCGGCGAGGCGGGGCAGCGATGGGAGGTGCGCGGAGACCGCGCGTAGCAGAGGGTGCCGGGCGGCGGACGGCGGCGAGGACGGTGCGGGAGGCGGCGCCGCGCCACGCCATGGCTAGGGTTTCGGAGGAGGTGGGGGTGGGGAAGTGGCGGAGGCGGCGGCAGCGGGTGGGTTTAGGGTTTTAGAGATGGGAGGATGAGATGGGCCGGCCAGGCCGGGATGATACGACAGTTATAATAGGCCCATTAGAGTTTGAGCATTTCAATGCCACAATGGAAGCTACTCAATTGTTGGGCTTTGATCTGCTGAGGAATACAAGTTGTAAATCCCATGAATGTTAATTAGGCCATCTGTTCCTACAGAGTTTGGTAAAAAATAATGTCAGAATATTTGAGAAGAGAATGCTACTTGGAACGTAGTATCACTAGAATACATGTCCAATAGAGACCAATAACAATACAGTGATTCCTCATAGATTGATTCTTCTGCAATGCAAGTATGCAACACATGCAACCTCTCCAAGGTACACACTTGCAAGTGTTATCCTGGAAAACCGCTGTCTAGTCATTTTACAGAGGCCCATGCACCCTCCATTTGTGCAACAGGCAAAGAACCCATCCATCCATCCATCCACAAAACCAACAAGGACAATTCAACATCACCATGCAGGCTCCAAAAGTAAGCTTCCAAGCAAGATGGAGCATCCTGTCTGGTGACATTGCTCCCAACCATTTGTTTCTAGCTTAGTTACTGCTGTTTGGGTTGTAATCAGCCTGTCCTCCACTTGCTATCCTCTGATGAATTAATCCTCTCTCTCTCTCTCTCTCTCTCTCTCTCTCTCTCTGTAGATCTTCCCATCCAGCTTTGTCCCACATGGGGGTTGGCACATCTTTTCTTCTTTTATTCCTTGTATATATGCAACAGACCAAAAGGCCCAGCTAGCTAGCTAGCTAGAGTGGCATTTTCAATCTAACCCACGCTGTCAATTATTCACCCATATGCATAGTGCATCTCTAGAACTTGTCCCCTACTCCCAGATCTTCCTCCCAATTCTTGGATTTGTTTGTTTCTTCCTCTCATCCTGTACTAGATATGCATATGTAGAGGCAGCAAGAGAGTCTAGAGTTATGCCATGTGCTTAATTATTACTTGATGGTACTGCGAGGCTGCTTAATTGGTAATATGTGGATTGTACACGTCCTAAAAGCGTTCTTAATTATCAAACTAAATACCGGCGTGTGATACCAAGCTCATCCAGATTCGTCAGCGTATAGTTGAAAGTCTTATCAAACTAAATAATACTGGCATGTGGTACCCAGCTCCGCCAGATTCGTCAGCGTATAGATGAAAGTCTTAAGTACTAAACTGATTATATATCATTATATATATATATATATATATATCAACAGAGTTAACCCTTCTGATTGAAGCGAGAACGGCAACACAAGCATTAGCGTAGGTTTGGCCTTGAGACAACGCACGGTTCCAGATCCAATTTCAGTGGTGCCGCATATTTATGATCTTGTAGATCGAGCACCAAGACCCTGCATCTCAATCATGTGATTCCTCTCTACATCACTACATGCTCCTGTCCCATAAAATACAAGCCTAGCTAGCAGACTAAACTATATTCCCAAATGGCATCACTGTCCAATTGGAAAAGGAACAGTCAATAAATATGCGCCATGGATCAAGAACCCAATTCTTTCATATGTACCAATCTCTGTATATGTCCTTTTCCCCAAGGATGGAGACTTGGACTGTGAATAAAAAAAGGATGGAGACTTGGACTGTGAATAAATATTTCCACTATTAACTATGTTGAGTATAATGATTCATATCCTAATCGGTTAGGATCTAGAGAAGTGTGCTATGCAGTGGTAAGTGGCCTCTGGCATTTGGGTAATGGCCCGAGGCCCAACTCAAAATTGCCTTTATTTTGGCTGTGCTCAAAATTGTATACTGTTTGTGCTCCAATTTTAGTTGGGTGGCCCGAGGCTCAACTGGCTGGCCTGGCTACGCCCACGGCTATAAGGATTTCTATATTAATTCTAATAGAATTAGGATCCCTACTTCCTTTGGTGGAGAACTAGGGGCACTATATAAACTATAAAGTCACAAGGGTGTTAATGGAGAACACAAGTCACAAACTAACTCATCCAAAACAAGAGGTGCACAAGAGAATTAGAGATAAGATTATTTTTAGCACTAGATTCTTGTATAGGGTAATAACTGAAAGTTCTAAAAAGTTCAAGAGGGTTGTAGGAGAGCGATAATCCCTTGTACTTTTTTTAAATTGTGGTTAAGGAATTTGTGATCGGTTTCCCAAATCTCTCTCGTCATTATTATTTCACCTCCGTTATTTGGTTCTCTCAACGAGATTCATCTATTTCGATTACGGATATCATGCGCGCATACAGTGATCTCATAAACTCGATCCGATCCGACCGCGTGCGATAAAAAGATGTATCTAAGTGTAACAAACTGTATAATCGTATATCTATGATCTGTCAACGATGTCGAGGAACTTAAATATATTACAGCTCAAGGTTAAGATACATTAGTAGAACTGAATGACGACAGTGTACTGCAGGTCCAGTGGTTATTATAATTGTTGAGGCTTCTGATGCTATAGGAGTAGACGATTTAGATCACGTCCCATATCAATTGGACTACCGAACTAACGGCGGATTAGAATGCGTGCATGCGCAGCACATGTGCATGCAAGCAGTATTAGAAATGATAATAATTATCTATTTCTACTCCATTAAGTGCATTAGTTTTAGAGAATTGCTATATAACTTCCGATAATTTTTAAAAGTCAAAACTGTCACTTTTCTGTTCATTAGATATGCTATAAGATTTAGCGTTGTTGATGTGTTGTAAGAAAAAAAAATCATATTAGTCGAATTTTCATTCGTCAAATATGCTTTGAGATTTGTAATTTTTTTCATCTGATAAATTGAGTCCGAATTTATTATAATTTTTTCTTCGAAACATAACATATTCATCACATTACCGTATTTTGTTGGTATATAATTTTATTTTTTTATCTTTATTTTTGCTCAACCACTCAAAGTACATGTGAAGAACATAGCGGGTTCACCATATTGTCGTATTTTATTGGTATATAATTTTATTTTTTGTCTTTGTTTTTGTACAACCTCACAAAGTATATTTGAGATTTTGAATCATGTGATGGAAATATGAGTTATTAAGACTTTCAAAAATAATTACAGTACCCAAGAACAAAAATTATATAAATAATTTACTGTAATTTATGTATAATAGAGTTGTAAATGAACTTTCACCGTTTCTTTACGGAGAAAATAGTCGAATTTTATTTGTTTAATATAGTCAACTTACCATTTTCTTCAAACGCACGCTTTCGTATGAATTACGTACACACACACACACACACACACACACACACACACACACACATATATATATATATATATATATATATATATATATATATATATATATATATATCTACTTCTACCTGTGTAGTTACTCCCACCTATGATATACCACTTAAAAGAACTTGACATACTTCTTTATCACTATATTATACTTATGTACTAATTATAAGATACTCCAATGCAAACCACATGAAAAAAATTGCAAGAGAGTCCATAGTTTTTAGCATATTTTGTAAATACCTTCATATTGGCATATAAAAAAGGAGTATGTCTAAAAATTGTACATACCATTCCTAAAATGTATAAATACCACATAAGTGGTCTTATATACTCGTATACTATACATATATACTCTCGGTTGCGCAAGATACACCCTACGTTGTGAGATAAAGAATATGGAGTAACTACACCCGAGAGTACCAAAAAGGCTTCATATATATAGGGAACGTATCTAGTGCTATAATGGTAATTGGTGCTAAGGTGTTAATACCAATCTTGACCGTTGGATCCGAATTGAACAACCAAGATTAATGCGGGCTCCCACCTCTAAACCATTTAATCACTTTGCATGCTCCCACCTTCAATGCACTTTCATTTTATGCGTCTTCATTAAACACCATGCATGCTCTCACCTCCAGCGGTCAAGATTGAGATCAACGGTCAATATTGGTATTAGCACCTTAGCGAATTACCCATTAGCACTAGATATGTTCCCATATTATGTGGCCTACCGACTGATTAAATTGTTCTCAAATTAAGTTTGGAATGTATACAAGCGTAAATCAATTAAACATGCATGAAGAGCACTAGTCTCATGCGCCCATGCATCAAGCTACTGATGTACAATGTTGATTGTTGGTGGCTGGATATAGTTTGCATCATCTAGCAACTATATATAGTCGTATAAAAGCGCATATATTACGCACATGTCAATCAATATAAATACAACTAGATGGTGAGATTCAAGGAACCTCATTCGTTTGGAAGGGAAAAAAGTGAATAAGTCCATTTTACTCTTTCGAACTTTTAAAAAGTATGTTTAATCCTCCTCAACTATAAACCGCTTTTAAACTCATAATCTTTTAAACTAGGTCACTTAACCCCTTTAGGCGGTTTAGTTGGGTGGTTTTGCATAGTGGCAAGGTTTTTCCCATGTGACACCCACATCACCCTTCTTCTTCCTCTCTTTTTTCTCTTCTCTCCTCCCATCTTCTTCACGAGTGCTCGAGCCGCCACCTCCGCCTCATTTGCCTCGCCAGCTCCTCCCTTCCAGCGCCACCATGCCGCCATCCAAGAGCTCGCCATTAGTCTGGCCGACATCATCTGTTGCCTACCTCAAGCTCACTGTCATGAGGTCTTCTCAAAGTTGCGTGAATGTCCATGTGACCAAATAACTCTAAAATAGACTCACATCACCTAAATCACCTTAAAGTGTTATTTGCCCTCGGTTTTGA